>CM022493.1:13724083-13829121 GCA_011952105.1 Coreoperca whiteheadi
GGGGGTTCAGTGGTGTCAGAACTGGGTCATTGTCTCTTGACTGCAGTCTACCTGACACATTGATTTGTTAATCCTGTTCAACGGGCAGAAACAATGGCGAGAGGTTAATCCTGGCAAGGGGATGGCTTGTAGTCAATCTGGAGGTTCTCAGCCTGCTCAGCCGCTGCACCCACAGAACAAGGCCAGGAGAGCAGGGAGAGCCGATAGAACAAGGGACTGGGGGTAACAAAAATCGTGCAATGACTCATTTGCAAAAGGGTGGTGAGAGAGGGTATAAAAAAGAACAAAGATAAAAGAGGAGAATTCCGAGGCGGCTCCTCTAGAAAGCAGTGCCTGTGAATGTCTGCTCTAAATGGAGAATCGATGTGATCGGACAGCCGAGTCAGAGAGGTAGCACAGCATGTTTTCAACGGGCACTAAATTATGCATCACTGTCATTCCATCAACCGCACACAGGCAGGCAGATAAAGGACGCATCCGCTGAGGTGCTCCCCAGCCAGTTGTCACGGAGTTGGGAAGATAAATCTCTGTTGAGGAGATTTGTCACCAGAAGCACTACACAGCTCAAGTCAGATGCATAACTATGTCAGTCGAATAAGATTATCTTGATACATGCAGCTACAGGCTGTTAATACAACTTCAGAATCCCAATTCATTTCTATTTTATCTGCAGACAGCTACTCAAGTACTTAGTAAGGAATCTTAAATTATTCGAACAGGGGAGAATTTTAAATATGTTAATAACTTTTAGGGTTATCAATTGCTCATTAAAAGCAATTGAGGAGAAGCTCAATAAACAGGAAAACCATTTGGAAAAAATGGAATTTGTATGTCCAGGAAAATCTAAAGTCTAGTCTAAAAAGGAAAACAAATGTTTATATGCGTCTCTGCATAAACAGCCCCTGTCTGCCCCACAGCCCAACAGGACAAGTCACAGTTGACTTTGCCCCTTGCACTGCCTGTCCAGGCCCTTTGCAGCTGATAACAGTGTGGGTGGGAGCGACAAGAAGCACTAAACTTAGCTAGGCGACAGCATTTACATGGCACACTGACAACCCTCTGCAGTGTCTGAATGACTGACTGAGTTGAGTGCTCATAAAATGTGATAATGATGAGCCTGGGAGTCTTCCTATGTGTGGAAGCGTGTCTGGGCAGGCCGCCCCCACCCCCCCAGGCTTCAAGGTATTGCACCTCTCACTTCCAGCTCTGTCACTGAGAAGACGGAGGTAATTGATCGGAGCCATCAAGGTGACGGCGGGGCTGCATTCCAGCTCCTGCACAGCTGGAGAAACACAGGCTCATTTCTTGAACTCAGCTGTTACTCAGAAGCGCTCCACCTGCTGGAACAATGCAGGGAGAGCTCCTGCTTTCTCCTCTATGAGCCTGTTGTTCTCACTGAAGCCCCAAAGCTCGCCGTGTCTTTGCCACAGAAACATTCTGTTCCTCTGCCTCGACCCGTGCACACACTGATTCCAAAAAGAAGAGGTAGTGGGAAGAAGGAGGGAGGATTGCACAAAACAAATAAATAATGTCATGTTTCCAAGCCACAGGAATTCCATTCTGGCAGCGCCACTCTTGCTGTAATAGTGGGAGAAGAACACAGGCTCTATCTAACCCAGATGTGTTTTCTACTGCTAACCACTGGGAAGTCCTACTCCCATAAGGCAGCCAAGCAAGTTACCTTTCCTAGCCACACCTGACAGGGTATTAGCTTGCACGTGGACCTCACATGCCCTCAGCTGTCATTAATTTGTTATGCAGGGCAAACTTGAATGGCCAGGTGATACCTGCTGGAGTCAGATTGTGTACTCTTACTGATTTGGTTTAGTTTACTCAAATTGTGAGCCAAAATGGGGGCTACACTAATTTCTCAGAGAGAGAGAGACAGATATAAAAAGAAGCAAAAATATGTAGCTGGGAGTTTTTTTTCTCTGACAGATTTGCATGTATCAGAAACTGTGCAGTGTGTAAAAAAAGAAACAGAGTTGAGAAACTCTCAAGAAAAGCATTCTTTTGCATAACGGTCTACCAGCAGCAAACATGCAGCTTTGTGTGCGTGTGTGTGGAGGAAGGGAGGAGGTGGTTGTGGATTCAGGGGTCATACTCCAGTCTGGGACACTTGTAGTATGGAATGCTGGGAGAGGACAAAGCTGATGGGAGCCCCCCACAACTGTGTGGGAGACCATCAGTAGATCTCCACGCCCGCCATCCTGCGTGACCAAAAGGAAGCAGGCCAACCTTGTCTGCCTCTCCCAGCTGGGGAGACAGATACTAAACGTGTGTGTGAGCTTCCTGAGGTTGTGAAACATACACTGCAGTGCACAGGAAGTGGCCATCCAGATTATCTATGCTGTGCCTGACAGCTGCAGGCACCACAAAGGTTAGCTGGGTACAGAATCATATGATGGAGATAAGGCAGTCAGGAGGTATGGATGGTGAAATTCCTCCAAATATTGCCCAGAACACACCGGTGAGTTATTTTCAGAGGCACCAGGGTGCAAGGTGCGAGCTAAAACTGAAAAAAAATATATGCAAAATAACTGGACATAGAGTAATTCAACATCACTGCACAAGCCTTGGAAATGCATGCCACATGACAGGCACAGCATCAAGTGCTATATTCCTTCTCTGTAAACAAAGGATCATTCAGCTCTCTGTAGCCTAATTCCAGAAAACATGATTCCAAAAATGATCCGGGTGAGGTCGCGCTAGAGACAATTCAATTGATTCAGTAGCTTTATAATCGCTTCATAAAATAAGAGCTATAGACTATAGTGTCATTTCTAAAAAAAAAAAAAAATAATTAAATGAATGCATTAACAACATTTTCTGGTGAGAATAATCATGATCTTGTAAATAAACAAACAGCAAGCGTTGCTTTCCCATACATTAAAGACGAAACACAAATATTTATGCGTCACAATTACTGGTTATGACAAGGAAATATCCCCATGTGCTGTTATGGAAAAATTGTTCAAACAAAGAAGGCGCTCAACATTCCATATCCACACCTGGCTCACAGCCTGAACCGCGATCTGCACGAGGTGAATGGTTTAAAAAAAAAAAAAATCAACCATCAATCAAAAATCAATCATTAAATGTGGCCGAACGTGCACGTCGTGAGGCCAGGTCAGTGCTCGCTCTCTCTCTCTCTCTCTCTCTCTCTCTCTCTCTCTCTCTCCCCCCCGTGACCCGATCATTCCTCATGATTAATGCTAATTCTAATGACAGCAGCCCTGTCAGCTGTGTGTGCGCACATACAGTGCCTTCAGGAGTCGCTCGAGTTACAAGAGGCGCACCAGCACCGCTGAGGTGAACAAGAGCAACTCCGCACGGGCTGAATACACAAAGCCGACCTCATCAACTAGTTCAGATAAATTCATCCACATACAAAGCCGAATACACACTGTAATTTAAAGAAGGCTACAATACCCCCGGCGCGAACTGTGAAGTTTCTAAAAACCTGAGCAATCAGTGATCGATGTATAAAATCAGTAAGTGAATGGAGCGGATTTTTGGAATCTCGCCTAAATCAGCAAATCATTTTCATTTCTTTGCAATTATCAGATTGTGATCACCTGAGGCCAGTTAAGTTCGAACTCACTTCAGCAAGCAGCCCAACCGTGTCAATATCTCCAATAAAGCGTCAAGTTAAACGAGCACCACTGGCGTTACACGTAAAGTGTGTTTTAAAAGAAATCCAGCCAACACGCCATAACGGATTCAGCTGCAACGGGATTTTCTCACACAGCGACACAGAAATAGTGCGTTTAAAAGGCTCAGACACAAGAGAAAGAACACTCAAACTCTGTGGCACCACTCGTCCGTGGAGGTTCATCACATTCAAATATGGTGTTCAATAACCCAACAGCGAACTCTCAATTCTGTTTCTACTCACCACCAATTCGAGTCTCCGATCACCATTAGTGACAAGATCGCGCTGGGTAATCAGCCGATGGGACACCAGTGTAAGTAATCCAGATGGCACAAATAAATACAGCGCTTATCCCTGCATACAGGCAGCTCTCGGTGCTATTGTCTGTGTCTCTCCGCCGCACGGGGCTCCGTACCAGCTGAAGCGCTTCCCTTGTCTGTAGCAGACTGCCGAGAAGCGCAGCCTTTTTCGTCAGTGGAAAACTCCCTCCTGGCGTCTGGTCTGACGCAGGCGGTGACACAGGGAGGCTGCCCACGCCGCTTCCTGCCTGTCCTCCTCTGTGACTGTACTATCCGTACTACCTGCATGAGAGAAATACATAGGGTCATCTCTAGGATTAGCCTAATAAAATGTTCAGAATAATATGTCGTCAGATATTCCTGAGCCTTCAAAGAGCCTCTGGTGGTGAATTTGTAAAAAAAATATACTTGTTATTGGATTTCACTAAATATATGGAAGTCATACATGAATCTCTAAACTAACACTATAGGGCACTCAAAGGGAATACAATTATAAAAACACAAATAACTATTGGATAAATATCTGAACTAAAGCTAAAAGCTACATCCATGCCCAACTCTAAATATGTACATTACAATGATAGTGCCTGCTAATATTCTGTACATGGTACAGGTTTTCTTTTATGGGTTGAGAAATACTGAACTATTAATTATTGGCTCATGAAAAAATGCATTGTCATAAAGCTAAAACTGGGCTGTTTTTCTTAGATAGATAGATAAGGGCACTGAAAGAAGTAGAAAATGAAATTATAAAAATACAGTATCTTTAGCTAACTCAAATAAATTCTACATATATACAATGACAGTGTGTGGTAACATTCAAGGTTAATGTAGTAAAAGGATTAAAATTATGGGTTGAGAAAATTCTCCTAATTATCTAGCTAAGTAAACTTAACTGAGTCTCTGATCAGTGTCATCCCCAAAACATCTTACATGTTCACATAAATAAAAAAGATTGTAGGGACCCTCGATAAGCCACTCTCAGAGGATCCCCAGATTCCTCTCTATATGAGCTAACTGGTGTGCAGTGAGAACGAGTATCATCGCTAGACAGATAACATCATCTCTAATAGTGACGTGGGAGGTGCTGTGTGGTGTGGCTTGTTTCCATTTCAAAGAAAACACTGACTAAGCCTTTATGAAATTATGATTCACTTTCTTTTTCATGGAACACAAAAAATGCAGTTCCAAAGGAAACAACTGCTTTCATCATAACAAACAATCAAAACTTTATTATTAAAATGATTCATGGCATGTCACAGGAACTCGGACTCAAACCTAATAGTTTTGTACCGTAATGACAGTTCAGGTTATCAGTGGTTTGACAAAATAATCTTAACTACATTCACTAGCTGTTTTGCTCAGAATCTGAGAAAACTCCAACCACTAAGGAAGACCATGATATACAGTTGAAAGCTCCATAATAGTAAGATTTCTTTCCGTAACTACCATTGAGGATGCTGAGGTCATGTTCTCTGTTTCTGAGAATTTGGGAGTTTTAGCAGCCTTGAGGAAGTTTACGTTCAACAGTTAAAAATATACACATGGTGGGTATTTGTTAGGCTGATTGTTTCCTTTTTGGGAAATACCCCACGCTTATTTGCTTTCTTGCTGAGAGTTGTATGAGAAGAGATACCACTCTCATATTTGTCTGTGAAATATAAGGCTACATCTTGCAATCAGTTAGCTTAGCTTAGCACAAAGACTGGTAACAGGGGAAACAGCTAGCCCAGCTAGGTAACAAAATCCGCCTACCAGCACCTCTAAAGCTCATTAATTAGTATGTTATATCTCGTTTGTTTAATCCATGTGTAGAAAGAAAATGTGCCGTTTTACTGGGTTTAGCTATTTGTTTGCTGGGAGCAGTTGCCAGGCAACAGGTGGAGACTCAAGAAAGGCCCTGCTCCAAAATGTCAAACTACTGCTGTACATTTGACTACTTTTAGGCCAGGAAAAGACAAATAAATAAATCATTCCTGACAACATGGAGAGTGCTTTAAAACAGCATTTAGAACCTTCATCAGTCTTTATTTTATGAGTCCACGACTGGCTAGTCATTTCCCAGGAGGTTTCCTGGAAGGAACTTTGTAATTTGTAACAAATTGTATAAAAAAACAACAGATATTTTAGTTAGTTAGGTTTATTAGCAATTGTTGATCTTCAGAGGAGGAGAAAAACTGCCCCTTTAAATGAAACTTGCTGAAAACATAATTGAACAGCCAACTCGATAGAGAAGAAGAAAAGTCCAAATGGTAAAACAAATTTACAGTCTTTATTTTGAGGTAGGTGATTTGAGGGTCTTTTACGCATGACCTCAGCATTTCTAAAACACTGTCTAAGGCCCTCCAGGGTCAAGAATGCATTTTTACACTGAATTAATGACTTTTCATCAGCACAACATTAGAAATTCCAGTGTTGTAATCTGATTGAGTTAGTAGACCACACCCTTTCCCTCCTCTGGTGTACTCCTCTCAGGTATTTACAAGTCTTGCTGCTTCATGGCGAGAGCACACAGATATTTTGCTTTCATTCTCAGCTTGACCTGAACACTGAGGCAAAGTCTTCTGCCAATGTCAATACAGGTGCTTGACTCAGATATTTGGGGAGAGGTCTCCTAAAGCTGTGTGCAAAGAGCTTTCCTAAAGCTGACCAAAAGTGCCAAGAACTTTTTTTTCCCAGGAACTACTTTTCAAGAACTAAAACGTTCCTTCAGCCCATTGTTGTGTGCATTTCCACTGCGATCTAAAGACACAGTGAGATTAGGTAAATTACACCCATGAGGTTACACCCATTACACAGCTACATAACTCTATTGTTTTAACGTATCACCTGCAATTCAGCAAGGACCGTTGCTTATTTTAACCTATGCACTCTCACCTGTTTTAACTGAACTTACTGGTGTTTAATTGTGAAATTGAGAGCCACTACTTCCTCAGAGTTATAAATATTAGAACATTGTAACACAAGCATAAGCATTACTGTCTTTTTACATATATAGTGGTACGTACTTCAGAAACAAGAACAGCCACTATACACACATTCAGTTTCACAACTATTTATTGATCTGCAGAAATATAAATGTGCAACATGCAGCATTTGTGTGCTTCAGCAGGAGGCATGGATGAGGGCTGCTGTTGGTCGCAGGTGTAAACCCAAAAGTCTCTGCAGCCTGCAGTTCAGTGTACCCCCCTGTTTCATCTGAGAAACACAGAGAAAAATAATAAACCCTGTGTCTCACTGCGACGACATTAACAAGATATCATTGTGCACGCTCGACTTAGCCAACCCTTGTCTTAAGGAACACCACGATTCTACACCATTAACATTAGTGGGTGGCTTTAGCATGTAGCTAACGTTAGCGTTTGTCTAGGATACCAATAGCATGACAACAGTTAGCTGTAAAAAATGTCCCTGGTACTTTATTTAGACCCTGATCCCTGCGGTGGAAACGCACTGAGTTCCTCCAAAGGTTCCAAGTACCTGGGGAGAGTTAATTGTCCCCTGCTAATAGAGGGCCCTTTTCTCACTAGCCTGTTGAGCCTAAGGGCCCCATTTAGGCGAAGAGGCAAAACAAGCACATCAAGCTGAATGACAGAAGAAATAGTCCCATTATTGCTCCTATTGGGCACACAGTGATTCTGTTTTAAAATGAAGTTATGTTTGCCAAGATTATAAGTACATTCCATACATAATGGAAATAACATGATACCGTGTGCCAGTGGGTGGAGATACTTTATTTTCAGTCATTTGCTTTGGAGGTGGTAGTTTCACTGCAGTCAAAAATTAGCATTTAAACAAGAGTGAATGGCTTTGTGATAATGAACGTGTTAGATAACAGAAATATTGGCCACGCAACTTATGTGAGAACTCAAAGCAGTCATTTCAAGTGATGGTGAAATGTGAAAAAAGCTACTAATTCACAAAACGTTTAAATAAAGTCTTAGAGGTTTTGAGATTAACAAGTGTGAAAAAAAACAGGTGTGCAAAATTTAGTAAAGCATAGAGTAAAAGAAATCACTAAAAGTAATGTTTTTCTATAAATAAAATCTAGGTTTTCCATGGTTCATACACAACATTTCCTCAGTAAATAGTCAAGAGCTAGGTAAATAATATATCCATTTCATCACAGACTGTCACAGTCTAATTACACTGTTATTAAGGTGAGGAGGGAAGGGGTAATTTAAAGTGTTATTGCAGCCTTAGAAGAAATGGAAGAAGTGGAAGAAGGTATAGAGAGTGGTTGCCAACCTGGGGATCAATCTGCGGGGATCACAAGATGATGAAAGGGGAAAAGGGAAGGAAAAAGAGAAATTCTTTTGTCAGATTTTCCTCAGATTTCTGGCCATTTCTTGTTAAATACTGGACACTTTTACTACCTAAACTATCTAAAATCCTTCAAAATAAAACAGTCTAAGAAGGAAAAATCACTCTCACTCTTAAACTGCTCACAGCTAATCAATTTGCTTTAAGGCAGGGCAAGGCAAAACAATAAAATGTTTAAAAAATAAATAAGTTCTTGAATAAACAAACATTTAACAGTGCTATCTGCACAGGAAATCTGTGTTGTTATTGCTGATCAGACAGCACATGTTCATGTAATGATAATACCGTCTCGGGTGTTGTTTTTGTTTTCATGCTTCCAAGGTGTGTGATACCGTAGGTGAGGGTGTGTTAATGCTCCAGTGCGAGCCTGGGAGTCTGTATGTCCAGACAGACTCCACCCAATTAGCTTCCTTGTCGCCTTGCAACTCTTTAAGACACAACAATGAACCATCCACGGCCCCAAGGAAGAAACCGACAGTCACATGAGCAACAGTCACAGCCATTACTGAGGAATTCTGCTCTCTCCACATAAAAAAAACTAATAATCACCAACATTAACAATTAGTCCTCTGTTTGACAAGTCCCCGAGAGCCTGCAGACATTCTTGTTCACTGTGCCTTCACTCTTCTGTGGTTTGGATCAGCTTAAAGCTTAATTATAGTAGCAGCATTGGCAAACATCAGATCACTGACACAGGCTCAACAATGATATTTTGACGGACAAACATTATATAACAGGCAAATCTGGGTAGAATAAAGACTTGTCAGGAGTTCTTGTGTTGATTTTCGGTCTTTGATGAAGTGTCCTTCATGAAGTTCTCTTGAGATAAACAGGAAATGTCTTGGCGGTGGAACTCATGCTTTTTATGTTGGCCTTTGAAGTCCTCTGTCAGGACCATCAATTCCCTTTTTGATAAACAAGGAAAAGTTCCAGGGAACAGTGCGACTCACACATGTTTACCCGCTCTTCTAAGAAAAAGAGCTGCATGTGTGTGTGTGTGTGTGTGCAGAATGGGGGGATGGTAGCCCTGGTGCCAAAGCCACTGAATCAGGCCTGAATACATTAAGGCCACTCTCTTTAAAAGTGTGCCAGAGAGTTCATGGTGGAAGACGCCCCTCCAAGAGCACAATAATGGACTTCAATGCTTTCCATCTGCGGACGGAGAAAGGCTTGTGACTGCACGTGCTGCGTGGAGTGGGCTCAACAATGTATCAATTTATGGCCATCAGAGGCATCATAAAACTGCTCCTAAGGTGATGACTGGGTCTGCGCAGTGAAATGCCAAAGCCATCAATAAATAGACATGATTCAAAAAAGCATTCGCAGCATGAGATTGTGAGCTGAGATTTAGAAAACTTGCCTAGAAAGCCTGGACATAAAGAAAGTATAAATTCACTACAACATTTGTGTTAATAGAAGTTGAGAAGTGTCCCCTGGAGGAGCGACAGACCAGATGAGACAGTCTGATGTTGTTGTTGTGGTGGTGATGGTGGTCAGACCGGGCAGACTGACACAATGGGGCTCAAGGGGAGCTGATTGATGGCTCCAGCTGTCCCAGAGGAGAGGAACACAGGCAGACAGCTGGTCACCTGTAGCCCCAGACATGACTGTGATAGAGGCGCATGGCATTGTGTTTCACTGCAGAGGGCAACCAGTGCAATGCAGAGTTCAGGACACTGTTCATCACAGCCAAGAAAACAAGCTGCGGAGCTACAGGGGATGAAACTTGAGGAATAAAAGAGCACTTGAGGAAATAGGTTTAGCCAAGGAAAGCATGCATAAGGCTAATTTATTGGATTTTGTGCAGAAAGTGTTTTGTTAATAAGATTAGCCCACTTTAAACCTGAGCAGAAAACACACACCTCATCATCTTCTAATGACAATGCAGTCCTCTAAATTGTCCAGTTGTGTATGCGATAACTGGGACATGACTACATTGCGAATAACTGTTGTTTTGACACAAGTTACATGAGAGACAGAAAAAAGAAGAGATGAGCTCACTCAGGCACAGGGATTAATCCAGAAGCAAGAGGGAAAGAAAAAAAAAACACACCCTCCCACTCTCGCAGCTGGCCAGCCAATCAGCACGCAGACGAGCTGGTTTACTTGGAGACCAAAGAATCTGTGTGTAGTGATATGACATCATCAGCTGCCCATTAAAGGAGAGGTCACTTTTTCTTTTCTTCCCTTTTCCCCCCAACTTTGAGGATGAGTGAGGAAGTGGGTGCAGTTTTCCAAGAACGTCTGAGGAACAAAGAACGTTTTCAGCATCTACCTTTCCTGTTTTTTCCTTACATAGAAATGATTTTTGTAGTGGTCTATACCCATTTTACCTTCCAGGACTGTCTGAACTGGATGCATGAGTGATATTCATGAGTTTCAGTTCAGTTCAGCTCTGAGACAGGCACAATTCAACAACTTGCCTCTGCTGTTTTCCTTTGTCGTCGCTACACTGAGACAAGAAATGTTCCGTTTTCAATGCTTCCATTCATTGACTAACAAACAAGCACTATGTTTGGGTTACCCTCACTGCATACAGTATGTGTGTTTGCTCCTACTGGTCCTCTGTACTATTTGTCTTTAGCTTTAAGGGAAGAAAAGCTGCGAGTTTGTGTTTTGTTTACTTGGCAGAGTCACAGGGCTGTCTGACTAATGCATTCTGGATTGTCTCTCCCAGGACGTTTGTTCTATGTTTTATTCATTGGAGTGATGCGCTATAGACTCCCCCCTGACATAATATTATTGATTGGCTAATAGACTATCAAAAGAATGGCCTCACTCAAGGCATCAAGAGTTTAGGGTACCTATGTTTTCATGGATAATTCGATTTTTTTAAAGTAGGGCTTCAAGTAATGATGAACATGCAATTCATTATCTATTGATTGACAAATCGATTAATCACCAAATGTTTTATCTCTTAGAAAATTAAAGATTCCTTACATTAACACTGACCTGTTTTTTTAAACGTATTTTTGTACATGGTATACTTTGTGAATCCAGGTAATTATCTAGCTTCACGATACAGATGACAGAATGTTAATTGGCTGAGTCTATTATTGCAGTGGTTTGCACTCTGAAGCAAACAGGTAAGAGATCACCAAACAGCATCTCTCACTGCGCAGACATTATGTTCGAAGAAAACCGTTATACAAAACAGAAAGTGAAAAAAGAGGTGTGTAAATCTGGTGCTGAAAGGGTTAACGATGAGTGACACACACAAGGGTATTAGTGAAGGGGTCCCCTGCTTGGAGCATACTGCTCATCCAATCACATCACTCACCAGTACTCAGGCCCGTTATTCACATGACTGAGCTAACCCTCACTTCCACACTGGACTCTGCAGTTGGCCTTTATCTCTCGGACTTCATCGCAAAGACGCTGTGATTATTGTGGACTCCTAAGCTGCCATCACACTCTCCTCAGTTGCTGTGAATCTGCTGTCAGTGCTCAGGCAGCAGTGTTGTTGGGACACATGTCTTCCAGAATTTACAGCTCTTGATGGCTCCCTGCATTGCTCAGAAATCAATACATGGCAACCTGTGCTTTATGGCTACATAACAGTTCTAAAAGATGTAGTGCAGGAGTGCACACGCAAATATTAGCTCGGTTGAGTGCCAGACAACAAAAGCAAAACCCCTCATCTGCTTATTTTCTTTTTGCTGCAGCACTTCCTCATTGAAATGTTTACATGCAGCACACGTGCTTTCAAAGAAAAGACAGAGGCTTCTGAAGCACAGGAAGCGCTCTGCTGCAAGTGACTCCTCTGATACTGATACAGTGCTGATAACACAGAAGTCACAAACGGTATGGTTTAACAAGTACACATATAGCAGCCATGATTGGTGCAAAAATCATATCACATTGTTAAACTCAAACCCTTGACTAAAGTTTCCGCTTGATTCATTGCCCCTGCACCGTTAAGCAAACAAGTACAGTATATCTGACCAGTAACAGCTTCCTTCTGCTTACCTTCACTACGTTACTGTGTTACTTATCAGTGTTATTAGAGACACGCTTTACAGGAACAGTTTGGCTTTCACCAGAAATTGCAACGCTGTTTCTCTGCAACAGAAGGTGAGAATCCGACAGAATGTGATGGAAGTCCCTCGTCACGTCACACTCTCACTGACACAAGGAGAAGGAAACCACTCACTGCCATGTTTCCTGTCACAAACGGAACACTTCCTCCTTTTTCTTTTCTCATTGTATGTGTGACAATTCAAAGCGTACTCTATATCACAGAGTCAAAATAGGTGCTGCTGGGAAAAAGCAAGCTGGCCCGCTTCAATTTCCAGCAATAGCAGAAAACCGGTCATGCTGTCTTTAGGACTCAGAAGAAATATTTGTGTTCACTCACCGTCTTACTTACTAAGACAAATAATGTAGTAACCATAACTCAACAAACAAAGCTGAGTTACTCATCAGTTTTTCAATCATTGTCCATGTGTGGTTTTCTTTTGGATTTTTGGTTTTGTGCACGTCATTAAGGTTATTAAGAAATTGGATGCAAAAAAGCTTTTGGAGTCTACTCGTGATTGAAAATAAGGTGATATTACAGCTAGTTGAAGTTACATTAAGTTGCTCTGAGAATGTTTAAATGCAACAAAATATCTTCACATTCCTACGTTGTATAATAACACATCCTTGTACACTTTCAAGGAACAGTTCTTCATTTTGGGATATGTTTGCTTTTTTGCCGAGAGTTAGATGAAAAGACTGATACCACTGTCATGTCTATACATAAATATGAAGTTACAGTCGGTTAGCTTGGCTTAGCATAAAGGCTACACTGAAATTTCAGAAAGTCACAGCTACAAAAAGTAAATAACCCCCATAAAACTCATGTCATTTTCACATCTCAGTTTTTGTACAAATCAAACAAAAACTTGTTAATTAGTGAGTTTTAGAGGTGCTGGTAGGCAGATTTTGTTACCTTTGGACTGAACCGAGCTAGCTGTCTCTCCCTGTTTTCAGTCTTTATGCTAAGCTAAGCTAACAGACTGCAGGCTGTGCCTTCATATTTACCGTACAGACATGAGAATGTTATCAATCTTCCCATTCACGTTAACACAGCTCACAAACAACTCCTTTAAACTAGACGTACAGAGGAAGACAGGTAACTGTGAGCCATGTGAATGTAATCATTTAACTTATTCTGTTTTGTAATCCAGTTATTTGTGTTAATATAAACACATGGTCTAAGTCAGGTGTGGACCCAGTCCATTAAAATGGTTCTGGACTGTAGTTAGTTAACTAAATCTCAGCTTTCGGCTCTGCAGTAGTTGGTTGTCGTCAAACACCCTGTAACATCTAATGAGTGGCATTTTTTCACTTGGGGGGGATGGAGGACAATACTGCGCTGGTAATGGGGGAACGGCAGGGGAGGAGCAGGTGGGGGTGGACTGGGGGACGTGCAGTCGCTGAGGCTCGGAGAATCAGCATCACAGCATGCTGCTGTTACCACGGCTACAGTGACATGAGGGGCAACTGCAGGTGCCAGGCCGACAACAGTGAGGCCCAATTAGAGACCATGGGAGAGGGAAGATAATGAAATACAGCCCCGGACTGATGTGGGTTAACTAAATAAGTCCACAGTCGTTTAGCGTTAACAAAAAAGACAACCGGGTGGATGTCAGGGCAAGAAAAGTGATCACAGACCCCTGGACAGTTGTTCTGATTTATTGACTGAAAGAGTGAGAAGTCTATTGGACTTGGTAAAGTGTTATATAAGAAGAATCAATTTCATCAGGTATATGTCCTTGATTTGCTCTAACAAACCGTTACCCCCCCCCCCCTTTTCTATCACTTCATTTCAGCTTTTCTCTGTCTGTCCCTCACTTAGGCTACTCTGACACACATACTTCTCCCAATACACAGGCACACAAGCACACAGACACACACACATGCACACTACAACTTCAGCCTCCAGGCTATCCGCTGCAGAATGGCCTCAGAATGTGAGAAAGGGACAAGTAGCCGTGTTTACCGAGCACTACTGTCCACACATCCGTTCCCACAATGGCCCCATTGAGAGTGGGCCCAGGTTAAAGCCTATTTAAAAGGCTTGTTTAACACTGAGAAGAGGGGCTGCATACCCGAACTGCAGGGAAGGGGAGGTGGGGGGAAGGAGAGGGATTCACAGCAGGCTCCTCACCCTCCAACCTAGAGTTTTCTTCAAAGCCGAGCTTGTGTTGTGCTGACAATTCACTTTATCTTTTTCTCTCAGTACACTTCTGTTTTTTTCCTTTTTCCTGTGTGTTTTTTAAAATAGTTTTTTCACATCGTGTCTGTGTGCACGTGTGAGAGTACATGTGGACGTGCCACAGTTTGAGTTGAACAGGATAGGGCCCAACAGAAAGGGAGAGGAAGAAGAAATGGGTGGGAGTAGTTATAAAAGTAGATAGTTTTAGGAGGGAAAAGCGGGATGGATGGGCAAAAGGGAGGAAAGAGAGAGTAAAGGACAGCGAGGGAATATTTTCCCCTCCACCCTCCCTCTTTCCCGCCTTTCTCTTCTCCTCATGTGAAGGACAAGCCTGGCGGGGCTGCGGTCTGGCCCAGTGATTGTGTACGGCGCCTTGCGGTGCCTCACACAGGAACCCCATTAATCACTGGAGCAGGTCTCTCACTCCTGGACACAAAGACCCCACACACTGACTCCACTGCATACACTTGCACATGCAAACACACAAACACAATGAATACTTGAATATTATATTTTGCATGTGAGGGAAAGAGGAAAAAAAGAACAGAAGAGGGTATGGAGATTCCTAAGCGTTTTCACAGAAGTACACGTAATTATTTCTAAAATGTTTTGGCAGCGTTCAGCAGAGAGAACTGAGAAAGGAATGCCAAATAGTTTGGAGTCACACCAAGAGAGCAGTCTTGAATTGGTTTAGCATTTAGTCATGGAGTGAATTTGTTCCTGCAACACAGCACAGTCCTGATATTTAAGACATTAAAGTGCCCTGATCTTGTGATGTCAAGAAAGCTTATTTCATATTCTTCCTTGTGGTGCCAAAAGCAGTATCTGATTTAATTAAACAAGCAAGCAAATAGCTAAAGATGACTCTGGTGTCTTGAGAAATTAAATATCAGTGCAAAGAAGTTCAGAAGATACACATATTATCCCACAAGTCAAGCAGGCAATGTTTTCCAGGTCATTTAGTGGAGAAATCCCTGCAGCAATTCTATTTCCATCAGCTGCCTTGAGCATGAGTCCATGTGTGCACAGTCCGTCTATAGTAGGAGCCGGGGAAAGGACACAGCTGAGGTCATCCCCTATATTAAGACTACAGGTTTGTCTTACCCCCAACATGCCCTGCAAAAAAAATATATATCTACCTTAACAAGTCATTCACTCCCACATGCAGTTTTAAAATTAACAATTGTGAAAATTGGGCCATTTGGTGTGGTGACTGCACTTGTTTCCAAAATTTGCATGGGAAGAAAGGAGTCAATTATTTACTTAAAAAAATTATTACAATAATTACAGAAAAACATCATTAAACTAGTTGCTATTCACTGGAAATAAATTGCACCTCCTCGCAGATTTGTTACTTGTTTTAAGAAAAAAATAAGCATCTCTTCAGCAATATATTGTACCTCTTTCCAAAGTTTCAGCCAGCTTGCTATGATGAAACAAATCACACTCTCATCAACAAATCAGCACAATCATTTGTTAATTGTCCAACATGTTTGTTGTCTGGACAGCTGCAGAAATGGTCCTTGTCAGCCTTAAAATGTGTTTTATGCTGCATGTGTATTCAAACCTGTGCATCTGCAAACATAAAAATGTAAAAAAAAAAAAATAAAAAAAAAGCACACAGGAAATTGGATTGATTGATAGTGCAATCTGCAGGTGGAGGAGCAGTAAAATGTGGAGTTGTCTGGCATACGAAGAGACAGTCATCTGTATGTGTGTATTTGTGTGTGTGTATTTTGCCTCCTCCACTTTGCCTCTCAGACATCCCCCTCTCATACCTAATCCTAGCCCAGCCACTATAATTTACTGCCCCATCGGTAACTAGCCATCGACAGGGAGGAGATGTGGGAGAGAGAGGGAAAGGCAGGAGCCAGAGGCAGGCTGAGGGTCAATGGCTATATCGAGCACATAAACCCCCATGTAATGAGAAATATTTGTGTACCAGGAGGAAGGTCGTCCGGGTGAAATGGAGAGGGAGTTGCGTGTCACATGCAGACACAGGACTCCATTAGTCAAGAGCTATAGAGCACATGTATAATGTGATTTTATGTATGCATGTGCAAGCAAATAAATCAAAAACATTTTATGATGTATCATTTATTGATTTTATTGTTTTCTGTCTGATGCCAAATGTACTGTGTTGCTTGTAACAGAGATTTCTGATCTTAATGAGACTAATCTAGATAGGCAAAGATGAAACTGAAAAGAAAAGGCCATACGCGGAAGGGGCCATTTGTTTCCTTTGGAATGCAGGTGTTAACTGTCTTGTGCATCAAGAATGAATCACTATCCTAATTATGTGTTATTGCCCAATCAATGTGTTTATCATGATAAAGCAGATTCGATTTGTCTAAAATCATGCGTGTAGTGAGGTAGAAATGCAAATGAAGGCCGACACTTTGGAGCTAAATATCCATCAACGCTGTAAATAATTCTGTTTTAGCTCTAATGGTACTAGATTAAAAACACACAACAAAGCAAATCAAATCAGGGCTGAGCAGCTGACCTCAGCCTGTTTAAACACATTTTATGTTTTTAGAAGGAGTCTGAGTGCTTGTTTTTTAGTTCATGGAAAAGCTGGGCCTTTGTGGAGAGATTAAGGCAGCAGATCCCATGTGTTTGAGATTTGATGCGCGCTGTGGCTACTTCAATCACCTCACTCGAACACGACCTCAAACTGTACCCGTATACTCTACAGATGTATCCAGAGCCTTAAGGCAGTGTTTCACCCTACGCTCATCCCTGGTGGTGAAAGTCCCTCTGGGATTGACCCAACTTAAGCCCCTTTCTAAATGATGGGGCTCAGGGACGTGGAGTGACAGCATGTGTTTCATAATGATTAAACACTGAGTGAGGAGCTCATCAGTGTACAGGCATCAGCTCGCACACACCTCCAGGTGCTGTTAATCACCTAAATAATACACTGCCTGCATCTCAAACACAATGGCTCCATATGCAGGGGGCAATCAGCCATAAATCTATCAGCCGTGGTATCAGCAGTCGTTATGGTAACAACTGTGATACCGCTGGTGACAAGTGTTTCTTTTTTGGCTGAGAATAGGTGGTATGGCAGGCAAATCAAGAGCTGACTGATCTACATCAGTGTGCTAATGGCGGCCTGATACTCTAATTAATTAAACTAAAAGTAAACAGTGCTTATTTATTTATATCTTCCTGAGGTTGATTCTTTAGTAGATCAGGTCTGTGTTTGCAGGTGTGATTAGAAAGCAACACAAGATGTTGATGGAATATGACACCTCAGCACTGTTAAATCCTCATGAGCAAATATGTAACATAGGAAAATAACCACGGTCTAGAAGCAGCAGCATGACAGATGTAGTGAATTTAATAAAGCCCTTTAAGAGGACACAAACATGAAATATTCAGCCTGTAAATCGTGTATAATCTAATAACGAGCAATTTGGAAATCCTTTACAAACCATTTATATGTGTACTCTTAATTCAGAGTGTTGTTATGACCACAGCGGAATCCTCTGTTTGCCTGATCTATTAAAATCCAGCTAGAAGAGGTAAAACTGGCTTACAAGGAAGCATTTTTTGCTTATTTCTAGATGAACTAGACTTCTGACCCACGTCCAGCCTGCCGAATTCAACAACAGTGGCTTTAGATAAGAGGAGGCATTACAGAATAACATGTTTCCTTTCTGTCTGATTAATGCATCAGTGACAGATGCTGAGGGGATTAGGTCTAGATTAGTATCCTTTCCACCGATTCTGTTTTCCTCTGTTTGCCACATTGGCTTTCCAATGGTCCTTTTCAAGAAACAAACAGGATAAGCTTTCCCTGTTTTTCTTTTTACAGAGCCATTGTTGTTTTTATGTTGTTTTCATCAAATGTGTTTTGTGGACGAGATAATTTTTTCCACTTTCACAAATTGACTACTGGATCTCAGTCTTACATATTGAAATTTCAGACTACCTAGGCAGGTACTGTTGTACAAAAGCCTTTCATGCAAAGTGCGATCAGTTTCACTTCACTGCTCTGGCACTCTCTGTACTCTTGTTTTCAAGCATGACTCATTATTTCACCTTTATTAACCTGACTCATCAGTCCTGCCGACCACATCATGGCAGGATACAGGAAGTTATATGTTTTCTGCTGAAGCTGGCAATGGAATGGGCTGCTTCTGGGCGGATTCTGGCGCCTGTTTAGCCACCCAGAGATAAAGCTATCAGCAGCAGGGCCTGTTCTCCATTGTTGAGAAGAACATCCAGACCCAAATGAAGTGCATGTAAGCGGCATAAAGGGACCAGGGTGTGTCTCTTCCTCTCTACCCTAAGTAACGCCGGTTTTCTCAGTGTTCCCTGAAACTGCATTCACAAGCAGATGTCTGCTGGCAGGGCCTGCCAGATAATGACAAAGGATTAAATCGCCTGATTCCCACACCGCCAGCCCACTGTGTTTGTCTACCCTCTTTAGCCACAATTTATGGGCTCTGCAGAGCTGAGATAGATCGACTATAGGAGTATAAGCCTCAGAGGAATAAAGAGGGGCGCTAATCGGTGAGGAATAATTCCAATTCAGGGCAGTGATTTGGGATTAATAAAAATGCAAATTTACAAAGTAGTGATGGAATGATTTCTTGCAGTAATGACATGTTGTGGCAAAGAGATGACATGTTCAGCTGATATACACATACCATATAAGTTGTTTCATCATTGATTATCACAGCACTATATTTTGTGTAATGGAGACAGGGCGAAACAGCTAGCCTGAGTCTTTCTAGTGGTAAAAGAAAATCTGCCTATCAGCACCTCTAAAGCTAAAGGTATAAAAATTACACTAGCTAGCCAGGCTAGCTGTTTCCCCCTGCTTCCATTTTTCATTTTATGGACAGATATGAGAGTGTTATCGATCGTCTTATCTGAATCTTTGCAAGAAATTCAATAAGCATATTTCCCCAAATGTCCACATATTGTCCTTTAAGATTGCTTCTTATTGCACCAATTTTTTTGCACCTGAGTTAAACTGTGTTTTGGCATGGGCCTGGTCCTCAAGGCCTCAAAAATTAGGTTCCTTTTTTTGCCAACAAACTGACTGTGAGGCTCTAAGGCTACAGTTTTCATTGAAAAGGCATATTGTGGGTGCTTTTGGGTTCACTGGTTCCACTGGATTGTATCAGAGTGCCAAACTCCCTGAAAACTAAAATTAATTGACTAACATTTGATTATGGTTGATAAGAATGATGCTAAACACTAGTCAGGTTTAAAATGAATGAGCTATCTTTCAAGAACAAACATGAAAGAGACTAAACTAAACACACAACACACATGATAACCTGCAATTTTAAATCAAAACATAGATTTTTTGGTTTTATGTATAAAATACAGAGCCACTTTTGTCTCAACACAAGGACGCTTTGGATACACACTGCTTATTTCTAGTGGATGATTTGTGTACCAAACCTGGCAGACTATCATTTGTGTGTGTTTTAATGCGGAGTCCTACTGACTCCTGCAGTTTTGCGGATCACCCAAAATAACACCGTGTGTTTGTCATTTAGGGATAATGTAGCTGGCTGGCAAAGGAGAGCAGAGCAGCTAAGCAACAATTAGAGAACTGTTCTCTCCGGCTCGTGAACAGGAGACGAGAGGAGGTCACTGTTTTCATATGGTCAGGTTTGCTTGGCTACAGTGTAATAATCGACTGGCAAACTGTAAAAAGAGCACTCAGCAGAGAGTTGAAAGCAGGACACGTATTCTCACATCACCCCAGCCTCTTTATTCAGTGCTGGGAAATGTAATGTGAAATGAAAGATGCACTTTTTTCTCAGCTGTTTACAGTCTTGACTTTGTTGATGTACATTTCTATTCATAACCTCCCAATGCATGAATTTTTCTTTGTGCATACACATAAACAAGAGGCAACACTTTCCACCACAGTGTATGTGATGAGGAAAGTATCCTGACAATCCCTGTCTTTGTTTGCAGTTAACTACAGCGCTCACCTGTGACTGCAGTGGCATTGGCAGATATCCAGAGGTGTGCGTGTGTGTGTGTGTGCGTGTGTGTGTCTGTGCATGTGCGACTAAGTGTACAAAAGACAGAGAGAGGGCCAGTCAGGCGCCTGTGCATTGGTTTGCCTGTTTCCACAGAGTCTGGGCCCCAGAGGAGGATTTGCAGGCCAGATAGGATTAGGCTCCCTCTCTTTACACAACAGTGATGTGGATAAGGAGTCCGCAGAGCTCAGGAGCACTCCAAAGCCCCATTAATACACAGCAGCAGAAACCGCGCAGATGAGTACCTTAAACAGCTGAGCCCACTCTGTCCATGTTTGGTTATCAATGCTCGACTGCTGCGCCGCTGGTCAATTATGCCCACAACCAGCTATGCCCGGTGGAAAATTCACTGAATGCACCCAATTATCAGGGACATCTTCGTGTTACTGAGCTGCAGCCGCTTTTGATCAGTCACGTTTCATCTCACTCAAAGCCCAAAAAAAACCTTCTGTAACTGCAATCCTGGTTGTTATATCACTATAGCACTTAATACAAGTAAGAAGGACCCTGAATATTTGGTTAATTTGTTTTTTTCAATCAATGTGTGGCAACTTGAAAACACACACAATAAAATGCCTGACAGTATCACCTGTAATTATGTCTCTCGGGTTAGTCTTCATTGTTGATCATTAATGACAATTTTCATACTGTAATTAATTCCTGTATTACAATAATACACAACTTCTAAGTCTCATTATCCCTGATTATCTATCAAGCTACAACAGCCCCAGTGGGGAGAAAAGACCAGTCCCAGTGTGTCTTCCATACTGGTTACTGGAGAGGGTTGCGTAATTGAAGGGTCCTCCTCTTTGCCCTGCAAGGGTTCAAAGTACCCTAATCACACCAAGACAAGCCGCTTGCGGCTGAGTTCAATCTAACTGCAAACTCTCTCTGAGCTCAGATAAGACCCGAGCCATTCAGACAAGACAGTAGCAGTAGTCCCTCATGTCTGTTGGCTTCACTTTGATCCACTTGTATCACTCTGATTAAGTCTTTATATTAGGAAACATACTGCACATTGCTTATTTCACCATTAGTTATACACATACTGATTCATGAGTAGTCTGTCATCAAAGCGAGCTCTTAGCACCAATTTCTTCCCACTTCCTCTTATCCCTGTCTTCAGAGCTTCGACATCATCTGTCATCATCTTATCCTAAAGTCTCTTCCTCTTATCTCCTTCATTTGCTACCTCCTGCAGAGCATATTGATCTTTCCGCAATCTGCCAGCTACATGTCCCACAGAGGATGCTGGGCCTCGTGTATAGTACTGGAAGTTACAAGGGGACAAACTGCTCTACTAGACATTTAATGTCTACAACAGCATCTCATTTGCTGCACATTGCTCCTTTACTTTGAAATTTTGATTATTTTGATGTTGGTGTATATATGAATTAAGATCACTCTCTGTGGGTCAGTTTCTGCAATAAAAAACACATTTCTTTTGAGATGTCATTTAAGGGTAATTACACCCTCAAATGGGGGGGCAATGAAGTCAGTCTCTCCAATAATGTCATAGACAACAAACCCTATCTCCAGACAAGAACATCGACATTGGAAGATTTAAGTTTGAACTTAAGTTTGATGCTCACGTAAAGAAAATGTCTAAGACTATCAAGACAAATCTAAATTGTTTCTGTATGGTTAGACACAGTATATCTACAAAAGCAGCAAAAATGTATATGCATGCTATGATTTTTTCTCATCTGTCATACTGTTCAATCATCCGGGGCCAGGCCACAAAATCTGTTCTGATACCTTTGGTATCTTTGTACAAACAAACAGTAAAGGTTTTTCATCAAAAACCAATGAAGTGGCATTATTGCCAAATAGTTCAAAAATATAACATGATGACTTTTGACAACTTTCTAAATTTTTCCTTTCTAAAAACAGTATTTAAATGTATAAATAGCCTTGCCCCTGATGTAATTTGTCAGCTAGTACAAAAACATAATGGTGTCAGAACAAGAGCTGCAGTTAGTGGGAACTCTAGAGTGAAAAGGTGCAGAACTGCTCTAGGTCAATCATCATTCTCAGTCAAAGGATCACATTTATGGAATGGTATACCAGTGGAGCTAAAATCGCTATCAGAATTGAGGCTGTCCTCTTTTAAACCGAAGAACTGGCTGAAAGAACATCAACAGTGTGAACATTGAACTGGGATGTAGGGTGGCTGGGTTGTTTTTTATTTCTCTTGTATGTACTTTTACTTATAGTTTTCCTAATTTTGTATATTCTTAAAAGCCTAACCAGGGACGGGGGTTGTTAATTAGCCTGTGGCTAGAAACCTTATCTACAAGACATCGGTTACCTTTTGGTCGAAATGTCTGATTGTACTGTCCCTGTCAAATAAATAAATACATAATAAATATAGCAAAATCCAGGATTGCAACAATTCCTTTTGCATCCAGTGCCAATGTTTTTAAAATTTTCATTTTCTATAATATTGGCGCATGGCAACTATGTTATGTTTAAAGCTGCTATAATCAATATTTTTATATTAACAATGGATCAAATGACTGCATGTAATGTGAAACGGGTCACTCATAGTATCAAACCCACAGAGAATTATTACCCAACTCTGCAGTCCCCCTCAGCTCTACAGAGCGTTTTAGCGTCTTTTAGCTCATTGATGTGGTTTTCTGCCCTGTGTCTTAACTGTTTTGGTTCAGTCTTACTGCACTCATCATCATCACTTGCAGGCCCAGCAGGCAGCTGTTTTCGGTCAAAAAGCTCTAAAATCCCACCGTACACCACCTGCCCAGCACCAAACAGCTGACGAGCAATGTTAGAGATTAGCTGGGGGACATTATTAGACTTGTATTCTTCAGGTGGCCAGATTCACAATGCCATATGAATGCAAATGTTGCTCCATATCTGCTGGATGTGTAAATAAGAGGCTGTTTGCCACTGGCTAACAAATTGCCATATCAACTTAAAAGGTGATAATTTATCAATGTTGTGTTTGTGCTTGTTTCTGCTGCACCAAGAGGTAAAATAATCTGTTAATGAAGGGTTTAAGTTTAAGAAAAGATCCTGGTAATGGTTGATAAAAAGAAGAATGTTAATTTCAGGTCTTTGACGTAAACTCTGGTGTGCTGAATGAAAGTCAGACATGCTACATTCCCATCCACCACCCTGACGTCCACACTTACTCTCCACTTAGCTGTATAAAGGGCACACTGATTCCCGCATTGCAATATTTTCATTAAATCATCCAATATGAACATAAATCCTAGGGATACTGGTCTGGGATTAAACTATAATTTTAAAATGGAGTTTTGGTGTAAATGACTTGAATGACCTGTAATTATTACTAACAGGTCTCTCAAATGCCTGGAATCAGCCAAAAAAGGTTCAATTTGTCCAACGCTAAATCCAAAATTTCATGCCACCAAATTACTTGGTGGTTGCAGAGTGCTGATGCACAGTATTCTCATTGATTCAAAGGCGAGGAGATTGACATGCAGCCAGTTAGACAAAGATTACTGCCACTCTTGCAGTCTGTTATGGTGTTCAAGATTAGAAAAATAACCAACTGTGGACAGTGCGGACAGTATTAACCAAGGTTTTGGTACAGAGATGGGCTGCTCAGGGCTTAATTTTACCACAAGTCTCTATCTGTCTGTTAAAAGCCAATCAGCAAGCCTTGCTCTGGAACTAACCAGGCAAAGAAAGGGTGTAACAGCTATGGCAACCCATGAAAGAAGAGGGAGGTCATAAAGAATCCTGTTTCCGACACCACAGACCATTTCTCGCTTTTTACAGGGTCTCTGCCACAGAGGGTCAGGGGGTCTCGAGTGGAGCTGTGTCTGTATGATGATTGAGCAGTCAGCAGCGAGGTCAGATCACGGTCATGGACATTTACAGATAGAAATATATGATCTCAAAACAATGAGATGTAACCAAGTCTAAAACTGAGAGCTCATTAAAACTCACAGCTGTGGAGGGATGGTGAATTAGCAGAAGGGAGGAAAAAAAGGCTACTTGTCTGTTCTCTGTTCAGCTCTCAGTGTGCAGACCTGTAGATGGAGGGAGGGAGGGGATGGGGGGATCAGCTGTATTTAGCAGGAGAAGCTTCCTGTGCGTGGGCCTCATGGCGCCGAGCGGGGGACGGGATCCACAATCCAACTTGCTTTCTCCACAAAACACCCTTCACTACAAAACACACACACCCTCTGGCACCGATTCTGCTCTCAATTTCCTGCTTGAAATTCTGGCTGCTGGTCAGAGAAAAAAAGCAACTTCCTAACAGTGAAAGAGCCTGGACAATCATCGCTGCTTAGATCACGTGTAAATATTCATGCTTCATGGTACAAGAGAGATGTTGTGTAAGAGCAGAGGAAAAGGGATGGCGAGGAAATCTGATTGAAACAATTAGTGACACTGATTGATGAAAGTGAAGAATCCAGTAACTAATTATTATTCTCAAATAAATTAAAGCTTCATGAGTTATCGAGATTCAACCTCAACCACTTTTATGTCTTTATATTCATTGTAGAAAGACATTTTAGTTGGCAGGTTAATTTCTGTGTGCAGCCATGATTATTGATTTCCCCTGAACAGTATGTTCCATATCCACTCAATAAAAGGAATTCCTTAAAGGTGCACTGAGTGTTTGACTACCAGGTGTGCGAGGTTCTGCAAATTAGGTTGAGCGGTTGCACTTTATTTTATGGTGCACTAATAAGACGTAATAAGCCATACTTTGTATCAGATTAGACCAAAACTAGAAATAATGTTCTTTATTAGACAGTAAATGAACACAGTTATAATCTAATTAGACACCATACACCTAAATTATGCTGTAATTAGAAACTGCATATAATAACGTATTAGACCCAAAATATACTATACTTAGACACTATTATTCCAAATTATTCTCTAATTAGAAACCAAATAGGATTTTACAAGATCATAGTCTTATTAAATCAAATACAATACCATATCAGATACAAAATATGTTACAGTTGGACGCTATTCTACCCTACACAATTTTTCTATATACCACATTTAATGCTGCCAACATGGGCCTATGTTAACTTAATTAGACAGCACAGGATTTAATTTAAGAAATGTAATGCTTTATTTTATCAGGCTTAGCCTTTAAAATAATCAGACAAAACACTTACAGCTCAAAGGACAATACATTTATTTGGCCTTTATTTAACACTGTTTCACTTTCTTACAAGGTCATTTGTTGCTCATTAGAAGAAAACTGCACCGTAAACTAAAGTCAAACCACATCGGGCCACATCTGGTCGTAACTTCACACATCCCTCGTAGCCTGGATGTCTCTGGAGTCCCAGTTGATTTGGTAGTAATACATGCTTCCTTAACGCATGCTATTTACTCGAATACCAGTTAAGACATCAGAACATCAGACCATTTAATGCCATATCACTATCTAGCCCAACATTATGGAAACTGCCAGGACATTGCATCTTTATTTCTCACTGTTAGATCTTATTAGCCTTTCATAGAGGATAATACGTTTCCCATTACGACATTAAATACATTGAGATTTCGTACACTTATCAATCATTGTCATTTTGTGTCATCACTGACAGGTTTAGAGTCGCACAATGGTCATTTTTGCATCCCATCAAAATGGGACTCGTTGCATTGTGGGATGTTTAGCGCGAATTTTTTTAGGGCACTTTAGTGAATAAATTTCACACTCAGAATTTGAACACTCATATAACATGGCAGAGGATTAATATTGTAAAAAGGGAGTTTACAGCCATGCTAGCAGAGCCTACACTGCTACAATGGTGCTCTGAGCTTAATGCTAACCTAGCATTAGCAGGTATAATGTTTACTATGTTCATCTTAATTTAACATGTTAGCATGGTAGCATGTGGTAATTACCACTAAACACAAACTACAGCTGATGGTGATGGGAATGTCATTAGTTTTGCAGGTATTTGGTCATAAACAAATGTATTGGTTACATTTAAATTGTGACCTGATGATGGCACAACATAAAAAGTCAGCAAAGTCATTACATTTCATCCTGTGGGGAACATGAATGTGTTCACCAAATTTCTTGGCAATCCAACTATTCCCATGACACCATCCAACAGTTGTCCAGACATTTCACTCAAAACTATAAATGTCAACTTGACGTTGATGCTAAAGGATTCATCCTCTGTGGATAATGAATGTCTGCACAAAATTTCATGGCATTTCATCTGATAGTTGTGGGGATATAATTTCAATCTGGACCAAAGTGGTGGACCAACCGACCATCAGACCTAGCATTACCAAACAACAAACAAAGAAAAACTAACAATTCAGAAAAATTACCAAAAAAAAAATAGAATAAAGTAGATTAGTAGATTTATGTCACTGAGTATTCGGATAGTTGCTTTTTGAGTGCCTCATTGAGAGAGTTGTAACCTCACAAAAGTGTAAAGTGACACTTTAATGCTCTTAAGAAGTAGATGTGCTTCCCACAATGCGTTTACATCAGCAATTCACAGTCAAAACTTATAGCACACATAGAACCAAACATTACTTAAAGACACTCACAAGGTGCCGGACCTCTAATTTGCCTGGCCTTTAGTTCTCATCCATGACAAGTCCATGAGGACTGGCTTGTAATTAAAAACCTGTAAACGTCCTCGTGCTGTAAAACAAACATTTATTCCTACAGTATCTCTGACTTTATACACCTGTCCTAGCCATCTCCTCACAAACAACAATTCCAAATTCATGGACATTACAAGACCCAGAGGATGTTTCTAATTACAGGGCGCATGTAAACCAAACCATGCCTGGTTACCCCTGTAAGAACACGGAAACATCAGGCTGGAACCAGTTTTATTGTTGTTGCCAAGGCTGAGGAGAAGAGCAAGGAGGAAGTCCTAAATCAATCCCACTCACTGAGGGGTTCACAGTAGGAAAGAGGCTGTCAGCAACAGGAGGTGGATCTGTCACGATCAATTACAAAACCACAGGGAATAGCCCTAATGAATTTTGATACCATTCTTTGTCTCTCTTTGTTTTAATTTCAAGACTTTTATGTGCTGATCCTAAACAGTTCATTTCTACATTTAGGCTAAAACAGACGTACCGGTTAATCCATTCTTTTTCCAAAATATAACATATTTAGGACATTTTGTGAATATGCTATCAAGCGTTCTATGCCTGTCTGAATATACAGATTTATGGAAATCCTTTTAGCCTAACAGATTAGCCACCTAATTAATATGTAAATGTTTTAACAAAGTTTATTTTACTTACACAATTGAACTCTTATTGTACAGATAAATAAAAATAATTATAAGTGAATTATGCAAAAGTTCAAAAGCCCTTTGCTTCCTGGTTTTAAGAATATTGCCCATACTGAAAGTATACTCATTGCTAAAAGCTAAAAACTAAATAAGTAAAATCACTAAAGATCTGCTGTTTAGATGCAGCTGCTCGGTTAACCACTCTATTGCCATTTCTGTTGTCAGTCATCAGTGATATCTGCAGGCACATTATATACTACCTCTGACTTTGTGAGATGTAATCTGTGCAGTCATCTTGATTCGCCTCAATGCATGGCTCAAAAGAAGGGCAGGGCGCTGAACACGGTGTTAAGACCTCAAAGGTCTGGGATACACATTGAATAGAGTAGCACAACTGAAACACTTAGCAAGAGAACAAGTACTGTGGAAGCCTAACTAGATCAAAAGTAAACTTGAGAGGTTTGTTGGTCTGATGGTCTGATACACACAGTTTCTTTGAATAGTAGTCGACACAGCCACCAATAGAGGACAAATTGGGGGTGGTTATTAAACTCTCTAATGATGTTCTGAGAACTTCAATAAATACTCATATGACAATAAAGACAATGTTTTAAATGTATCTTTTTTCAAATTACATAAAAATAAGAGATTTGAAAAAAACTGCTCAACTTTGCAGCTAGCCAACAGGTTGATAACAAACCCCAGACAACCTGTGTTTAATACTGTATACATTTACAAACTGAATCTGAATTATTAGCTTCCCACGACAATAAAAACAAAATGTATTCCATTCAAAGGACAACTCGGGTGCCAAGTTGCAAGGACATTGTGGTGTATTGATTCCTGCAAAGCTTTACCAATATTCTCCTCATATGTAGGTCATTGAGGCTGCAGACTCGCTCAAGTGCAGCTTCAGTCAGATATTTAGGTCACACCCCAATTACAGCGAGGCAGAGAGATGAGCTCTGCAGGGGGAATATCTTTATGGAATACAGCCATTTCTTTGAATATTATTTTGTAGTTATTTTGAGAGTGAACCCTGGCAGGGGCTCGAAGCAACAAGCCGCGCTAACAGGAAGATGACAGCTCGGGTGATTGGGTTTGAAAGTGGACCTGTCTAGCCTCTATGCTAATACTCTGGCTCCTAGACAGTCTTCTGTTGGCGACGCTCTCCGGCGAGCTCCAACCCTTTTCTTTTGGATGACATCACCATTCATGCAGGCATGTTGACATCATTGGGAGAGTATGTTTGGGAATCACAACAGCAACATAAAAGCACAGCAATACCTTGTGCTGGTTTGTGTGAACTTTTGTTCTCTTAATCTAGACAATTTCTCCATCATATCTGCATATTGTCACCGCTGATAAAACCTGATTCACATCCCAAAACAAATCCATAAATCCATCCTGCATGCTGAAACTCACTGTGAGGTTTTACAAGAGGCAAAAGAATGTTGCCAACCCCATTTTACCTCTCCAGGGGAAGTCCTGGGAGAGTAAGCAGACTGAATGTAAAGTCAATACCATCATACACAAGCTCTGCATGTGGTCTGCGTCAGATAAGCCCTCTGAGCGACTCTCAGCTAGGGGGATGGATGGGAAGGCTCATTTGAAATCCTTTGAATACACAAAAGAACTGAAGCAGATATGTTGAAGTCTGTAGTAAAAATGAAAACATGCTACTGCGGGTGATGCAAATGAAACAGACTTTTCAAAAAGGGAATATAACAAATGATAAAGACAGACAGTTGTCAAGGAGAAGGAGGCTGGAAAACAAGTGTTCCTAATTCACAAGATTGTGATTAGCGTGACAGAATTACTGCATGGTGACAAGAGGGCCTTGCACTCTAAATGGGGGTTTTCAGCTCTGTATGTTATTTTAAACTAGCTTATGATGATTATGGCAAAGTGACACTAACTCAACTCCCACATACGCTGCTGGCAAGATTCTGGTGGATGAAGAAATAGTTACTCTATGTTTAAAGTAAAATCACACTTGCATCATGTGCTATGAATAACAAAACGCAATTCCATGCAACCTTATTTTTTAGATAAAAAGTGTACCTATAAAATGACCTCATCCAAAAAGACATATTATAACAATCGTGATATTAAGAGTGGTAGAAAACACCTAATAAAGAGTAAATCTAATGTTTTTCATGAGCAAAAATTTAGATTTATTTAAAACTACTCACATAAAGAACTTCACCACCAATGAGCTTTAGTGTGTTGACTGTGGGTTTTCCAGTTGCTATATTACCGCATGGCACTCTACACCACATAAACTAGCCCAGCTGCAGGGTCAGGCCCTTCAACAGAAATCCCCTGTGTGGTGTTGTGCATAAATGTACAGCTAAATAAAACAAATAACATCCTACAACAAGGAGACACTTCAACAGGGTCAACACAATTCTCATAAACCGGAGAGATGAAACATTAAACTTTCAAAACTTTCATAGGAAGTTCTTGCATCATTTACATGCCTCAAAAACAAGTTTGAGGGAAGTCCCTGTGATTTGATAACATCACGGAGGAGTTTTCTCTCAGCTACTGCTGCTGCCACAATTTTAGTTTTAAAACATGAATGGGCATTCAATCCAGTCAAAATATTTTAGGCCACGCTTGTAGCATTGCTCTAAGAATGTCAGTCTGTTGGTTGGTTGATTAGTCCACCACTTTGGTCCACACTGAAATATCTATTATATCTATATATTAAATGTGCTTCAAAGCAGGGAAAGAGAGTATAATGGCTCGTCTACACAGAAGGCGTTTCAGCCATGTTTTTCAGTTGTACGTCTCACGAGCATGTCTATTTTAAACAATCCATTTTACTCACACTATATGCACGTTAACGCAACCAGAAGCATATTTTTATGATTCAAGTCTATTTTCTTCAGTTTGTGTAAATGCGTGTAAATACAGTGATTGTGTGCTGCCAAAATATGGGTGACCTACACTCAGTACCATGCCCGAACCCATCCTGTGTAGAAACAGACTGTAGCATTAAAGCTGCCACTACCATGCTGACATGGTGCTTTTGCTATGCAGGCTGTGTTTACATGAAGGAAGAAAATGAACAATGAATCACTACACAGTTTGATTTGGTTTTGGTTTTGGACATCTGAAAAATGTTTAAAGATGAATTTAGAATGGACTTTTTTTTTACAGCAGACATTTCAACTTATAGTAGGAGAGCACAGGTGTAATTAATAAAATAATGATGGCTCTGTTCCATTTGGTGAGTCAGTAAACCATAGTGAGTCGGCATGCACAAGACCTTAAACACCTAACTAGAGTACAGCCTTCATTAAGGTTATTAATTACACCTGTGCTTTACCTGCTATGACATGTTAAAATCATGAAAAATCCCCGTTCTGCTTTCATCGTGCTCTTCTCTAACGTACTTAGAGCAGAAATTCCCCTGTTTTCACCCTCAGTAAAAAAAATAAAATAAAAAAAGAGCATCTTAAAATTTGGAAATACTATACTGTCACTTGTCTTTTCTCTAAATATCTTCCGTGTTACTCATCACTACCAGCCACATTGAATATTTTGACTTCTTTCCAGTGAAAAATTTTTGTGAGATGTAGCTACTAACAGTGAGCCAAAGCAGAAAATATTTCCTCCTTAATCTTAAACCTGTTATTCTAAGGCTCTTTCCCTCTGGCAGAAAAGACACACAGGATGGCTTTCCCAGTGTTATCCCTTAAATCTTCCCCAAGTTATTGCTGGCATTAGTCTGGCTGTTTCAGCTGCGATATCAAAGCAACACAATGGACGCATCAGAACACAATGTCCTATAAAAATGCATGACGGAAAACCAGAAAGTCTGTAAAACATACATAATCAATTCCTTAAGCAGAGGCAGGTCGGGCAATGGCTTTAAAAGCTGAATTACATCATGTGGATCTAATGAGTGATGAGTCTCTGGATTTCTAACAACCAGACCTGTGTCTCATACACAGTGAAGGATGTGTCGATAGCAGATAATTACATGGTTTACACTACATCACACACACACAAGCAAGTGTGTCTGCTCCAGGAGGTGATTTTCACAAATGGAATGTATGATGTCAGTGTTTAAATGGAGGGTAAAACCATAGACTGGAAAATACAAGACCAAGCCCTTAAAATTAGCAAGAAGTCAACAATGCGACAAGGGAGAGGGCGGGGTTTCTTGAAGAACAGCTCCCATGTTTTTTTTTCCAATTCTGCTGATTCTGTGGAAACTTCAAAGAAGTCAAAAAACAAGGAGAGGGAAAAGAGATCTGTTTTGTTTTCCCTCTGTCTGTTACTAGGTGACTTGGCATATGGCCAGGGAAAGGAAACCAGAAGTCTACAGTGTAGGAGGCAGCACCTCATCAACAACGACTGATCATATCTTCTGACACCTGGTGAGTCCGTAGCAGCAGTATGACTGCAGGCAATCCGTGTTACAGATCAAATGTATAAGCAGAGTTACCAGGCTGCCATTCAAATCGCATTAGTCATGTTTCTGTAATGTATGCTAAAGGAAATTAGAACAATGTATGCTTACTGCATAAGCAACTATTCCCCTTTTTCTCCCCAATTTTTCTTTCAAAGAAAACATTATTCATATGAATATTACAATTCATGTGTGCCTATCAGGGTCGTAAACAGAATTTTAGAAATACTGACGTCATGAGTCCAATGTCACCCAGAACCTAGATTTAATTTATTTATTGTGGTTAGCACTGTCTCCTCACAAGAAGGTTCTTGGTTCTTGCCTGCATGAGTTTCCTCCTTGTGCTCCGGTTAGGTTGATTGGCAACTCTAAATTGCTTCTGTGAATGTGAGCGTGAATAGTTGTCTATATGTGTCAGCCCTGTGATGGACTGCCGATGTGTCCAGGATGTACACCGCCTCTCACCCAGTGTCAGCTGGGACTGACTCCAGCCCCCCCGTGACCCTCTATGGGATATTTAACTGTTCAGTTATGCCCAAAACAGTCAAATCTTAAGATGTTTGACATGTGTAATCTAGTATGTGTGTAATTGTAAAACGTAAAGTACTCTTCATGTCATTACACCCCCAAATTCCCAACAATGTTACAGAGGTCAGGACCTCAGTGCCCTAAATGGTAGCTACGGCCCTGGTACTACTACTGTGAATAAAATCACATATTAAATTTGTGATTTCACTGTTTGTCCCTTACTACTACATTTGAAATGTATGTTTTTAAATGTAATGTATTACATTTCATATGTTAGCCATCTAAAAACCACAAGTTTGAATATGATAAGAAGTTTATCTTATGTGAATTGTCACCTATGTGATTCATATGCTATAACCTTGCAGTCACCAGCTTACAACCCAATTAAACACCTAAGAGAGATTTGGGACGGAGATGTTACACAGCAAATGAGGGAATTTCTTTTGTAAGAATGGTGTTCATCCCCCCAGTAGAGATGCAAAGACTCAATGAATCTATACCAAGGGGCCTTGAAGCTGTTCTTAGTGGCTCATGGTGCATCAACACCTTACTAAGATGTTTTATATTGTTTTTTTCCTTTAATTTGGAAGTCATCTGTATGTGTTTCTTCCGTGACACACGGTGCACAGCCAAAAGCGTTTTTATCATCCAGTGAGCTAAACTGTGGAGGCAACAACTTTTAGCATTTCCCCAACCAGCAAGTATGAGTCCCTAGAGTTCATTCAAGGACGTGATCCCTCACTGGCTTCCCACCTGAGAATACGACCAATTGAAAAGCACAGCCCAGCTTGTTCCTGGGAACAGAATCCCCATCTTTGCAATAGTGAGTGCCAGATGCTCTTTCTGTGTTCTCGCTGTGTGCTCAAAGAGTTGATGTTTGCCAAATGAATGTAATATAACATTTTCAAGACATTATGTGTATTCTGTAAAGGCCTTCAGATGAGATTTTCTGTAGGTCTATGAAGTGCCTTACCGCCAAGGGAAGGTAACCCTACCTATCATTATAAATGCAAATATGACATGGAGAGCACTTTCAATTACAAAGTGAGGGAAATGGGGATGTCTTGGCTCCAATACTCACATTCACGTTGTGAGAAAACACTGGAGGCCTTGCTCAATCATGTCCTATTTCAGCACCTTGCAAATGCAGCATTGAAATAGTGTGACATTCACGATAAGTTGTAATGATTACCTTAACGATAGTAACTGGTGATTATTGAAATGTTAGTGTGGCAATTCAAGAACATGGTGGCAGATCCATCAGCCAGCAGAACCACTGTGTGTTAAACAAATTTCCTTAGTTTGAGATTACTCCAGATTGATTACTTACACACACACAGACAGTCGGAGAGCACCCACTGCTTTATTTGATGCTTCTCCATTCACACACGTCAAAGGGAGAAGACCTCATTGTCCATACACTAGGATAAAACAAGCTCCTCCACAGACTGCCACCAGCATGAATGCATTACCAGGTTAGTTATTTTAATTAACTCTTCAGCACCATCACCTTTCACCTGCTTTCAATATACCATTCAGTCAAAGACGTTATGATTTCAGAGCTGCACTCTGAGTTATCATGATTTCACCCAACTAGCTCTCAATACTTTGACAAATGACTTGCAATTCTGAGGCTTTGGCTGGGAAAGTAGACATACAACTAGCAAAAATTCTAAGCAAAGTGATTATTTAGTTTACTCCACTTTACTCCACACTATCTATATCAGGCCTCATGACATGACATGGCTCCTGCAGTCTGTAAAAGACATGCCTTAAATGGTGAGTCGGCAGCTTGCAGCTAGTGTCCAAAGGACACATTAGGCCAAAGGTCACTGGAGCTTAAATTACATAATCAGTTTGTTTTAAGCTTTTTTTCAAACTAATATTTGTGGACATTATATGTGATTGCAGAATCTGTTATTTTATTATTCTGTTGGCATAAGATTGCATTTGTAGAAAAATGAGACAATCCCAAACTAAACTGGTGCAGTTGTGTTGCTCTCAGCCCATTCATTCACTAGTGCTAGAGGTTGCCAAAACTGGAACATTTCAAACTCTCCATATGGTGCCTTTGAAAACCAAACATTATGTCATCACTGAATAAAGAAATCAACTATAAACATGTCCTAAATTATTACATTTTTAGAGTTGTCTCTGTGAGTGACACTCGTCAGATCTGGCATCTCATTTAGTCATACATCCTTGACTAGAGCACCTGAAGGACGCCCAGCAAAACTGAAAAAGACAACAGAACCCAGGACCTTCTTGCAGGGCAACAGTGCAGACCTCTGATTCAATCAAAGTCTCAAATATAGACACCCAGAGAAATTTGGATGGTGGGTTGTCATGTCGAGAATAACAACCTGCTCAAACCGAACTGATAAAATGTTTGCATTACAAAATAAAACCGTTCTTGGGATTGTTAAAGACTCATACGATTCCAGGTTGCACTTGTGTTTAAATAGACACAAGCACAGAAACTTCCCTTCTCTCAGCTCTGAGCTTTTGCTCAGGGCTGCAGAGGGACGGCTGGCATCTTTGGGTGGTCCCGTTCTCCCACCACCTCTCCACACAATGTCTAACACTCGTGTGACATTCCTCACAGGGGTTACCACAGGGTCTGTCCTTTCTCATTAATGTTTGGGAAATTGTAAGAATTTTTATTGTGCTTTGTTGGTCTTCCTGCTCTTTGGACAATAGGGAGGAATGGAAAGGAATGCATGGATCATTAAATGGTCAGTTCACCCAAATTAAAAGAAAACATATTTTTGTACTTACCCCTACAATAGCTTGTGGAATCTAGCCATAGAGATAGTTTCGGGTTTTATTTACTCAGGTTTAGAGATATCCTCTGGTGGGATACAATGGATCTGAATAGAATTTGTGGAGCTCAAAGCTCTGACTGCTACTTCTTTGGTAGAAAATATTCCAGACGAAAATTGTTCACTGTGGATTATCCCAAATTACCAAGGTATTGTTTCTGAAAAGACACACTGCTGCTGATTTTTGAGCACGACAAATGACATCCCATTCACTGTATTAGGCTTTTTTAATTACAGAAAAGCCAATTTCAAAATGTGAAACTTGTTCAACAGAAAATCACTGATCACTAAAGAAGCCACTATAAGAAGTTAAATAGAAATGATTAAAATACTCCAGCTTACAGTTTACTTTTTAAAACTTTTTTATTTTATTTATGACCTCAAAGGACAGGAACCTCTGCGCAGAATTAATGTCCACTGATGTTTATAGAGACTTCCGGGCTTCTACTGATGTTTTATAGTTTTCATATTCTTACAAGAGCAGATGCAGTCGTTTGTCTGCCTGGCAAAGACATGTGTGCTGAGCTTCTCATCTGATGTCAGTGACTGCAAAGCCCTCAAGGAGAACAAAAGGCATTCTTCCAAAAATTAATATAGTTGGACCTCAGATTCCTAAAACCCGTTATACTTCTTATCTCAGATGGGAGCAATTTTTATTTTGGTTTGAAGACCGACACTCCCTGGCACTCCCGACCAACCTCCATTGTCTTTTCTGCCTCCGCGGGCTTTTGGCGCTCAGTGCGAGGTGCGAGGGCAGGAGGAGCCCCACTTGGCATGAGGGGAGGATGATTCTCGAGCAGCCTGTCGACTTCACTCCCTAATGCTCTTTTGCCTGCCCCACTGACAGAGTTTTTAATAAATGATAAGATGTGGTATAAATAAACCACAAGGCAGTGCAATTGCCAAAAGGCAGAGAGAGATACCAAGGTAACACACAAGAGGTGATAAATAAGTCAACAAGGACTCATTTGCACTACTTGGTTTCTATCACTGTCATTGTGGCACTACGCTACATTGGATTTGCAAGGCAGCAAGTATGTCGCAGCACACGCATGAATTCAAGTCAAGTTGTGCACCATTTCTAAATGATTTCTAAATATAACTCAAAGGGTAATAGCTTGGCTTTTTGCTCTTTAGCTTGTTTATTTCCCCCCATTGACAAGTTAAGCCATTTACATTGACTTTATTGATATAATTTATATTCCCATATTTGAGACATTTTTAATTCAGTAAATTACCAACCAAAAAGAAAGTAACTTCTTTTATGTTATACTAAGAAACAATATCTGACAGACAACAATGACTTTTTCGTCAATGCTTGCAGATGTAACATATAACACACAACAACTCTCTCTCCACAATATTTGTAAGAAATTACGTTATATGAATAATAACTTGAGCTTGAACTATTACAGGCAGACCAACCTCACCAACCACAGTCGGATTCACTGCCTTAAAAGTGAAAATGGGCACTATTACTAATAGTTGACAAGCCTGGTTTCATCAACGACAGGTCATTGATTCATATAAGATGTGGGGAAATCGGAACAACAGTGCTGACCTCTTCAACAGTGGTATTTTGCAACAGAATACCAGCCTATATTCCAACTCTATCACTGCTACTTTTGCTCCACTTGTGGTCTGCAGATAAAGACAAACCTTGTCCTAGATTCTGCAAGAGCTGTGACAGAGCACACTTCTAAACTAGGTGAATTTATACTTGGTTGACTCTTTTTCACGGGAAAAGTCCACTGGACAACAGCTAATGCTAAAAACTCGAGAGTAGTATTAAGTGATGCATATTGCAGAATATTACCAGATTTTTGAACAGTGCAGGGCAGGAAGACGCCAAAACAAACACAACCCTGAAAAACAATCATGTTATCAAGTGTTTATGGCTAATGTGTTAGCAAACAATTTCCTCCTTAACATCAAGTATAGAGCAACATGCATCCCACTGGAGTTTGTTTGGTGTTTCAGCCACAGAATGAATGAAAATCCGATATTCTTACATTCTGTTCATTCATTTTTGCTGAATTGCTATTAACAAGGACCATACTCTTTCGAATGTATCGCATGCAAACAATGTCCCAAAAAAACCCATTAAGCTAAAATTTACCAGATTGGTCACTTTGATTGGAAAAAGGTAGACAAAGCCAAAGGCAGAGATGAATCGAGATGGAGTTAGGAAAGGCTGAAAGGTTGTAAATTACATGGTATATCAGGATCCAGCATTAGTCAATGGAGCTGGGATGATGAAAAGAATGATGAAAGGCAGGGGTGAAAAGCTGAAATGAGGTGGGGGACTGTTTAAAATGTCTCCATTTCATCAAAGTGATTATTGGGGGTACTTAGCAGCTTTCATATTAAAATGATTAAGGTCTCTTTGAAAAACTAAGAGCTGGTGTGGCTGTAGTCGGTGGGAGGCCTGGAATAAAAGGTTCTTGTGGTAAGAGAAGAATGAGGCTTAAATACCTTGAAGAGGACAGACTACGCGGCAGGTCTTGGTCTTTTGGTGCTGTTTTTGCTCACGTTCAGGTAGCTTCTGTTGTCATGTTTCTGCAATGAGAAGAATCATTCGTCATTAATTGGCAGAACTAATATAAATGTTAGCATGTTAGCATAGTTTTTCTTCTCTTTATCCTGCCTATGTATGTCCCTGTGGATATCTGCCTCTGCTATTAGTAACAGATTCATAATACACAATCCTGCTACAAGGAAGTATTGTAAGCTCGTCCTTCCAACAGATGGTCAACACAAAGAAAACAGGTGAGGACTGTCTGTTCTGGCCTTCTCCTTTGACATCCTCAGGGGCACACATAGCTCAAATAATCTCCGACTGGAACATACAGCAAAAACCTGTTCTGCATTTCATGGAGCTGCAACCTAAAACCGCCATCAAATAAAAGAGACAAAGAGACATTACTCATTTCTGCTTCACCGTCGGACATTTGAGGACAAACTATGCATATTAGCCAACACAGCAGTCAGCTACATTACAAATTGTTAGACTAATTTTGCAGTAAATGCAACAGAGGAGCAAATATTGATCAATTGATTAGTGTCTGAATGTGACTTTGCTCGGTTGAATGTTAATGACGGCGAACAGATGCCTAGAGAGGCGCTGGATACAAAAAACAACTGCTCTCCATTTTGTCTGGATTAAGGGCTTGTGTCACAAAATCACTGATTTAAGTGAACAGGATAGGGGTCATGACCTCTGCAGGGGCCAATCCAGTTTTTGGACTTGAGATTTCAGCTGAACAACAGATTTTTTGTAAGCCTTGTAAAAAGGTCAGCCTGTTCCTCAGAAATGCTGTTAAAAGATCCCACTGTCTTAAAGTGCAAATCAAATGTAGTGCTCATTCCACAAAACATGACAGAATGTTCTCTTCTCACTGCAAAATGATTATAGAGACAACTAGAAACAGAGAGTAGGTTAATATTGAAATATAGCCTGGTGGAAAGTAAATGAATTGCAATCGGGGTGTTAGGTAGGTGTACACAAAATGGTCTCTAATTCAACAGCCTGAAGCCAACTGCCAACTCAAGCTGAGAGGCGGCCAAAACCTTTCTGTTTGCCACTGCCTTTATTCAATTACATTTGGAATTATTCATTTAAATATTGCCTTGCACCTTAACTTCACTGTAATTTGTACATTTCTGATTTTTATTTTATTTAGCTTATTTTTATCTTGTATTATATTTGGCACTGTTAAAATCTTTTTTGCATGTGATGTAAAGCACTTTAAATTGCCTTGTTGTTGTTAAAAGATGCTATACGAATAAATTTGCCTTGCCCTGATTTCCCTTGTTACTGCAGATCGTTTCGTTAATTTTTTCACTTTTTGACCAGCACAAGGTTACACCTGACCAAAGTTCAGGGTGGGAGAATGCGCCCAAAGCTGCCCTTAATATCTCTGTTAGACAAAATGCTTTTTTACCAATAATTTTATTGTTTATGTTTTCATGCAGTGACTTTGTATTGAAATTAAAATAACAATGTCTTGTGATAATACTGTTATGAAACATTCCCATGAACCCAACAAGGTCGGCAGGCACCCACATGCACGCATCTGGGGGATATGATGTTGCTAACAGGGAGGCTACAAATTTGCCACCCAGTCGTCAGATCACTAGAAGCTGGACAGTGGCTGCTGCAGCTCGAGGGGCAATACGCAGCATGTCATCAAGCTCTGGGAACCAGAGAGCTGCACGTTGTCCTCACCTCAAACACACACACACACACACACACACACACACACACTCTCCCAGGGGAAACAGAGACAGTCAATCACTCCTAGCAACTAGGGCATCTTATCCTCAGCTCACCCTCTATGGTTGGACGTTGGCTCATCTGGCTTAACATCACAGAAGCAGAAACAAGGGGAGGGGTCCTGTCCTCAAATCACACTGACTGAAGGTAACACCAGGACAGAGAGAAAATATCGTCTGTACCTTTGATACTGCTTGGAGCTGCTAAACAGCTGCTGTCACTTCATCCTTTAACCAATTCCCTAATTTCGGTCATACTCATACAGCTAATTATTTCATTTTTGCCTCCTTTTCTTCTGTATTTAAACAGAGTTGTATGAAAACAAAGTTGTCAGCCATTGTTGAAGCTGTTTGGCTCTGCTTTGCCAGAGATGTTTCATTATCTTATGGTTGATGAGAATACAACTTAATCTTAGTTTAACCCCACAACCCCTTTCATCATAATGTGACCCATGCTACACTGCTCCCCGGGCTCATCAATATATTAAACTTTCACTTCAGAATATCAAGGTGGGTCTCAGACATAAATGTATTCCCAACTAAAATGGAACCATTTGTGCCTCTACCAGAAATCAATTCATTTTCAGCGTTCAGTGGAAAAGCAGAAAGAGAAATGAGAAAAAAGTCTCTTAGCATCTCATCTCTGCTTCTTTTCCACAGAGAGCCTCGGCATTGTCTAGAGACAGTGCAGAGATCTTCTACCGAAGCTTATTAATTCACTACTCTCATCTCCCCGAGCTGGCTATCATTACAGCCCTATATATAGAGTCGCGCAGGGAATAGTGAGGGATGCACACGCACATTAACATTAATGACTTTAGGCTCTGCTCATGAGCCGCGTGTGCTCACAGACGCACTCACACAACTGTGAAAAAAAATGAACCAACTGTGCTCGCACCCCATGAAATAAACACTCCTTTGTTTACAAACAAAAGAAAGACAGGTTTCCTTTTCACTACTATATCACAGCATCAAGTTGATGTTGCGTCTCTGGTTTCACTACTGAATGTGCATCTGGTTTGGCTGCAGGCAAAAGGAGAGTCTAATCTGGGATCGTCAGTAGGTTGGTCGAGTGCAAGCTCCTACCGAGTTTGCTAATGAACAATCATCAGCGCCTCCTCCAGTGGCTGCTGTAAAAGACCAGTGCACGGCTGTATTGTGAAAGCAGGATTACATTGTGTTGGCCCTTCCTTAGTAATTCTATCCCGATCTCAGCAGGAGTCTACACAGCCCATTACATTTTCCACATTGTGTTAATCAAGATCTAATGTCCAATATTGCAAACGCACCACTCTGGATTTTGTGCACAGGTCTGAGCACCTCTTATTGAACAGAATCCTGCAGGATACATTTAAAGGAGAGAGCCAGAGCTGAGACTACTTTAAGTCCTTCCTCCCCTGCAGCATCCCCAGCTGCCCCTCCTCTGGCCCCATCCTGGGTGGCTCAGTAGTGGGGTAGCAGATGGTGCTTAGGGGGGAAGAGCATGCACACATACTCCTGTCCCCCTGCATGAGCCTTGGGGTGTTTGCAGCTCGGCAGGGGCTATCCAGTGGGCTTCCACCCAGCAGCAGCAGAATGTGACCCCACTCTCTCTCTTGCACTGCCCTTAGGCCTGAACACGGTCAGCCACGCATAAACCAAAGACAAGGCCAATGCCACACACACACACACAAATACACACACACAAGGGCTGCTAGGGCGGGTCGATTCCCAGCTATTTCCCCCCATCGAGGATTCATTGAGTGTCTTGTGCATGCATGTTGTTCACACGTTACATTAACTGACAGCAGGACGAATGATTTATTCGGGGGGCTTTTCAATTGTCAGAGATGGATGGCATCAATAGGGGTTTTGTCCTTGCTGATGAATCAGGCGATTTGCCACTTTAAACAAATCTATCCTCACACTGTTGTACAAGCACACTCTCAGAAAGGACTCCAGGGACCTCCTCTGTCTTTTTAGAAACTGGCCAAAAAATAAAAGAGAAACAGGTGAGAAGAGGCAAACTGTTAAGCAGGCAGAGACAAGAAGTATATTGCAGTATATATACCCTAAGCCCTGCGCTGCTCCCCTTCAGTCTCTTTGATATCTTTATGCAAAGCTGGCTGATTTGGGAGTATGGAGAGGATTAATAGCTCTCTCTGTGGACTCAGTGTAACACAGTAGCAGAGGATTGTGGGTCAGGGCACATAGACCCCACGGGGACAGCGGGCATCAGCTGCCATTCTCCAGGTATGAAGACACGGGAAAAGCTGTGTCATCTAACGCCTGGATACAAACCGTTCCTTTTTTTTTGTATTTTTATATTTTCTGGAAAATATGTTTAGCAATCCAAATTCATTTATCCATTAATAATTTATTTATTCTATTATTTTATGGTCTCAAAGATATCAGTTCGGCACACGTGTCGCCCTCTGGAATTAGCTGATAAATTAGCCTGGAAACATTATATGCATTTGAATAAGCTCCCATTTAGATCATTTAGCCATGGGAATACTAAAATAACACACAATGGTAAACAATTAATGAGCAGATAAAACACCAATTAATCAAAATGAATGAGGATGAAAATGGCATATCACTTGAGGAGTAATATGATTTAAGCATGCAGGTTTTGATTAAATCTGCATTATTCTACATTGAGCTTGTCGCATATTAGACAGTGAGATATTGCAGAGGGGAATGAGTGCTGTGAAATAGGCACAATAGGCTGAGTTTGTGTTTTCCTGGAGGCATACTGCATGCTCTCGTGTCAGCCTCACTCACTGCTGGCAATGACCAAATCCATCATGACATGTGGACAACAAAGAGCTACAAGAATGCCTGCCTTAGTGTGCACACACACCACACTGCATCTTAGAAGGCAGCGCACAGTGCACTATCTTCCCAGAACACAAGCCTATCCCCATGCACAGGGAGCATTACATGTCACAGAACACAGTGAAATCTTTAAGCACCGTATCCAAACGAAAAAGCCTTGTCAAATAGCTCTACTCGACATGAAATACAGTAGAGCGGTTGATGGTGCCAGAGCGGAACTAGTCAGCGCAGGGAATTTTCCAGATAAAGCTTTCTGGTAGAAAATTGGGAGAGTCCAGTCATCAGTATGTTCCAGGCAATTCTTTAAATTAGCACGAGATTAGGGAGTGCATGGTGATTAAGCTCATTTGAAGTATTGAGGATCCGTCTGGGCATTGGCAACAGCCACACTTTAATTAATCTGGTAATGGATGAGAAAAATAAGCAGTCTTACGCACATATCAGCATTTTGCTGAACAGGAGGAAGTAGAGGAGATGGAAGGGGGTGCGGTGTGTGGGGGTGGGTGGGAGAGGGTGGAGGGAGGGGAGGTTGGCTTTTTAAAGGCAGACACAGAGAGGGAAATGGAGCACGTTGCCTACAGAGAAATTAGCACTGAGTGTAGCCTGATGAATGCACCATTGTATCTATGTTACAATGGGAAAAAAAGAAGATTGTATGATGTTTTTATCACTCCCTTGCCCTTGTCCGGGAGTTTTCCCTGGATACAAGGGATGTGAGAGGATTTCAGATCATGCAAAGAAGGGCTGTGGCGCCACATTAACACTGAGAATTGTACAGTGTGTGAGACAGCAGTGAGGGTACAACACTTTTTATTCTTTGCTCTGTTCAGTATAAATGACCTGAGTCAGCCAGACACTGTGACTGACCCACACATGACAGACATGGACTCAATTGCTCATTTAACCCCGTTCCACCATTTTGACGCAGTGACAAATGTCAAACTCGCTAGTTGAGTCATGTGTTTTATCGGGCTTGACAAAATAGCTGTGTGTGTGTAAGTATGCGCCGCAGCAAAGAGCAACAAAAGTAACATTTAGTCACATAGTCCTTGAACCAAGCTGGTGCTTTTTGAATAATTGAACCCTGGGAAATGAGCCCTGGAAGAGGATAAGAGAGGCTGAGTTGCACAGGCGTTCTTTCTTGGTGGTCACAAATCTGCCAGCAGGAAGGCTTCTCACCCAGGACTGTCCCAGGAGTGGACTTCTTCGCCTAATTAGGCTTACGCCCCTTTAACATTTAATAACGGCCAGCTGGATCTTCAGTTGAATACTTAATCCAAGTCGATGCTGAGGAATTTCACAAAGATTATCAGGATTATGAGACAAAGACTGCCCCTTCCTGTTTGAAATTCCTCCCAATATTTTAAAAATTTATTTGTGACAAATGTAGTTTCACAACTCCCACTACACGGTCAGCTGATATACAAGAAACATAAATTACAGATATCTTTCTCAGTTTTCCTTTGTTATGCTATAGGAGCAAATCTTTGTCCGACATAAGCTAAAGAACAGATGCATGCACTGTGTCATGCAGCAGGACAAATCTATGCCAGTGCCTATTACTCTAATAGACTGAGCAGTGGATAGTATAATAAGCGGTAAATAAGAGATATTCTGAAAGCCTCTACTAAAAAGCTTAATCGCATATGGGGAGGTCAGTGGACCATCTGGTGACTGATTGTTATCTTGGACAGCTCTCACCATACCTGAACATCAGCATACGGAAGGCATTCCCCGGCTGCACTAATTCAAAATAAAGCCACTCCAAAAACAGAAAAATTAGGAAGCTCATGAAGGGGAAATTCTTGTCAGAATTTCAAAGAACACAGATGAATACCAACCTCAACGGACCAATAGATACGGTATAAATGAATAGCTTTGTGTGTTAAATATGAAATATCTCAACAAAACAGCTGCTTGCAGCACTCAAAGGTGGCCCTACATGCGTGCGGCAGTATTTTTAAGTGTCATTCCTCAGCTCAATATATACATTAAGACATGCCACTGTCTATTTACCACCTCTGACATCCCCCACTGGACATGCAGCCCTTGTCGGCTTTGCTCTGAACCAACTTCACGGCATGAAAAACAGATAATGCTAGCGTGGCCTACTTATTTTCCCCTGCCTTTCCCTGTGTGTGTAATAAGTAGTGATGGCATGTCCTCTTAAGGGAATGTAAGTCTGACTGTGAGGAGGCCCTGTAGAGGAAGGGTCAGTGTGAGGGAGGAGATGAGGACACTGGCTCTCATCAGAGAAGCTAAAAATCCTGCTCCAGATTCATGTGATAATTAGAGGTAGGTGATATGACAATTTACTTGCTATACAGTTTATACCAAGATGGTTATGCCTTTAATATTTCTAGTTGTATTAGATAATCAATAATCAGGACTGCTTTATGGCTATATTGGATTTTTGTAATGTTTATAATTCACCAGATTATAAACAGGCAGAAATAATTTACAAAATCATATAAATTGTAGGTGTTTAATTCACTGGATTAGTCAAAAATCATACACAAATCACAAAAATGAACCATACCACACATCCCATGGGCTTGTTGTCAAATAGTAAAAAACCTGGAAGGACGTTATTTAGTATTTCGAATTTTCAGGCAGGATATAACACACTGTAAAGGTACTGCGTAGAGTTTTCAGAAAATCCTTGTTATTTATGACACCGATGGCTGTTAAGTGAACTGCAGTCCGCGTCCTGTTGCTTGCACTTGCGCTCCGTAGGCGCGAGCCTGCACCTGGCCCACTCACTAGCAAGCAGCGCTCAGGTGTCAATTGTTGCGTGAAACCCCGTTTTTACAGCATCCTATAACTCATTTAAACCAAACAGAGCATTGAATCAGAATTAGTAGTATGACACCTAGAATGACAGGCAAGTTGTCTGTTGTGTGTCATCGTTGACCCTGGTTACGGAGACTCAGGCACGTGTGTTTTTTTTGCAGGGTGCTACCACGTCCCGGCAGCGCTAGGGCAGAGGATATCAATTCATGATACCCCAGACTTCCTCAGATACGGTAAATTGTTGTTGGCTAATGTGTTGTTATTTGATCGTACTGTTTTTAGAGACACCATTGGATAGTTAGCTACAATGTGCCATTCTCCCAGATGCACAGTTCTCTGTGGATGTAAGCAGAAGACGCGCCCCCCCGTGCGTGTGTGTGTTTGTGTGTGTGTGAGAGAGAGAAGTTTAACCAATAACCCACTTGATCGAAATTAATCTTCCAAAGGCTAACATTAGGCTACCCCATCCTTCCTGAAGGGTGTTGGACTGAAGGTTAAAATTGTTTTTAATTATCACTCTGGAACAGGTTGATCTTTATTTCAGTGCCTACATTGAGGATAGTTGTTTTTATCCGTTTGACAGTAAAAAGAAAATAAATTTATTTTCACAAATAAATTGTATTGTTCAGTCATCCACCATGGTGGTCTTTGTGGTCTACCAGGTCATTTGCTATTTCCGAGTTTATCAATGGGTTTTTGCTTCTTCCAAATATACCGAAAAAGTTTAACTTGACAGACCGTCTATAATCTGTTGTTTTAATCCTTAATATAATTGATGTAACTATGCTTTACTCGTATTGACTCTTTATTTCCTTTACATTCATGTTGAGAGTAGCCGAGAGGACCTAAAAAGTGATGCATAAAAAGCACAAACTGGTGGATAAAAATTCACCAGAATGCAGGAAATTAAGTGTCTGACACTCAAAATCTCATGGGGGAGGACCCCAGACCCCCTGCTTGATTTGTGTCCCCCAGGCATGGGGCCGCTGGCAAGGTGTCTCTTATTTTCCCCCACAGAAGGTGGTGACCCTAGTCATACAAGACAAAGTAAGACTGTAGCAGAAAAGCCTTTGAGTGTACTGAATTTGACCAACGGTGCGTTTTATTGCTTATAAGTTCAACTTTTCATTTGTAAGAGGAAGAATATGTTATTTTATAAAGTGACACAGACTTGCTTTTAAAGGGACAGTGAGAGGGAACTGTTATTATTAAAGCCACATGTAAGCTCTTACAATAGAAAGAAAATCAGGTCTGAGCTACTACCTCCCAGTAAATGACCTGTGTTAAATCAATCAAATGGATCTGGATAGGACAGCGTCTCTCAACACACAGGATTAGGTCTACTGACCCATAAACATACATTAACAAGCTGGATGTGTAAAATACGTAACCATCCTATAAACTAGTTGCTGTGAATTACGTTTCTGTTAGGGTGTGCATCTGAGCTGTCTCCTTCGTACTGTATGACCCTGAATTACAAGCAGGATTTTGATCTTGCTAAGGAGAAGCATGTCTTAGCGGTTGCATTTAGCAGCTCTGGATGCCATCCCCCCTGCTGGCACCAAGGCATCTTAATTCAGGATGTGGATCTCAGTCAGCAGGTGAATGCTGGTCTAATCAGCCAACCATATGTCCTCCTATCCCCTGGCTGATTAAGGTTTCCTCTCTCCCCCTCACTGATTGCTGTATGGTCTGATAAATCATATCCCCTGTGAAAAATGCTAATGATATGGTAATGCAGGTTCCAAACTGCTGTCCAGCCAGATAAAGGCTTCCAGCTCGTCTGACCCCCATACTAGATTCCTGCCCACGTTAAAGAAAAGAAAACAGGAGTTACTGTCAATTCTGTGTAAACCCAATCTCTCTTTTTTTTTTCAGAAATCTGTTGCCCTTGTCCTCCCACATGGTCCATCTGTGTAGCCGGGTTAGTCACAGGAACTCCATGCAGCTCCCTCAATCCCCCTCAATCTCTTTGTGGGTCACAGAAGCACTTTTACTCTGCCAGCCGAGAGCAAGAGGAGAATCAGTTACCAGATCTCGGTCAAATCACCAACACATTATAAGCAGTAGCCTGGTACTAATACCCCTCAAACACATATAGCCTGTTTTAGAATTTGTTTCACATGTTTCAAAAATCTCCCCTGCTGTGGAACCAGGCATTGAAATTAGGTCATGACCGTTTACCTTGTTATCATGTGATTTTATACCGCAGCACGCGAATAAACCGCAGTGACGCCTTAATGCAGCTAAAGCCCCAACGAAACCAACCACTGGGCAGGAAGAGTTCATCCCATTTCAGCAGCTGATGAACATCTGTTCAGCATTAGTGGTTACTGCTTTGTGGTCCGTGGGTCCTGTGGGTGCAAGCGCAGGGCTCAACTGATAATGTCGAATCCTCAGGTGCGGCATGCTTCTGTTCCGAGGTAAAAACAGAGAGGAAAATGAAATAAGAACTCATTTGCCTCATATGCAAACCAAAACCAATGAATGAAACTTGTCACAGATTTTAAACATAATGCAGACATAATGCAATTTATTATTTGTGTCACCAAGTTTTTATAAAAGCAACGGGCAACTGAGCATATTGGTTTAGAGTCAGTGCACATTGTGCCTCTTACCTGCTATATGATTAGTCATTTCTAATGTTTTAAAATGTTTTAAACTGCATCAAATAAAACGTGAGTCAGCACGTTTTGATCAGCTAATTTCATGCAAATATATTCAAAACAACGTGATAAGATTCCATCCTTTTAATCAATCACTAGTTACACCACAGATAGAGTAGGCTACATCATGGCATTTAATTGATGCTTCCTACCTAAAATAGAGCATTTAGGCAGAGCACTAAACTCACATTTACAGTAGCTGATTAGCATCAGTTGTTGCATTCATGCTTTACAATCACTGGTTCATTGATCTGCTATTTGGCTATCAGCTGACTGGAAACATCCAATCATATCCATGCAGGTGTACAGCACGGCGTCATAATCTGACACTTTTCATTATTACTCTGCTTATATGCTCAGCTTAATTTCTAGTTTGCCAAGATGTGCTGTTGTTGTGATGTTTGCTCTAGAAGCAGGATAGTCGTGAGTATCGCTGTCTGGAGAATGATGAATAGAATGATTTAATCATACGGCTCTTCTAGACTTTCCAAATTTTATCAGACCAAATGGATATAATTTGGATAGTGAAACGAGCCATTTCATGGGGGTTGTGTTGCTTCTTTCACAATGTAAGTCAATGGGAAACAGTCTTGAGGGGCCGGTGTGCATCCTGTGAAGGATCCGAAAATTGTAATTCCACGGTTTGGCCTCTATGTCAAATTGGCCCAAAGCCAAGTGCACTTCCTGGGAGCTTGATCGGGACAGTTTGCTAACCTACAACCTAACTAAATTAGTTACATTACTTGCTGTATCGTTGTTCACTCTATATCATGGTATTTGTCATGGTATTGGATTTCTCCAAAATCACATACCCCACCCAGTTTTTGGTTTTGTTGACTTATTTACATAATAAATATATTACGAAATATATTACGTAGGGGAATAGTTCCTCCAGAATCTACAAGAGCTCCCTCAAAGAGCAGGGCCTCTTTCATCAAATCTAACTATATAACTATTTGTTATTAATGGTCAATTTCTTGTCCCTCACTGAAATGGAATTTGTCTTTTAGAATGAATGAGTTTCTCTCTTTTGATTTTTATGAGCCACACAAGGACCCCCATCTGGACTCCAACCTGGGATGTTACACCCCAGACACTAACACCTACATTCTTTTTTTCTTTTTTGGGGGGGGGCTTTATGTTGGATCGGAGGCATTTAACTGTGAGTCTAACTTGTGTGCCTACAAGACATAACTGCTTTGTCTACAGTAAAAGAAGCAGCTACCATAACATTTTTCTATTTTGTTTTCAACAAGCCAACTTTCCCACCTTTGCAAAACATATTGCGTCATTTCGAATTAAATTTTAATAATTTTTTTTTTTTTCATGTTTCCCCTCAGGTTGTTTTTATCTAAAATTTTAAATGCTCATAAAATCAGTGGAGTGGAAATGTTGTAAAAATTGTGACTAATTGCTGTAAGATGTCAAATATACATGAATATTCACACAAATACATAAATACTGAATCAAATTATTTTTGTTGTGTTTGAAAGCTATTCTTGACCTTGTGGTAATATTGTTTTAATCGACTGCTGTTTCAAAGGTCAAGAAAAAACTTTCAATCACAAATTTTAAGCCAACATGGACGACAAGTCTAAAAAGCTCCACAAAGCTCCAGAACAGCTACTGAGTAGATTTTGTGGCGAGTTTGTTTTGGTCCATTATTTTTGTTGTCACTAGGCTGAGTATTTTTCTTTGGTGTGTCTTTTGTGTTTGTGTCCAGGGGTGTAGGCGCACATTCCTTTGCTTGTGTTATTCACACATTCCACAGGTTTAAGGAGAGCTCATGATGAGCATATTTCTCCAGTCGTGTGGGTGGCACGTCGTTCCTTACATACCAGACATGCTCCAGGGAGACAGAGTGACTGACACAATAAGCTTGCCTGTGCTGTCTATACATCACAGCGTGGCTCTAGCACATCACAATTTATCAACAAGTTCCCAAGTAGAGGCTGATGCTCTGAATGTGGAAAAACTTGCAGGTCCAAAGCAATATGATGTGTGGAGCCAACTGGTGCTTCCATTGTAAACTGAATATCTTGGGGGTTTTTGACAACATTTTGATGGGAATTTTCAAAATTTGATGTAATTTTATAGACCAAATGATTAATCAATTGATCGAAAATAACAATCTAAAATTTACACAGGAAGCTGTAAGAACCTTTTCTCTCAGGCCTGTAAATCCAATAGAAGCCAGTTGTTCCACATCAACTGAGGAAACCGGGTTCTTTCCAACACGATAGGGCTTACTGAAAAAGTGGAATGACCCTTGGTATAGATGGGCGACCTTTCCCCTGGAGCCTGACCCCTGACCCGCCTCTCCATGATCAGCTAATTGGGAGGGAGCGAGCTAGAGGAGCCTAAAAGCTCTCTGGTAGGAGCCGAGCGGCTGGGACCAACCCTGTTGGGAAAAGAGCTGGTCTTCTTGAGGAGGAGGGATTGAATAATGCATTTGTGTAGAGGCCAGTCTGTCTGACAAGACATAGGAACACCAGTCGACACATAAACTTAAGAAACAGACTACCCCGGGCAGGTGTGGTGTCACAGACTGCACATGATGAGTCAATAAATCACACAGCCGATAGAGTTTTAAACAGGGCAGTCATCAGCATTCAGAGAGCCTGTGCAGATTTATGAACCACAAGATTGCAATACCTTTCGCAAGCATTATCTTATGAATAATACACGTAGACCATATTTGATGAGCCCATCTACAGGCGACCATAAACTTATTTTATTTGCAACGCTGGGGTTAGTCTGTAGTGCCTGCTCTTCATAAAACTGGGATCTTCATTTCTGCTTCATTGAGGTAACAGCACCATTTGGGTAATGGCACACTAATATTTTACATCAGCTCAGGGAGACCTGATTTACTGTGGCGATGCTGGGAGAAATCTTATGCAATCAAAGCATTGTTTCACCTCCCACGGTGGTACTTGAAAGATGATTATGAAATCAGGAACCTTAGCTCTTAGATATAGAGACAACTTTTAAGTACAGTATAAAAAGAGAATTACACAAATGTCCCTAAAGCCATTTCATTGCTTATTTTATTTCTGAAATTCTATGATAAGTGCCAGTTTACACTACAGTTTTTCCTCTATACTGAAGCATTGTTGTCAAGGCTATCCATGTTTACCATAAAACAAGTCATGGAAAATAAATATGACAAAAGACGAAATCACACATTTTATGAAGCATATAGGATTTATCTTCATTTCGCAAAAGTAACCATTACTCTGATAGTGGTTACATGTGAAATTGTCAGTTATTTAACATTATTATTAGATTATTGTTATTACTCTATTAGTCCTCACAACACAAAGGTTATGGCTTGGTACTTGTCTGACTTGAGTTTGATCTTGAATGCCAAGACCTAAACCTTACTTGTGCCATGATCCTAAATCAAATTTAATCGCCATACTTACATTATGCTTTTTATTAATTATGTCAAAGAAATTACTTAGATGGAAGCATAGATATTTTAGTATTTTTGTCCAAAGACTCACTGACAGGGATACATACAGGCTTCATTGTCTTTGTTTTTTTTAAATTATGGATTTCCATCCATTTAAAAAAAATATATTTAAAATACACACTACTAAATCCCTGTTTTTAAATAGTACCCACCAAAAAGGGACTTTGGGACACAGAACACAGCCACAAAGAAGACCATTCATTCAAATATAGTTTTAGTGGTTACTCTGATTCTGATAGTGACTCTTTCTAATTCTTTAGTCTGTAATAGTAACATACTTCTAGTCGCTGAGTGACGAATATCTTTGATGTGAGAGAGAGTGAAATAGCCTGCAATGGAAAAACAATCTGTCTTCTCTTCTGTTGCGTCATATTCAGCAACATGCAAATGTGTCAGAACTGTCCTTTTTGCTTTCATCAGCAAACACAGCAATCTGAGAGTAGTGGGGCCTTGACAAGACGTCCAACCCCCCCCCCCCCCCATCCCACACACACACACACACACGCTGCTGATGATCTACTGTGTGTGTATTTAAGATAAACTGGCCAAAAAGGCTCGGAATCCATCGAGCAGGCTGTTACAGGGCTGGTTTTGACATTCATTAACTAGACAACCCTGATCTCAGTGTACGTAGTGTACGTAGTGTAGCACAGTGTGCGAGTGTGTCAGTGCAGGCTAAAGTGCATGTGTGTGTGTTTGTGTGTGCTTTGCACGTCACACCCAGCTGGAGCCTGATACCACTGGCCTACCAAGCTCTGACCTCTGAGCTCCAGCCACGTAACAGTCTGCCCAACCTGCCGCCAGCAAGAAGTGCAGGGTCTCACACACACACACACACACACACACATGCAAACACACACACACACACGCAGGTCCCAGGGTCTGCATTAATGTTTGTTTATGCTGTTTGAGTCTAAATATTTGTGACTGCTTGTATGTGACAAGGCTGAGGTGAAGTGAATCATGAATGGGTTTGTCTCGTTTTGTGAAACAAAAATGATACAATATCTATTTATACACTACTAAAACAGAGCCTTCTCAGTCCTCTGCACAAAATCTAAGGTGTTTTGTTAGTTGCTGAGCAGTTCCTATAAAAACATCATGTTTGAAGTCAGGCTTAGGAATATCTGACTCAACCATGAAACACCCACCAGGAAAAAAGCCGAGAGCTGATTGGTTGAACAACAGGTCAAAAAGTTTCCATCTCTATTTCTTGTCTATTCACACAAAGAGCAACACTTAGACACAGACACAGCACAATTACAGAGTACACACAAACCCACATATACATGCTCATATATACACACATACACAACACAGACGTACAGATACGCATACAATTGTCAAATGTATAATTTGAATACATTAACATTTGTGTATTTTGTATAATTGTGTAATTATGGCTTTGCTCATATACAATTCATACATTATTTTTACAGTAAGGCTATTTTTAGCCATATTAGCAGTGTGGCTCTGTGGATGGCAATGTCAGTAGGTTGGTCGATCCCTCCACTTTGGTCCGAACTGAAATATTTCAACAACTATTGAAGGGATTACCATGAAATGTTGTACAGACATTCATGGTCCCCAGATGATGAATCCTAACAACAGTGGAGATTCCTTGGTTTTTCTTCTTGCAGCACCATCAGGTTGACATTTGTGGTTTTGAGTGAAATGTCTCAAGAACTGTTGCATGGATCACCATGAAATGTATGTTCCAATATATACATTTACAATATACACAAGATTCTTTTTTTTCCACTTGAGTCTGCAGAACAGTACATTCAAGCACAAGCACACACAGAACTGATGACAAAAGCAGGGAGGTGGCCAGCACTTGCTGAGCCCACACCACTATGGAGGAGGCATGTGCTGAGGCTGACTCACGGCATAGCCAGAAATCATCAAGTCATGAATCCGTCTGTGTTTGGGCGTACAGAGGCACATATGAGTCATGACAGAGCGAGAGAGACAGAAAGCTGCAGAGACAAAGACAGAGGACAAGCGGTCTTGGGTCAGGCATACATGAGTTCCACATAGTCAGTCATGGTGACAGTCGGATTGTCAGCAGCTCTGAAGTCAGCCTGAACTTGAAATAAACCCTGAGCTGAGCAGCAGCAGCAGCAGCAGCACCAGGGTGACACAGTTTTACTGTCTTTGTAGTGAAACACACCGATTCCTCCCACCCTCATTCTCTGTGCCCTCATACACTCCTACGCTTTATTTCTCATCTAAAATATATTCTTAAGATCCTGTGGATAATGTCAAACTAGGTAAAAACACTCTATACTCAGACATCAGGCAGTTCTGTTAACTTTTGATCTAAAAAAAAATCCTACTTGATCAGTGTCCTACATTTAGCAAAACTTGGAGGCTCCCTGGTCAATCTGTGTCAAGGTTTTTCCCTAGACTAAGCCACTAGCAGTGTACACAAACCTTGTACAATCCCCTCAACAATATTTGCCAGTGCATATTCTATCACCATGGTGACTGACACTCTAGCAAGGCAGTGTTGTGCAACTCTCTGCAGATAGGGTGAAGGGGAGGCTACTGTAGGTGAGGGAGGTAGAGGTTGCAGCAATTGGTCAGGAGCAGCTGAGCCTTTGTGTATTTTTATAGGTTAAAGCCCCCCACCTGGTACCTTTGAGAATAAAAGGAAGGGTTGGTGACTTCCATTCAAACTGTATTCTTGCAAAATGCATATTTGTTTAGACTGATATTTACAGTTGACGTGAGACAACATGATTTTCCAATGTTCTGTGTGACGAGCTATTGAGGAAATGTTTTTGAGTTGGAGTGATGTTTTGCTTACAGGAGTTTTCCCCATGCTGTCATGGTAACCAGCAGAAAGGACAGTTGGCAGGATGGTAGTAAGACAGCAAGGGCGACATGCTGTTTGTTCTGCAGATGCAGCCCTCTGTTCCCGAGAAGTCCCTAGGTGGTAAAGACTGAGTGGTGTATCCCAGGGGGCTATCATGTTTCAGAGTGAAAACAAGCCAACGGGGCTCTGGCAAACAGAATCACTCATTGGAAAACCTTTCATTTGCAAAGGGCTCTGTAGCTGGAGGATTGTTTCTATTTGTGAGTACCCTTCTGAGAAGTCATAGATTGCTGAACTAAAATTTGAAGAACAGTTTTAGGATATATGATTCCGGTTTCTAGCTTCTGGTATTTTTTGGAGGGGGAAAAGCCCTACCTGTTTTTGCACACCTCAAACAATGAAAAAATCAACACAAAATGGAATACAATATTGATATTTTAGGATGCTCTACAATCATTGCAGTAAATACCCAGTGGTTGAAAAAGTTTCTTCAAATCTATTTTGGGGTCATGTTTTCATGGTCATCCACAGCACATGCATGTGAGTCATTAAATCCCAGCCACATCAACAAGCAATAACTAATGCTATGCTGTCTGTTGAGGATAAAAGGCCACTGTTGCTGGCATTGATTTAAAAGGCAACACTTCCTATAAATAGGCTCACCCGAGGCCATAGGGATGACACAAGTACCTTAATCTACCACAGTAGCACAGCTTGTTTCCTTTTTTAACTTCTCTCTATTTACCCATTACCACATATGGGGAACAGCACATGCTGTCATGTGCCATTTTCATCCCAATACAAATAACTTGGTCCCTCAAGGTCGGGATTGTGAGTAACATGTGTCCGGTGTCATTGTACTAGTACGAAAGGTGTGGTGTCAGAAAGTGAAGATGATGTCTGTTATACATCACAGCCGTGGGATTAAATCATTCCTCATGAACACTCCAGCTCATACTGAAGCACCTGTTTGCATCATTTTTTTTCACATTCTAATCGGAGCTCATTGGGTGTCTCTTGACGCCTATGACTAACGCTTTCATCATCGCAAAAGCATCAGAGAGTTTGTGAATGTGTGCATGATTTCCTTTTCTACAGTAATTAGGTTGATAATAGTGAGGGTGTCTGACAGACTTCATTCATAATGGCACACATTTCCTGTAGAGTATGACTCATGTGTTCTACCAGAGGGAGAGGCAGAGGGAGAGAGACAAGCACCTCACCATCCATCCTCCATTGTGAGGGTGATCTCATCCTGAGTTATAATATTAGTGTCTTGACACGTTGAAGATGATCCACAGGTCATAAATCCTACTGCCTCTGCCTCCTCGCTCTGTGTGATTGGCCCAAATGTTCTGCAAGTCATAAGTAAGTCTCAAGTCAAGACCGAGAAGTCCCCAGCCGAGTCCCAAGTTAAGGACTTGGGAATGAGACTGGGTTTTGAGGCCTAAACAAGTCATTTTGGGTTCTTCTCCAAATGTAATGCCATTAAAACAGTCATAGTAATAGCAAGGCCAACTAACTAGACTAACATAAACCTTGTTAAAACTTTAAGGCATTAAAGGATAAGTCCAGTTTATTACAACTTGGGTTTTTGTTTTTATCTGATTACTATCATAATAGATGCCATGGTATATCAATGCATAATATTTTAAGAATAGTTCTGGCATGTCATCACTTGTGTCTTATATTCATAGTTTTTACCATAATTTCTATTGGTTATTATAATATTGTACACACCAAGTGAATTGCTGAGATCTGGGAACATGGCAACATTGCTAAAAATAAGTCAAACAGGGCAAGACAAATGAGCAGTCATGCAGGTTTTAAACAAACCCCCAGGTTAGTCAAACGTATGTGGACATGAAAAAATTACGGTGAATTCGAAAAGTATTACACAGTCTGCTATAAACATCCAAAAACTGGTTAAAGTTTGCCTTGAGTGCGCACATTTACGTGTATAATGAGCTTCCGCTGCACAATTTTTTGATTTTACCTGTAAATAAAGTACTTCAGGTAATCTGGCTAAACATTTGATTTATTTCCAATAATCTGGCTGCTGATGCTTCTTGCCCCATCAGAATTTGTTGCAATAATATTGCTCCATTCCCGGATCTCAGCAACAAACTTTATGAGTACAATGTTATCAAAATTGATTAAAAAAAAAATGGCCAAAAACTATGAAAATTGGGATCAAGTTGTAATAAACCAGAACAATCCATTGCAGAACATGAACTGACAAGACGTGACATTTGCCTCTTGTTAATTCCATAGCATCATACCTTTTGTGCGATGCCATGGAATACATTCTGTTATTTTTATTCTTTCTTTAATGCTCTCAAAAATCATTGTCGCACATTGACAAAGAGAGACTCTTTCATTCCGTGTCTCAGTAAAAACATTGTCACAACTGCTACAATGTTGCAGTGTAAGAACATGGGGACACCACAGTGGTACAAATGTAAGAAAAGAGAAGTGAAAGACAAACTATGAGAGAGATGGTGGTTGTGGTTATTCAATAGAAGATTCACAGAAATGACTTACTATTCTAATAACATTCAACCTGTTGCGGTATGGATTTAATGGTAGCAACCTAGCTCTAGCTTGCTGTCTAACTACATTAGCCTCAACATGTTATTCTTTGTATAACCTAAAATGTAAAAAATGTTGCCTCAGTGATAATCATCCTGCATGTTTTGGTTTTGCAATTAGTGTTTTGTTAAACCAAGTTTAGCATTTATACTCAAATAATTCCTGGCATTATCTTCCATCTATCTGCTCTGTATTGGCAAATGAAAAATTTTATCCAGAAAATTTGAAGAGCTAATTCACTAATTTACACTGCTTGTTCGATTCTGTACAATTGAGCCTGAGGACATCATGTGACTTTGTCCTCACCTCTTGCGTGTATCTATATCTGTGTCAGTGTATTTTTGTCTATGAACTGTAAGATGTTACATAACGTTTAACTCATTAACTGGAGTTGAATCATGATAATCATCTAGTGAACCAGGTTACTGGCGTTATTACTATATTTTGTGAGATTTGTTCATTTATTTATGTATTTGCTTGTTTTACTTGATGAAATTCATGGACAAAACCTGTAGGCGGACAAAGTGTGGTACTGTTCTTGTTTTTAATATGTCTGGGGGTTGAAAGTAAGAGAAAAATAAGACTTGGTCAAAAGGCAGCTTTGAAACATGTGCATAATAAAAGCAATCCATATTCACTGGATACAGGTCAAACAGTGTCTGTTGTGCACCATAAATTTGTCCTGAAATAACATTGCCAATGCTTGAACAGTAGCCACTAGTCTTTACTTTCTGAGGACTTGTACATTTCTTACATTAACTGGATAAAAGCTATGATGCTCAGATTATAAGCATGATGTACGAATGTTTTCTCAGAGATCAAAACAGGAGTGCAGCCCATTTAAAATCAGAGAGGGAAATAATCCCTCCATTCCTCCATCGAGCCCCCTGTTCACAAGAAGACTTTTGGCCGCCTGCCCCATGACTTCCCCGAGTTCAGGTCGCCAAGCAACCATTCCCCTGCTATTAAAGTTTTCATGCATCACTATCTCTGCTTAGATGTCATGGTTGCCGGGGCAACTATATGACCAAGACACTATGATTTTTTGCCACTGTAAACCAGCCATGAGCCGGTTTTTTACTAACAAGCCGCAATGCTGATGGTATGCAATGTCCCTTTACAGCCTCTCTTCTTTTCTTAAAGTCCCCTTCTCCATTCTAAAGAACAACAGCATCAACTTGACCATTTTAAGTTGATAAAAAAGGGCCCGATTGGCAGTGATAATAAGGATGCATGCCTGTAATTTCTTTTTAAAAAAAGGGCTTTCCTCTTGACAGCCACAAAGCAGCTCCTACAGTAAATGGATTCTCAATGGCAACAATCCAAAGATAATCCTCCGCTGAAAAAGCAAATGATTAATACCCGTGACATAAATCTACTGTAGATTGCAACTGCCAAAACCCAAGAATTGTGGTAATCTCGACCGGTCATCGCCTCTAGAAAAACAGCCACAAAGCCGTGGGATAGTGCTTTATTTAGATTGGGTCAGATTCATGCAGCAGGACTCAACTCCAATTAAAGTATACAGCATCACACATGTTTTCTTTCTTTTATAACTCAACTAAAACAAATTATTAGACCTAGCATATTAAAAGGCATGACAAGCAGTTTACGAATTTGAAAGGGAACCAAAAAAAAGGAACCCACTGATGATCACGAGATAAGAGTCACCCTCACACGTTCTGTCACCAATCTTCCCTCACACTGAGCCTAAAGGGGTCGTGACCTTTCAACTTAGACCACTCCAAGGCAGAAGCTGCCCTTCTTCTGAAGCGCAAACACATGCCAATAATCCCAGCCACAATGGAAGTGTGTTTTCACTCCAAGATAGATGTGACAATAAGCAGCAAAAGAAAAATGCCAACAGTGTTTAAGATCTACAACATAGCCAACACTGTTGAGGTCAGAGAGTCTGCACATGCACAGTTTGTTTTCTGAGTCAGAGAGAATGTTAATACTTTAATTTGCACTTTCTCATTAACTATTCATAGTTTTGTCCCATTCCAGCAATTTGTGTCTGACAACCAGAAATTAGATTATCAGTGTGATATGGCTAGAATTTGTCAGAGACAAATCAGTGGCTGATCTTTGGCGTACAATACCTAAATAGGATGCCTGGGATAAACCCTTTTGTTAAAGATCTTTCTTAAGAGCATCCAAATGAAGTAACTGCCATATTCTGCTGATACTAATCTGTATAAATCAGAGACTTTTGTTGGGCTCCCTGGAGGGAGTGAAATACTGATGGTGAGGACTGTTATGCATTGATCTGTCTCGATCTCTTCCCTCGACAAAGATAATCCGTCTAGTTCACTGTGTACTGTGCCTGGGAGCCTCAGTCTGCAGGCTGGCGGTGGCACACTAGAGCAGAGCTGCAGGGAAGTCGGCAAAGGACAGGGAGGAATCAGCGCTCACTACGTCTGGCGGTGCCAAGGGCGATCTGTCGACTGGGAAGCACGCCCAGAATATGTGTACAGGCAGAAAACAATCTGAGGGAGATTTTCCCCACACAGTAAGGAAATGAGGGTGATAGCATGGCATCTCTACAGGTGAGAGGAGTTAATGCAATTGCTTTTTTCAAAGAATGAAGTATTAATTCAGTCTGGATTATTAATGTTTCTTCTGGAGGTTCATCCTAAGGAGTCTATAATGCTGAAACGATTGGTTGAGTAATTAATTAATCTGTTAATACTAAGTTGATTTATTAATAATTGAATTATTTTGGGGCGTGCATGAGCATGGGGGTAAAAATGTGGAGTGAACCTAAAGTTGAGTATCATATAATTATTTAGGAAGGAACAATAAACAAACCAGAGCACTCTGATTGAGCAAACACCTTTTTCAAACCCAAAATATAAAACTTATCGTGCTTTCAAATTTAGTGTCAATATAACAGGAGTGCTTTGTGTCTGTAGTCTATAATAACAGTTATGGCCACATATGTTTCATTTTCCCAGCAGTAACTGATGAGAAACATGAAAGACACACTCATGTTTCAATATATTTCAGCTTGACTTGTGCCGCTAGTTTCGCCAATATTTTTGGTTGATAAAAGTGTTCTTGTTTTATACGAGTTGGAAGGGTATACTTTTTTTTTCTGCATCAACAAGAAGGCATAAAATAAAAATGTTAAAATAACTCATTATTATTGCTGATTACTGATGTAATACATTTTTTTTTTTTCAAATATGAGAATTGGCTGACTTTCTTATGATTTAGATCACTGTAAACTGAATAACTTGGGTCATCTTGGGTTCTGGGTATTGAAACCTCAATGCTTTTTTGAATACTGTCTCCATAGCATCAAGTATTGAAAACTATAAAGTATTAAAAATTGGGTTCTTGGCCAGGCTCTTAGTTTTGTTTACTTATCATCAGTTATTTCCTGAAGCTATTTCTAAATTACAATTTAGATAATTACAATCTGTATTTCACTGATGTGATGAGATGTTTGGCATATTTGTTACATACTATAATAGTTTACCAACGAGCCCTGTGAGCCCTATATATTCACCAAATTCACCAATTGAACCAAATATTTCATGACCGATACAATTTTACTGAGACTCTTTCTCTTTGACCGGGCCTTAAATTAAACTAACAATTATTTCACTGATTAATCTGCCAAATATTATTTTAATGGAAAAGGGGTTTGTTGAACAAAATGTTTATATTCTTTAAACTAAGGTATTGAAACAGGTATTGCTTTGGTATTGGTACAAAAACGTATTTATTTGCATCAGTAAAAAAAACTCTATACCCTGCCCTACTTTCTCTTTACATTATAGACTACAAGATCAATAAACTAATCAAAAAATCTATAAATGCAAATAATCATAAGTTGCAGCCCTAGGTCTGTCCTAACAGTATAACAGTGTAAGAGACTCTTCCTTTCACAAGAGAACACAATAACTACTAATGTGATTTTTTTACTATTGCTTATAATCCTTCAAAATCCCTTTTTTGAAACTACTACGAGTACTATACAGCTTTGTGTTACGTCCCAAACAGGGCTGGCTTTCAGGCAGCCAGTTAGTTGTGAATGTTTATCTGAGGCTGTGCTGCTTACACCATAGAGGCAGCATGGGAGTCTGGCACAGATACAATGCTGTGAGCCGAAACTGTGACCGTGACGTCATGTGGGTGGCCATTCCTCTGTAGTCAGCACTTTTATCCCTCCTCCTCCTCCTCCTCCTCCTCCTCTTCTTCGCCCTACAGCTGCACATCACACACTGACCTCTGGCCATCCTCCATGAGGCCCAGAGGGAGGGGGCTCGACCAGGAGCCATGCACACAGGTCAGGGGAGTCAGGCGCAAAAGCAAGGGGGGAATAGGAGCCACAGTTTTAGGGGGAAGGGTGGAGAGGTCAGTCAGCCTCTCTCCTGCAGACTGATCAGAGAGCATCAAGAGAGCCATGTTAAACGCATGGTGTCGGTCTGGGTGTCTATGTGTAGCAGTCTTGTGGTGCCATCTAGATAGAGTCAGAAACAAAGGGGTGGGAAAGAGCAAAAGTGGTGGCAGCAAAAGAGAGCGCCTGTCTCACATGCTCCCCCATGTGAGAGTGAACCAAGCAAGCGGGAGCGGCTTTATGTAAGTGTCTCCCAGCAGCCTGTGGGACTGCTGGAGAGCCTCACATGTTTGTGTTGTGGTCATCGCACATGCGTGGACGGGGAGGGCTCGGCCGGACCGGACCACAGAGTGTCCTGTCTCAAGCCACTTATCATTTGTCTGTCTCTGTCTGAGTATTTGCTTTTTTATTTGTGTGTCAATTTGCTGTCTGTCTCTCTGTTACTGTCTACTTACCCCTCCCATCATCATCTTCCCATTCCTGCTGCTGCTCCCTTTTTCAACCCGGGCTGCGAGGGCTTGCAGATGGGACCGGGAGGAACAGGCGGAAGCAAAGAGAGGGAGGGTGAGGAAAGGCGGGAAGAGGAGGAGTACAGATCAGAGGTGTTGACTTTGTTTCCCTCCAGACTTAGTAGAGATCAGATCCGAGCCTAAAAACAGTGGCCGAAATCTATTCCATCCCACAAGACTGATCAGATCTGTACCATAAAAGACACCACTTACACCAAAAATATCTTTAAAGAACAACTCATCAATTCAAATACTATACATAACGTTAAGTACAGACCATAAAGCACATATACGCACACCAGGCACATTCAGCCTCCCAGCCCCCCCTTCTCTCAGGGCAGCTGGCAAAACACAAAGGAGAGAAGTGTGCAACTGGTGCGATAAAGCTGGGAACATCTTGCTATTCAAGCGTCAGCATAATAAACTGGAGGCACAATTAAGGGGGGAAAAATCCCCTAAACCACAAGAACAAGTGCTCAGTGCTGCGGCAGTGTTCAGCGCCTCAGTCCAGCTGCGGGTTGTCTTTAGGACACAGGAAAAAAGGACAACAGAGCTTTTCTGTTCCCCCCTCTTGGGAATGCAAATGATCAGACAGTGACATACTGAGAGACTACAAAGCATGTGTGTTTTAATCTCAGATGTGCTGCCATGATACTATTAGGGAGGTCTGATATATTAGTGTGCGCAAACATTACTCCCTTTGTCTAAAATTCCCAAAAGCTTCAATTCCTCAGCAGCTACACACAGTGGGACATTCATATAAAGTACATTGTTAAAAGGTGTTTTAAAACTTTATGGTTTTACAAAACAGAACAAAGAGTCCTTATTAAAACCTTAGATTAAAAAAAGTTGCTGAAATCTTCCAAAATACACAACTCCTGTAGAATTAATAGCCCAAAAAAGCATTGAGTTTGGAGGTTGTCCCCCAAAGACCCAGAGAGATTCCTTACTTAAACCTCCTCTCTGTTCTCACAATCCCCTGAGGAGGCTGGTGCAAAGTCTGCCACTGTCTGGCTGTTCCCATGGCAACCACCAGGTGAGCAGACAGGCTTGGAAAGCACGGCGAAGAACATGTGACTTCCTCCACATGCTCAGGCAGAGCACACACTCTCAGATAACAGGAGGCGAACTCCCTCCTTTATTCAAACTTGCAAGTACACAGTGTACTCAGAGCAAGGCAATATTCGGTGAGTCTGAAAGCAGACAAGCAGATGACCAGTCTGCCAGTCCGTCTGTTTACCAGTCTCTGTGTCTGTCTCTCTCTGTGACACACACACACACACAGACACACACACACACACACACTGTATTGTGAAGTGCAGAAGAAGAGGAGGAGGCTGCCCTAGAGGGGGTCAACTGAGACGTGTCATAACCACTGAACATCAAGTCCAGTTCTGCTACAGCAGCAAAAGGAGGAGATGGTGGAGCAGCAGGGGGAATTCGACATGAAAAAGTCACACGAATGACAGAGAGGAGAGGAGAGGAGAGGAGAGGAGAGGAGAGGAGAGGAGAGGAGAGGAGAGGATAGGAGATGAGAGGAGAGGAGGATCGTATTTAAAGAGAAATAAACTCTGAAGAAAAAGAGAAAACTTATTTGTATGTAACTATGTCCATGTTTACTGAAGACAAACAGTCTAGAGCCATGCTAGCAGCTCTGCGATGCACAGTGGTGCATTGAGCTAAATGTCAGCATGCTAAAATGCTGGTTTTTTGTAGGTATAACGTTTTTAATGTTCTGCATGTGTTCTAGTTTTGCATGTTAGCATGCTAAGATTTACTAATCACACAAAGTACAGCTAAGGCCAGTGGGAATGCCATTAGTTTTGCAGGTAATGTCAGAAACCAAAGTATTGACACCTTTTGATAGTAGCGCTACCATCAATTCATACAATTCATCCTAATGAATGCATCACATTTCACTCAAAATCACAAATATCAACCTCATGGTGGCGCTAGAGGAAAAGTCCTGGGAATCCCCCATTAATCAGCGCTCAACACAATCCCACATCCTCTGGGGACCATGAATGTTGCAAGTAATCAGAATCAGAATGACGTCTGTACAACGTTTCATGGCAATCCATCCAATAGCGGTGACATTTCAATCTGGACCAAAGTGGTGGACAGACAGACAAACAGACCATCGGACTGACAGACATTGTGATTCCAAAAGCCATGCCACTAGCATAGCTAAAATTTGTTTTGTAGTTCCATGCATATGTTGTGAGCTTATGTGCAAGATTTACGTCTTGAGAAAAGAGACAAGGGGAATGGTAAGGGGACTAATGGGGGAAATGGACCAATGAGATGGTTGCACTGTTGCACTGTTGCACACTGAATATTTGAACTGTGTATTTATCTGTACCGCTGATTGGACTTATCTAACAACATTATTATCTTTGCACACGATGTACATATGACCCATCACACAGAATCGTACTTCCTCTGTAAACTTAGTTGTTTATATTGCTTTTATTTGTATAGTATCATAAAATGGTGTACATTTTTGCAATTGTGTTTACTACACTTTTTTCTTCTTCAGCTATCTAAATATAATTTTTCTATTTCATTGCAGTGTTATTTCTTTACTTCGCTTTCCTGACACCTGCACCAAAACAAATTTCTTGTACACATGTAATTGGTGAATAAAGTCTGATTCTGATGAGAATGGGGAGCTTAAAGAATATCACAAGACACTTAAAATATGCAATTATGTTATATAGTACATTTCAATCAACAAAAAGAAAAAAAAGTGTGTTGTAGCATATACACAAAGCCGTGTGTAGTTACTGGAAGGGAATGTTAGTTTGATGTTACACTGTTTATTACTGACTCTGTTTATCACTAAGATATTGCCTGTGAGTGATTAGTGCTCTCTGTTGTATTTCCTCCTGCTGCATGTGACACACGCTGATGGATTACTCACATATAGTGACAAGGCATCAGCCTCTGGTTCAAATCCAACAAAACAAACTATCATCAGGCTATAGAGCTGCAGGCTGCCAAAACACAATAAAATGCACGTACTGTGTGGCAGCCACATGTGATTAGCATTGACATGTTTTGGAATGGAAAGATTCCCAATTAGTCAACTCAAATTGTTTTGTTAGTACACAGCAACATGGCTGGGCCCATCACGAGCACCTCTTATTAAAATGTCACTGGTGATGAATGAGGCAAAATCAGTCCTGCGCTGTAGGTCTCAGAAGGAATGGCGATACTGTACCTCTCCTCTGTCCTCTTGTCTTAACTCTGTGTGGGATTTGCATAATCAGGCAGGTGACAGAGGGCAACATGCAGCCATTTTTGCTTTTCATCCTTGTTTCTTATGATTGTATCTAAATTCTCAGGATGCCTAAGCCTAAAGAAGGTCAATCCACGCAGCTGACCCGCCTCTGACACTCTACTATTACGCTCTCATGCTCCTGGTGTGTGATTCATCATTATCTCATGTCTGCTTCAAATCTAAATGTGGGACTTCATTAAAAGCATGACCCTCACCGAGGTCGTGTGTGTGTGTCTAAAAAGGCACTGAAGAGTGACACAAAAGTGCACACCTGCATGAATATTGAATTACATATGTTTTTGCTTTTACAACCACATGTGTGTCTCTTTCATCTGTACGCTCCACAACAGCATTCCCCACCCATAACTGCCACCGGTGTTCCATAAAAAACTCTTCCGGGCCATAGCCAAGTTGTGCTCCTGGCCCCCTGGGCTTTGCAGCTCCTTTCCACCGAGGCGATTTCTGTGGAACACGGCTCCAGAATAGGCTGGATCTTGTTGCCGCGGATTTTGCCTGTCCGCCTGCAGGGTCTATAAATAGTGCCTGTCAGATATTTTCACTCCTGTGCTGAGCACACTCAGTGGCAGAGCAGTGTATTAATATCCACAGTGACCAAAGTCGTGCCTCAGGAGGGAGAGTATGGTGTGGAGGTGTGTGTGTGTGTGTGTGTGGAGAGAGGGGAGGTGGAGGGACAAACAACCAGAGCTCAGCAGGACTACACACAACCAGCAGGCTGTCATCTTCCTTCCAACCTCCCCCTGCAGACTGAAGCTCCAACAAAAGACCTCTTTATGTCTAACTCCCTGACATCCCTCCACAATGTCTACACACATTTGACTTCAGCTTAAGGAGGACGTGATCTGAGTCACATTACCTTTTCACCCTGATTATCTGATGTTGTAACCGTCTCCTGGCCACAGCACTCTAAACAATGTCTCTATTACTCAATCAGATGCGATAAACCACGCCAGTGAGGAAGGCCTATCATTGATCATAAGAGTAAACAACAGGTCATAGATTGTAGTTGGATTCTGCAGCACATGAATTACATTACAGAAGGTGCACATTGCTAATCAGCTTTGAGAAAGTGCAGAACTGCAGCTAACCCCTGAGAGCTTCAGCTATGTCAGATTTAAATATGAAAAATAAATCAGGAGAACAACCACAAAGGTTAAACAATGCAATAATCTAATATAAAATGAGTTGAAATATGTAAATAGCATTTTTACCAGTTTGTGCAGCAAGCACATATGGGCAAATAAGAGGCTACTCTTTTCTATGCGAGTGTCTTTTAAAGCTACAGCAATTCATCATTTCTGAGCTGGTCATGTGCATACTCCCCAGCTTTCACAACTCACACACACACACACACACACACACACACACACACGCACATATCCAGTGATTGCCTTGTGTAACAGGAGGAGGACTCTGCATGTGCCTTTGCAAAGCATCACATGTGCAAGGGAACAACCTGAGGTCAGATACAATATTCATACCAACAGAAAATTAAGCTCAGTTGTCAAACTCGCCACATGTTTTTGGAAATTAAGAAACTGTGTTAATTGACATGCATTTTTCTCCCACTGTTCCTCTTTGTGTAAGAAACAAACTCTTCTCTCCTTACAGTCACGCATTATCACGCCCTTGATCATTAAAAACATGCACAACAAATGCATATCAAATGAGAATAAATGCTGCAACAGTGTGACTATATGCAACATGATTGCATCATGTGTCTACAGTAGCATCCTACCCTTCATGAACAAGGACTGTGCTGAGAGCCTGCAGAACACTGCCTCAAGTGGAGAGGGTTTGTACAACCAAAAAAGGTCCTAATGACAGTGCTGTGAACCAGCCACAGGGAGTGGACAAAATAACATGAACACCCTTGACTGTAGTATAAGCCACTGGAGTATAAAGCAATAAATATTATTTTTAATATACATTTTATATATTATATACATTTTTTCATTGCAGCTGTTTCATAAAGGTAATTCAACTTGTGGGGCGCTTTCTCAGACTGACTGTGACATTCATATCTGCTAGCATGTAAGCCTACTTGCTTTGTGTCGTCTGATATATAATAATCAACCACATCAAACCTCCACATGGTTATCAAAATCAAACAAGTATGATACAGTACGACCAACTACAGCAGGGCACAGTATACTCTGCAGAGTGATGTAGGGTCTACTATAAACAACAGTTACAGTTATAAAAAAAACTGCATATTGTCAATATTTAGAGACCCCCCAAAATTTCACAAATTGTTTTTTGTGGCAAGCTCATGTCTTATTAGGGGGACCCAAGCACCCCTGGCTCCCCTTGAACCCTGGTTGTATTAAATTACATTTTACTGCAAGGTAGTCCCGTCATTTAATCCTCTCATGTATGTGATATGAGTGTAAAAGCTGCTAAGAATATTGTATGTAAGTTTATACGAATTTAACATGGCTCTGAAGTGAACTATATTTGTGTCATCGGGTGAAATTGTAGAAAACAGTATTTTGAAATACTAACTCCCTTTCAAATGGGTACTCCAGCAATTTAGTTACTGCTCTTCCATAAAAGTTGAGGACTTACAAAAAATGAAAGGTAAAAATGTGTGCAAAAAAAACTAAGATACCCTGAATTTTAGTTCCCAATATACTGAAGTCAAGCACCAAAAACACTGGATCCTACACTCGATATCATCTTTTTATTACACCCTTCCTATCTGGTAAGTTCCCACGTCTTTCAAACTCCACACCCTTTTCTATTAACATTTTTTTGTTGTGTATGTGTAGTTTCCAAGCCCAAACTGAGATAACCCTGGTGACATCAGTAGTTGATATTTTCTCAAACTATACAAAAGCTCCCTTCACAGCTACAGAAGACGTACAGCTGTTTTCACAGGCTGTGTAGCACTCCCTATGATCAGTACACTGATCTTGACTGAGAAAATCTGCGTCAGTTGTTGTTGTTGTCCACAAGAGATACAGATAAAGGGCAGAGAAAGTTGGCAAAATGAAAAAGTATAACATTGATATTTGTATGGTGTCTTCAAGAAGTCACGTCGCATATTTTTTAAATGTGAATTATAAAAAGTTCTCTCCAGCTATGAGATGTCGATATTGTGGCTTTCCTCAGATAAATGGTGCCTATCTGATGGTATTGCAGTACAAAGTGTCACAGTCAGAGATAAGCGATTACAGTTGGCCTCTGCTTCAGTTTGTTCTGTCTGCAGGACATTCCAGGAGCTGCGCTGTGTGACGTCTCACATACGGGATCACATTTCAAAAGACACGGCTCCAGTGGCCTACAGTCAAACCACAGACCTCTTTCCTGGTACAGCTGATTACTTGCAAGCATTAAATAACTTTCGGGACTGGCTTATTAGATAAGGGCGAGCGTACACACAGAAGCAATTAATTCCTCAGAAAAACTAAGAGGAAGCTGTACATATACACCCTCTTTTTCCTCTCTCGAGTTGCATTTGACTACGCTGCAGTATTATGTGCTCTTTTTCTCCAACTTCATAAATTTACTCTAATATCCTCATATGCTTCCCTGCGCTCCCTCTATGCCCTCCTCCCCTTTCTTCCTCCTCCTCCTCTTCCTCCTTCATAGCGTCCAGCCTCTACTGGCGCCACAGCAGGGTCATCTGGGGTTCCACAGCAGAGGGGGGATGTGTAGAAACAACAATCGTACATTTTCACAGAATGAAACTATGAATGAACAACACACAAAGCACAAAATACTCTGAGCAGAAAAAGCACTGACCAAGAAAATCTCATTAAACACTTTTAGGATTCATTGTTGCTCCTATGCTACCAATTATCCAAATGCATACAAAGGCTGTTTTAACTCGCTGTGATAATGATCTCTTGGCAACCCTAAATCCACTGACAGAGTTTGCCAGTGGTTTGGTCAGTATATCCTTAGAGAGCAGCAGAGAGTGCCCTGATGCAGTGCTGCTGTGTGCTGACAGAGGAGGAACAAAGGTGAAGCTGTGACTACAAACTCTGCACAAAGACAGGAAACCTGATATTCCAGCTCTCGACATGGAGCGAATCTAGAGGGAGAGAGAGTGTGTGCTTGTGTGTGATATCAACAGTGGCTAACATTAAGTACTGCAGGACACACTCTCCACAGACGGGTACACTGCATGTGTGTGTGTGTGTGTGTGTGTGTGTGTGTGCGTGTGTGTGTGTGTGCGCACGCGTGCATGCTCCTTTTTTTTTTTGTAAAGTAGATCTGCACCGCAATTAATCATCCTCGACTAAAGTAACTTGAGAAACGGTGTCAGTGGCAGAGTTTAACCTGCTTTCCCGTGCACTCACACTTTAGCTTAACAGATCTGAGCACAAAATGCAACAAAGAAGAATATTTAAATATATGTAAATCACTACAATACATCAAATGAATTGCATGCACTTCCAAAGATATAAAAAAGCAGCTCTTTCTTGCTTAATCAAGCAAGGAAAAATAAATACTTTCAGTTTCATTGACAGATTAATGCTGTCACTTTCTTTGAGTGTTGAACAAGAGCTGCATTTGTGACCATGTACAGTTCAGTGCAATGCCTCTGTGGGCTGCCCCCGACCCTGCATTGTTATGTGAAACCCTGGGCACCATGCTCCAGTGCTCAGCTATGCTGTTACCCCCTCCAGGCATGCAGCAAACGCAGCCCTTTGAGTAGCCAGCGAGTAGCTGCCCTCCTAAGCCTCGCAAAGCAGCTTAGAGCTCCGGCTGCCTCCACGGTGGTCACACGTGTGAAACGTGCACTCTCACTGGACACACAAACACACACAGGCAGGCTCGCCACTGCCTGTGCATGGCCACAGCGAGACGGGCGGAGCTTGTTCAGCTTCATATGGACAAAAAGGGGAAGGGTTAGGTCATAGTCACTCCCACTCAGCTGTCCTGAAACACGTTCCCCCTCGGGCACAACACACTGCACACACACCTGCAAAAAAACATGCACAGGGACAGAGAATACACACACAATGTACTGCTGTTCACCACTACTCATGTTCTCCCAAGGAAAGAGGGCGGGACGAGTGTTCCAACAAATCATACCCATGTGTTGGGAGAAGCTGACAGTGTGTTCCTGAACTTTGTTTTTTTCAATGCTGGAAGGAATACACTTTCCTAATGACACATAGATTCCCACTTAGGTCCTTCCATCAGGCACTGAGAAAATATAAACTGAGAAATACTTTGGTGAAACTCAGATTTAGTTTTGTTCTGTTTCCTTAACTGTTCTCCAAAACACAATGCAGCCTGGGTAAACTGCCACACCTAATTAAACTCAATTATGGGCTCGAAAAAAAGCCAAACAATCTAGTTTCTCTGACAACAGAACAAAAGTGTGTTTATCTTGTATTATCTCTCTGTGGGCACGGGAATATTATCAGGGTTTGTGTCAATTCCTACTATTGGTTGCTTGTGATTTTGGTGATCTAAGAATTTAAGATTTTTGGGGTCTTTTGTTATCTTCAATTAAAGTCAATCAAATGACTAAATCTGGACTGTAAGCTCAGAAACCACAGCTCAGTATTGGGGCTTCTTCTTGTATAAAGAAAGCTTGGTGATTCCTTTCTAGCCTTGGCTTTTCTCCAGTTTTTTCTTTGATTTGTGACTCACCCAAAGCATAAATATATACACATTTATCTTGCTCCTTTCATTCCTCCTCATCATGTTTCTCTTCCTCCTCCTCACTTTCCTCTGCTAGGGGAAGAATGAACTAGCCCGTAACCATCAGCATAGGAATTCACAAATGTGTGACGATGTGAAATATATTCTCAAATCTGGATTAAAAACATTAACAACTGTGTTTTCTTAACGCATAATGTATAGTGAAAATTGCACCAACATCCAAGTGTCTTGCTAATCGCATTAATAGTGCTAATAAATTAGAATCTAAAGTAATAATACCAGCACTATAGCCTAAAACTAAGTGAAACAAGAAATACATGTGTCTTCTCTGCTGACACAGATAGCTCTTGTCATAATGGTTTATTTTCTAGTAGATGTCATCAACATCATAAATGTAATCACTATAATTATCATTGCCACCACTGTTGGCTCAGACATTTAGTCTTTTCTTGTTTTTGGCCATCATTTATGTAGCTATATATATATATATATATATGGCTCAAACACACTGGTCCCACATGTTTTTTCACATGCCAGACTTGATGCCTCTGTGGTGTAACTGTAACAGGCAACACATTTGCAAAATGTCTCAAGTGTTAAGATTCAGTTCAAAAACCAAGGTTGCAACCTCACTGTCAGGTCCTTCACATGCAGCAACTGTGAATCTATTAATATGTGTTTATATATTCAATCTTTTCAATCAAATCATCATCCAATGCATCCTCCGTATTTTCCCATTTGGCAGTGCATCTGTCCTCTGTGTGCTTCTGTTTTGGATTCATACACTGAACATTTGCTCTTACGTCAAGCACGTCAGGAAGAACAAATGAACACACTATCTATCTGATGTCATGGATGGAGAAAAATCTGATCATCGACTGCACTGTAGCTCATCAGTAGCTATTTCTATTTAAAAAAACACTGAAATATGTTGCATTATTTATGCATATGTATGACATTCAGGCAGTTAGTAGTTGGACATATGGTGCATTAGACTTAAGTCATTAGTCAATTTTACATACTTTTACATACATACATGTCAGGCTGACACTTCTTTTCTAAAACGTAAAAACTAAAAAAATCAAAGAGTATTAAAGTTAGACCATCAAAGTGCTAATTAATAGTTAGAGTTCAAATTTATTATTAAAGCAAAAAGTCAGTAAATGAAAGTATGTTTCCTCTATTGCTATCTGATTCTAGACTACAGATGGGACATTTCTAACTAATTGGGCTTCATCTTGGCATCAAAGTAAGCTGGCCAAGAGATGACCGATGAATAAATAAGACATTCCTACATTTGGCAATAATTATTTGAAGAATTACTCTTGCAGTGTGATTGGACTAATAAGCTAAGCTACACCAAACTGGTTAAGAGAAGTCTAATATCATCATTATATAATAGCTAGAATGAAATGATAAAAAAACAAACAAAAACATGTTTTCTCCTCAATCTCTCATTCACAAATGACAAGTACGTTTTTCTCGAAAGGCTGAATGAACAACAACTGGATTACCTCAATTACATGTTGGGCAGTAGTAGCAGCAGCATGAATCACACACACACCACAGCTGAGTCACACACACTGTGCCTGCTCTCTGTGTCATGATGCATGCATATTATCCATCTCAGGCAAACTCATGACTGCTGGCCATGTGAGGTGTGTGGTGTGTGTTTGCGTGTGTGTGTGTCACTCACATCCAACAGGCCATCTAACCAGTGTCACAAGCTCTGAAAAGCACCGCAGACCTCAGATTGGCATTTCTGTGAAGCTGGAAGGATCCCGTAGGAATGAGAAATGTGACTACAGCAGGGTTAAGTGAGGTAACAGAACTTTAATGATAACAGAATATTTCTTTGATACATGATGAGACAGATTAGCCCAGTATATAAATTGATTTCACTGTCTGTGATAAAATATGTTTATGTATGCGTCACTGGCGAAACATTATTATGCATACTGACCTTATCGCTCTCAACTATCTGGTATCTGTTCTCACTGCTTTACATTCTGGGTTATTTGGTGCACTGAAATAACCTAGTTTGGCCTTGAATAGCCCTGCTGTAATGTTCCCACATAGCCCCAATGTGGGTAAGACAAAACAGAATGCTATTTTTTTTTGTGGTCTTTACCGCACCCTGCTGGACCACATTATAATGTTATGCATGAGCAATGTGAAAGGCCAATCCCTTCACAGTTGTTTTTACTCACTGAAGAAAGGCATGTTCACACAGAGGGCACTTTCGAACACAGGAAGGCAGAGAGATGTGGGTTAAGCTTAGAGTGTGTTCACGCTTTTCCTCTTTGCAGGTCTTTACCAGTCATGGAGCGCAATCCACAGGTATTTAAGTCTCCTTCCAACCAGCCATGGATTCTTCCTCTTAAACAGCTGGCTGGTGTAAGCAAGTGTGTTTAAAACACAGTCAAGGCCAGTAAACTTCCCCTAATAACACTGCACAGTTCACAGTCAAAGGCGCACATTGCATATTCCCTTTCATCTCTCCAGTGCCTCGGAGACAGAGACAGGAGTGAGGTTTTGAAGGGAGGGGTGAGGGTTGTAGTCAGAGGAGAGGCAGAGGAGGGGGAGACAGCCAAGCTGAATCTCTCATTTTTTGCCCCAGGGGCATGTGCTGCTGCTGTTGCTCCCTCTTTGTCTGAAGACTGATTAACAGAGAGCAAGACTAAAGAGTGGGAATATGAATTGTGTGTGCTGACAAAAGCTTTCCATTGTCTCAAACCTCTACTGCATTTTTACAAGTGTGTGAAATAGAGGGGAAACCCCAATAAAGGATACTACAATGATTGCTGTATTATAATTTTTACTCCTGCATTCAAAATTTTACATTAATAAATGTATGGATGTGTCTGCAGTAAAATGAACTTAAGTATCCAAATTAAAAGGAGTCATTATGTCATTATAAGATACTATTTTTAAAATTGTATAGGTTCATATGATGCGTGAAAGTAAAATCTTAATATCTTTAGGAACTGGTAACTAGTAACTAAAGTTCATCATGTAGTGGAGATAAAAATCAATTTCATCTAAAATCTAGAGAAGATAGGTTTGACAATGTTTCACAGTATTGGTATACTTGAAGAGGTACCAGTAATATGTCAATGTTGTGTTTTCAGCTTGTTCTGCTGCCCCCAAGTGGCCAAAACCAATCAATGCCGCTTTAAGATCAGTATTTGAGTAAATGCTCTTTGATGCAGTGCTTTCCAAACCTGCTTGTAGAGCTTTCACTGCTTAGTTTATCGGGCCTATTTATTTCATGAAAACCTGTTAAACTGTGGTAAAGATATTTCACCACAAGATTGGATTATCATCAAAATCGCCTATCATTCCACATAAGGAAAAAACTGCTATGTGTACAAATTCACAGTGATTATAGTATTCAGTACTAACCAGAAACAAAATAATAATTACAGCAGTGGCATGTGCCTCATAAAGCTAAATTTCATGAACAGTAATATGTATTTAGTTTGTTTTAACAAACATTTAAACTAAATTTTTTTATTTACTGCCTGGAAAAGCAGCACATTTCTTAGTTGATGCAGCATGTGTCAGGGGAAGCCTGGTTGGGGTCGGTGTTGGTGTTGTTGTAGTCAATGAGGTAAAGAGGAAGGAGAGCTGCCTGCTGCCCTTACTTGATCCCTGAGGGTCAGCAGGTCTTGGAGTTCCTAGGAGACGAACTTCCACAACACTTGTTCCTCTTTAACTGTCTAGGATGACTGAACCCCAACCAGCTGAAATCTAATTTAAGAACTAAGAACCTTTAAAAGAAGCTGTAAAAAACCACACATTTAAAAGATGGTTGCACTACCCATGACATTTTGGATCTTCAAACTTTTGCGGTCAACCAATTTCAAACATTTCCAGAAAAGTGTGCCAGATCTTTGTTTCTGGTAGCAATGCAATATTAGTAAAGTGCTATAAAAAATACAATTAACAAATATGATATCTATCAAGAGGACAACAGTGAAACTGATGATGTTGTAGCTTCCATCCTACTGGAGTGTCCCTGAGAGCAACACACTGAATCACTAGGGCCTCTAGGGTTACTGTTTTGTACCTAAGCTTGCAAGGGTAAGCAACATTTATCATATAAACCTATTCGGGTGTTACTATCCTATTAGTTCCTTAAAATTATTTAAATGCACCCAAGTTGTCCTCAGCGAGCACAATGCTTGACAGTTAAGGTATAAGCACTATTTGGGAATTGTAGGAGACTGTAAACATTACAACCCAATGCATAATACATCTTTTCTATTAACCTTATTTGTATGGTTGAACTGTTTTTGTGAGGCATATCATTTCTTAAGCACTTTTGAAAGCAGGGACCATTGGTTGTTTGTCTAGTTATAATCTAGTTACATGTGATCATTTACAAATGTTTGGGGATTCATTATTGTTCCAACATTTCTCCAAAATAATGGAAGCATTTCCCTTTATTTTGTTTAGAGATTCTCCTGATTAAATACAACAATCCACTCTTTGAACATCTACACAGTAAATGAACTCTTGTGAATAGGTAGTATTAGACAATTACTGTGCTCATATGCTCTTATATTGCATTGCAAATTTGTAAATCTGTAACTTGAGGACTTCTTAGAAATGGCTTAGACCCCAGTGGGTTAATCAGTCTCTCTCAAAACTGAACTCACCCAAAATGCTCGTAAAGCTGTAGAGCTGTGTATTATCATTATTCTTTCATTTTCTATTTGTTGTTCTTTGTCTCTGTCCTACTCTCTGCTGCTGCAATGACCCTACTTCCCTTCAGGATCAATAAAGTCAATCTAATTTTATCTTAATGAATGGTGTGTTGCTGCTCAACGATCAAGCAATTACATCTGAGATTTGGAGGTTGGACCTGACATCCAACATAAAGGATTCTCCTGAAAACTCACATAGGAGCCAAAACACATAATAATGACATAAGATGTTTGATATAGAGACAGATAGATAGATAGATAGATATATGTTGGATAAATGATTTCTGAATTGACAACATCAGTTTCTGTATTTCAGATGAAAGCAGCAGAGTCTGTGTTACTGACCAATGTTCTGGGGATTTCTATCCTGTTGTTTGCTACTCTAGATATTTTCATAGATCATTTTACACAGTCTGTGGTAATAAGGAAGAAAAAGGACTTTGCCCACAAACGCTTCACACCGTGTGCTAGTCTTGTGATGCTGCAGAAGTGTTTCTGATTGTCACAAGGAACAGACGCTGACTGACATCTGTAAGGTAAATGATTCTACTCAAAAGTTATTTTATATACTCCAACACGTTGTATCACGAAACATCGGTTTTCATCTCTAAATTGACTAGTCATTGCATTCACTGCTGTCAAATTGCATGACATACTCAAAAGGGTTGTATGTTGCAACATCTCATTTATTAAGGGAAAGAATTTAGCTTTACAAGTAGATAAAATGCTCACTAGCCATGTTAAGATAAAAAACTAAAACTAAATGTATTGTTGTGCTTAAAGAATAAACTGACTATGGGATCCAGGGTCTACTGATCCTCTACAGAGCAAGTGTACTGCAAAAAATGGAGATCATGTCCTTGATTATCTGTCAGGTGAAATAGTTATTTGCAAATTGTGTGCTGCTGTGACGTGATAGGTCATGGAATGGAAGAGCAACCTGAGGCGCAGCCAGTCACTGAGGAGCGTCCCCTCGTCATGTGACAAGCCCACCTGGACAGAGGCAGGGCTGCGGGACAGGACAACATCTGTGTCCCAGCTAGTTGCCAGGTGAAGGAAACATCATCTTAATCACTTTTTCTACGTCGGTGACAACTAATCACATAGTCCAACTCTTTATAAACATTCAGTACTTACGTTAGCACATTAGTAAACGATTAATAAGCTTTTTATGTATGCAACAGGTATACAGTGGAAGTAAGTGCATCTGTTCAAGAAACTTCCGTAAATAAAGGTGACGCAAAGCCAAAGCAGGTGCTAAAAGAGGTAACCTCTGACTGTACATTAAGACATTTTTGAACTGTTTGCAAAGGCACACAGCATCTTCTGTGTGGGGAAAAGATTACTCATTCAGCTGCATGCAAACATGTATTTTGTTCTCTGTGTGTCGCTGTCAGATAACATCATCTCTTCTGGAGAGTAAAGAGACTCACCTGGACTCTCTGATGTGGAGAAATGCCGAGAGGGAACGGTCTCGAGCCAAGACCAATTTGACCCGCAGTATGTCAATGGGGAGTCTTCAAAACAGCGCCGGGTCCATAGAGGCCCTGAAGACTCTGTTTGAGTCGAAGGCAGCCGCACAAAACAAGGCGAGGAGCAGTTTCAGAGCTCCAAGTTTCACATCGCCTCGCAAGGCAGCAGACATCATACCAGTGATGATCACAGAGGTTGAAGAGGTAAAGGGCTCTGCAGAGGAACCAAAGACCCAAATGCCATTTCATCATGTGACTCGAAAGGTAAATACAACCATTGTTATTGGCTCAAAGGTCCAATATTAGGCAGAGTTAATTAGTGAAAAAAAGCATTTTTTGAGATTTGCAGCCAAAACAAGCATCAGAAAACATCAGTAACTTATTTTTAACTTACATGTAGTTGTCATCTGGTGTGTGTTGTCAGTCTGTGTATGAAGATAGCTGTCGATCGTTTTGGGACTAACAGCAGATTCATTTTCAAAACATATTTAACTTGAAACCATCATGTAACTTCCAAAAATAGAATCAAGACTATATTGTCACATAGACAGACATAGGTCTCCTTAGTAGCAGTGACAGTTCATTATTTCTTTTTCTAGGTTGTGAATCAGACCTGGATGGAGAGGAGAAAAACAATAGGGGGTATTGATTTTGAAAAAATTGCAGCCTCTCAAGCTGGTGAGTCCAGACAACATTCATCAAAGTGTGCAATCTGACCATTATGTATTCCCACCTACTGCCCAATAAAGCAGAGAAATAAATGTTCAAAGTGTAATTCAACATTCAACTGAAAGGTCACTGAAGTGTCTCTCTATTCAGTTGTTATCAGTAGAACTTAGATTAAAACGTTTTATTGTTCAGTGAGGAAAATCTGATTGGCAGACAGAGTCAACAATTTACAAAGCACAGCAAAAACAAATTTAAAAAAGCCTAGTCATAAACTAAATATAACAAATTAACTACATATATAAACTTCCAGGACAAAGATCAATTAATAAGACCAAATGAGATGCTGTACAGCAAACTACGACCCTGATAAAGGTTGTGAGAGAACTGTAACTGGCATTATGCCCTCAAGCCGCAGATGTTTCTAGGATACTGTGCATGGATTAATGGACACAGGACTGATTGGGTAGCACAAATATAACAGAATAAAAAGTTCTTCGAGCAACCTTGGCTTTAATTTCATAATAATTTCCCAGAAAATGTCCTAGAAATGACAATGTAAGTTGGTACTAATTATACAGAAAACAGTGTTACTTCCAATTAATTGAAATTCATGGCTAGCGTAGAGACTCTTTTTTTAGTCAGTGCACAGAAGATCAGCTGAACATGCAAAAATTTGATATTTATCTACATATATTTATTCATTTCAAAATATATGAAAAATAATATTTCCACAAGTAAATTAACAATAAATGAACAAACAAGATGCCAGCTCCCCTGGTAAACATTCCCTGGAAAGCCCTCAGTGAGTCCTATGACTCAGGTCAAAGCTGTGGGCGCTATGAATAAAAGGGAAGAGGTGAAACGGAGATGAATATCAGCACAGTGACTGTACGAGAAGCCGTGATTAACTCGACCTGGTTTGGGCATAGCAGGCCACCCCAGAATAGGACCGAAATAGCCGCCATGCTACAAGTCCTGAATAAGTGTAGGAGGGTGAAAGGGTCAGCTGTCAGCAGGGCAGGAACGGGGCAGAGAGAGGGAGCGACCGAGAGTGGTAAAGGCTCCATTACCAGACACAAACCAACAGGAACTCAGAGCCTGAACACGTTCACAAAGATTGAAAGAAAATAAGAAGTCAGGCAGGTCAGAAGGAACTGGGAGCTGTTCGTTTTCTGTGAGTACAGATTTGTATTTTGATCAAATGGGGCAACTAGAGAATAGTCTGTGTGTCAGCCAAGTAGTATATAGTATAGAATATGGCTTGCACATGCTCTATGATAGATAGTTTAAGCAGCTATGTAAATCTTGAAATATAAATGTGGTTGAGGACGGTTGATACTTTAATATCACTAGAGGTTAACCTAAATGTTTCAGCCAAAATTCACCAAATCCTGATCCTAAAGAGTTCTCACTTTATACTAACATCACAGTGTTGTTTTGCTCCTGATTGCCAGCCATGCTACTGAACTATTGATTTACTATCTGTACTTCTCTAGACAACTTAAAGACGTATGTATGTTTACTTTTGCTCTTCTATGCTTAGTCAACCGTAGCTGCAGTGACTTGTCTGCCTGTCCTTTTAACTCTCAGTATCTGTGTCAGAGGAGTCGGGTATCTGTCCCTCTCCAACACAAGCGGTGCATTTATAACTCGAACACATGGCAGCTGTTAAATAACAGCTTAGAAAGTGTTATTAACACACAACTATTAACACACAGTGTGGTGACATGGATGTGAACAGAGAAGTCACATGTATGTTATTAAAATGAGTCACTTGTTAAATTCCTTTTAAATTCAGACGACGTTGTGACAGTCTCCAAAAATAGACCTTATTTTGACACAAGCTGCCTTTTGGACAGCTAATAATAACCAGTAAACAAAGCGAGACAAAATTACTACTTTTGTCTTTACCCCAAATCCCCTGTGAACAATTTGATGGCACATTTCTATCACAGCAAGTACCTGATACTATTGTCAACATGGATCTCAGAGAGCTCTAATTAGGCCCTTTTTTAAGTACGAGTACACAGTGTAACTTAATGTGTTAAATGTCTTTATGACACAAAACTGCTGTGTCTGATGTCTCTGCAGATGAAAAGAGGAGGTCAACTGCAGATTTCCGAGACAGCGCCTTCATCCAAACCAAGGAGAAACTGTGTGTCTCGGTCAAAGCTATCTCTGCTCTCTACCTCTCAAAGGTGGCACCTCAGGAATCAACACACAGCCTTTTAAAACCGGTAAACATCTGTTTACTCATTGTGTGCCCTCTTCTTTCCTGGATTTCCCCCCCTATACAAGATAGATTTATTGATCATTTTACAACACAGGGTTGTATAACCAGATTTTGATTGTAGTTCCCTTTATGCTACTAAAAAAATATATATCATGTACAAAATGTAGGAGATTAGGGAATATATAATAAGTCATAAATAAAAAGAATTTGAGGTGCTGAGGATGAATTTAGCAGTGCCTGAGGGAAGAAGCTGCTCTGTAGCCTGGTGGTACGTGGTATGTATCTCTTTCCAGACGGCAGCATGGTGAACAGGCTGTGGCTGGGTGGGTGGGTGCTGTCCTTTAGTGTCCTTTGGGCTCTGCGCAGGCACCGCACCTCTCCTCAACGATACCACTGATGCTCGGTAGGCTGGTACCGTAGACTGTATGTAAAGATGGACGACGCGTGTCCACCCCCTCCCACTGTAAAATAATGAAGCCAAAACATCCCGGATACTGGAGCTGCCACCTTGCGCTGGTGACGTCATTTGGAGCCGGGGTCTGCACGGTAGTGATTGGAGTTTGAGCTGCGGTATCGAGGTCCCGCCCACACACCCGGCCGACTCAATCGCGAGCCGGCCTCAGCTGTCAATCATGACGTACCACCCCGTTTTTATAGCATCAAATAACTAATTAAAACCAAACTTATCTGAAAACGAACACTTGAACAAACATCTGCATGAACTGCGTGAACTACCTAAACTGATAGAAACAATCTTTGGGAAAATGTATTTGGCATGTACTTTCATTTGTTTGTTTGGCTCATGTCCCATCCACTAACATGGAGGGGGCGGTTTATGACCTCTACTGCAACCAGCCACCAGGGGGCGATCGAGATGTTTTGGCTTCACTTTTGGGGAGCTGTCATGTCGTCCATCCTTCTATACAGTCTATGGTTGGTACCAATGATCTTCTGAGTGGTTTTAATCACATGCTGCAGAGCCCTCCCGTCCTGGGCCGTGCATATCTCATCCCAGTTTGTGATGTTTCCAGAAAGGATGCTTTCTATTGTTCCTCTGTAAAAGTTAACAAGAACTTGGCGATGGAAATTTGCCTTCTTAAGTTTCCTTCAGAATTATTTCTGAGCTTTCTTGACCAGGGTGGAGATGTGAGAGGACCATTTCAGGTTCTCTTTGATGCTGATTCCCAGTTACCTAAAACTAGCACGTGCTCCACCTCAGCTCCACTAATGTAGACAGGGGTGTTTGTCACCTCCTCAAATCAACAATCAGCTCCTTTTTTTTGCTTATAAGCATAATCTCAAAGATGCTATGCTTTTGTACAAGGTAAACAAGCTAAATGTTTTAAAACATGACCAAGAAAGTTAACTATACATGCATTTGAGCCGAATTACACACATTAAACACCAACCTACCTCAGGATTTATTTAGAAAGATATATGATTACCAGAAAAAACAAGTTTTTGTTTTATTTGTTGTGACTTTTAAACTTCACTGTAGAGAGAGGAATGATAGCAAAACAACAAAAATAGAATAGAGATTGTAATTTGTACAAATATCCAGCCCATCAGTACATCTACACACAAAGTAGATGTGTTGCTACACACTGCAGGTTTATTATCTTTGACAGCAAAATATATCATTTAATTATTACCGATAAATAAAAATCTGTCAACTTGACCTGAAATAATTATTGTTTCCATTCAGGCACGAGATCAGTCATCTGAATCTGGGAAAAGAGTAACACTAACCAAGGTAAGGTAGAATTTCACCAGACACTTTGCATGATGGTGTGCATTGGATTTGCATTGTCACAATAACATAAACATCTTCCACACTATCATATACCATATAGCTCAAGAAACAAATGCTTGCTTTTGCTTTTTTTTGAGAGTTACACAGTTTTCTTCCAAAGAAAGAAACAGATATTGGATGCTATCCACTCTACGTTTTAATTTTTGTATTTATCATTGCGGTTGCATTTGCTGGTTGCTTTGGAGCTCAGCTCACACACTGACACCTGGCATGTGGAAAGCAAATCCACTTGCATGATTTGGAAGGTAATACATCACTCTCATTGCTCTAAGTATGTCTGCACACCCTTGAGCATGAATTTCACTGGATAGCTCATTTCTGTTACAAAGGATTCAATGATGAGAACGTTACTTTGTTCTTCTAAGATGGCCGAAGACTCCCAACAAAGGAGGGATGAGCTCCCTCCACCTCCTTCAGTCAAACATCAGCTGAGACCAGCAGACATTGCTGGGGAACAGTTCCAACAGTCCGTGCCATCCCAACTCTCCAAAGAAAGGTTATACCAACAGCGGCAGAAATGTGAGCTGAGAAGGATCCTGAGGCACACTCACCCAGAGCTTAAGATGTTGGATGAAGCTGTGGATGAAGAGCTTGCTGAGGTTTTGAGCTCAGAGACTGGGGTGACAGCTGATGAAACTGGATACGAGGGAGAGGTCCTTTCAAGACGATTGATATTTGAGAACTGTGCCCTGAGTGACAAAGTATCTCTTTACACCCCCAAGATGTGCAGGGCAGAGGGAACAGGGGAAAGAGGCAATGTCAGTAAAACATCAGCTGTGTTTGAGGAGCATGAAGAGAGGCCATATAATGAAAGTGTTAAAGGGATTGTGGAGGATGACAAAACACTCGGTCCTAGTCCAGACCCTAATAGAGAGTGTGAGGAGGAGATGATAAGAATAGACGTTCAGGCAACCAGAAGGATATTTGAGAGTCAGTCTGTGAACACATCCAGATTAAATCCAGATAATAGGTTCCTGGTGAAAGTTTCTTTTTCTGGGGATGAGACAGGGACAGTCCAACAACAAAAACAGAAAATCAGAAGCAATGCATGTAACAAAACTCTTGATTTTACAGACCAGCCCCATATACAAGGGCCATGTGTTCATCTCCTTGGTCAAAGCACTGACCATGAGTTTTCTGGTAGGGAAGAGTTTTCTATTGGTGAAACAGTCTTTGAGGGCGAGCCTACAAGCCTTGCTGACCATGAAAAATTGGGAGAAATAATCAAAACAAGTGCTGCTCTTTTCCAAAATAACCCATTTATCCAAACTAACATAGAAAGCCAGCAATCTTTTGTGCATACATCAAAATCCCAAAGCCCAGCCGAAGATGATGGGGCAGCTCAGGACAATATGATAGCAAATGTCAAGAACAGAGCCCATATGTTTGAATCAATGCCATTTGACAAAATTAGGCATCAGAACAAGGATGAAATTGAGACAATGGTGGAGAACATCAAGGAAACATTAAATTCCCTTTATCTTGTAAATGCAATACATTCAGATGGCTCAATCATTGAGGTGAATGAGACAATGATAGCTAAAAAGGCCAAATTCACACTATTAGAGGGTGGGCCTAAGATAAAATATGATGAGGTGGCTGAAGGCGGTGCACAAAATTTCATACTCCAGTTGCTACCACGGGCAAACCTAAAGCGTCAGATAATTTACCTAAAGGAGGATAGTAAAGGAAGTATGGAGGCTACAGTGGTAAATGTACTTGTCCACCAGCATCAGTTCACCACCATCCAAGACACAGAGTTTAAAACTGCCAATGTGGTTCAACTTGTTGAGGATATTCTCAATCAAGATAACTCTCTGAGGAAAGGAGTGATAATCCAGGAGGATGTGGACAGATGTGCTGAAGTCATTGTTTACTCCCTCTACAATTATTTTGATGAGGAAGATGTGAAAAGTTACTGTCCTCCACAAGGTGCAGAGTATGATGAACCAGAGCCAGAAAGAGGTGATGTGAGTAAAAAAGACAATCCAGAACTAAGAAAAGGCCTTATTGAATCAACCATAAGCTGCCTTCTAGAAACTTCTAAAGACCAAGTCTGCCAAGGATCAATAAGGCCTGAAATCACAGTAAAAGGGAATGTAAAACTGTTCAAGGGTTGTATTGAAAAGGGAGATTTGGAGTATTTGAAAACTCTTCAGGCTGAGCCAACAGAGCAAGAACAAGAACTCCCTCCTTACCAAAATGTGGCTGGACAAGGCATGGATCTTTATCATGAACAGAGAGGTGATCAGGCAGAGGCGAGTGCTCCAGAATGGGTCCCAGTGGATATAAAAAGACTGAAAAACATGTTTTCTGGAGATCAAAGACCAGCTCAACCAAAGCAAAATGCATGGGAAAATCTTGCTCAATCTACGACAATTTCCTGTGGATTCACAGGTCAAAATGTGACACTTGGAAAGAACCTGTCTTCTACAGAATGCAATGTTGGGGTATTCTCCCATGGGCAAGTAAAGAATATCTTTAGAGAGTGTGGTGCCCAAACAGAAGAAGAAGCATATAACCCGACAGTTGCACCACAGGGATCACACCTACATCTTGAGACACAGGACAATGGCAGGGTCCACCAGGCTGACTTAGTCGAGGTGGTAAATGACAATAATGAGATCTCTGACCTCCAAACAATACATTGCCTCCAACAGGCCACAATCGAGGCCAAATCTTTGCAACACTTATCACAAGAAAAACAGGAATTCCTCGTTCAAGAATCTTTTAAGGAACCCATCTCAGTTACAGCAGATAATGTTAAACACTCAAGACCAAAAGCAGAATTATCTCAGGAAAATGAGGACCCAAAAGAGGACCCATGCACTGAGCCAAGGTGGGATAAACATCCATCGGCCTCTAACATCATCTCAGAACATAAATCAAGCCGCCAACACAACAATACAGAGACATGCCATAAAGACACAAATTCTGAAGAGGTACAAACTACTGAGACATGCAGCAAAATGGGTAAAAAAGGCACAGAGGTAGTCCAGAAACAACACTTTCAAGCTTCTATGGTGTCTGTAGATATTCCAGAAACAAGAGCTGCACAACAAGAGGATGAGGAAGTTGTTTTTGAGGGTAAACTTAAAGCAGCTTTGGATTCCCTGGAGAGATCCAACATTAACGTCACTAGAGGAGATTTCAGAGCAGCTATGATATACAGAAACTCATCCAAACCTCCCAAAGAAAGATCACAAAATGTGGATGCAATGTCTGATCAAAAGCTCACTAAGTTTGAGGTTTGCCCTGTCACTGAACCTAAATCAACTCAAGCACCACTGAGACAAGAGGTGTCCAAGAAACAAGTGACTGCAGAAAATGCAAGACCCCCAAGCCAAAGTGAAACCCTAAATAAAGCGGCTACAAGTGCTGTCTCAGAGAAAAGCAGAAGGCCTGTTGGTCCAAAACCAGTCATCCAGCCTAAACCTGGACATTTGAAAGTGAAACAAAGAGACATTCAATCAACCAACACAAAGAATCCTGAAGCAACCCAAACTAATACAGTGAGACCCGAAGTAACTGTTCCTCAGCCATTGCTAATTACATCAATGTCAAGTAAGGATAAACATAAGCAAGATCTGTTCAAAATTAACAGCAGTCCAAACTCAGGACTAAATTCAGTGGGTCATCAAAGAAATGAGCTTTTAGATGAAGCTATACAGATGTCTCAGGAAAGTGAAGTAAGGCATCAAGTCCAAGGTTCGGTCGTCACCTTGGAAAGTGATAACACAGATAAGGATATCCTTAATCAACAACAGGAGATAAATGCCACACCAGAAGCGAAAAGCCCCCAGGATTTCCCAATCAAAGAGAATATGAATGAAACAGATGAAAGCCATGTAGATTTTCATGAAGCATGTAAAAAATTTGGAGGTAAAAAGGAATTTTCAATAAAGAATGCTCCTGTAAAGCCAAAAAGAGTTAAAATTGCCCAGCCTGACAACAAAAACCCAAAATACATTTCTGGAGATAATAATTCCTCAATTCTCGCAAATGTAGTTGAGGAACCACAACAAACTCTAAGTGGTCCATCATGCAATAAACCAAACACCTGTGGACAAACTGCTGACAGCAAAGACAAGCACGACAATGAAATGAAACAAGTAAGCAAAGTTGAGATGAGGGAAAAGAAAGGACGAACCGAGACAGAGGACGAACGCCGACAGCGGCTGTCAAATCACATGGAGGAGATCATGAGAGGGAACATAACAGCAGCCAGGGACATTTTTGACAACTTGCGAAAGCAGGAGGAACTGCAGAGCATTCTCAGTCGAGTTGAAGAAATTGAACAGGACACGAGCGAGGTTGATGTAAGGTCTCTGAGGGGAGTATTTGAGAACGTCCCTGACTGGGTTGTCAGCTCCGACAAAAAGAAACAAAAAAAGGTCAAAGTACAAAACAAAGAAGAGAGGATGCCGTTAAAGAGAGACAACACTGAAAGCAAGTCCTCAATGGCACATGTTTTTGGAGATCTTGAGCGAGCCAGTCAGGAAATCATGAATCTAAAAGAACAGACTTTAGCCAGACTTATGGACATCGAGGATGCCATAAAAAAGGCTCTTTATTCTGTCTCTACTTTGAAATCTGACTCAGATATTGCTGGTTTATCATGCCTGTTCAAAGAGTCATTAGGGATAGAGCAAGGATCCCCTTCCTCTGGTAATATTAGAAAAATTTGCATCGGGTCAAGCAGAACAAAATCACTGCCGACACAGGAAAGTCCTACAACACAGGTAAATGCAGCTCGGCCAGAGAGCCAGAATGCAAGCATTGAAGTAGCCTCTGCAAAACAACGAGCAAGTCCTCCATCTTCACCTGCCTTCATCTCCATCCAGTCGGCTGCTAGAAAGGCAAATAAAACAGAGGGGCTTCCACCAGAGATCACAATCTGCCCGACATGTCAGCACAGTCCAAAGACAGAGGAGAAATTCCAGACAATGAAAATCCTGACATGCAACAGCCCTGCTCAAAATAGAAAAAGGGACCCCAGAAAAGGAGGTAAACAAAACCCCTCTTACAACACATTTAACCCTAAACGAGAGCTCAGTGTACTCGATGTGCAGACTGCTAACTTTGGAAATCAGTTTTACTCTTCCAAAACCACCACTGTCGTCACTGCTCAGCCAGAAACTACAACATCCACAGTTCAGGCAGTGGTCAGCCCGGCTATGTATCAGGACACCAAGTACCCAGAAGTTCAGCTGCCGATCAATCGGAAACCTTAAAGCAATCACAGAAAGGTGCAGTTGGTTACCTACTAGCTAAGAGTTGGCAGTGTGTTTCATATTCTTTATGAAAAACTTGTAATGTACATAATTTTGCTAAGATATGAATTATGTTGGTTATTATTGCTTGTTGTTTATTTATAAGAGGTTATTATTAGTTTTAGATTTTCGTATTGATGTTTGAGGATTTATTTTTTATCTTGCATTCTTTAAAAAACTGTTTTTGATTTGCATTTGAAATTAAATATGTATTATTGGTTTTCATTTATGCTTTTGTGTTTGTTGTTATAATTGGTTATTATTGTCCAAAAAAAAAATCTTTTTGTTTTAACCAAGCTCAGTCTCATTTTTCTCAGCAGTTTCAACCAGCCTGTCGAGAGACATGTTCAGCCTGTTTGAAGCCAGTGTATCCAATGGAGAAAATAACTGCAGACAAATACATTTTTCACAAAACCTGTTTCTGTTGTAAACAGTGCAAGAAAAAATTAAGGTGAGATATTAAAATATTCTTCAATAAAATATCCCCTACACAACATTGATCAATGATTCCAAATACTGATTACTTGTCTGTGCAACAAAGAGTTAGTTATTTTGATGACTTTGATATTGATAAATGTTGTATTGGCCCATTTATGCAACAACTGTTTTTACAGAAACAAATACTTTTTAAAGTTAAACCAAATATCCCATATTGAACTCTAACATACTGTATTTTAAATGCACTATCATGTTAAAATAATATGAGATATGGTAAATAACAAACATATGTGAAACAACCTTTCACATTTTTCAATTTTAACACCACCTTTTACCATAAAAAGATTATTTTTAACACATTCCCCAATGTGCAACTCTTCTATTGATTTCCTATCCTGGTAGGAAATGACAGATCTCCTTGCTAGTTTTGTATGACACAAGAAAAATAAAATTTGATTGTGTATAAAAATATTAAATAATAGAATGTCATATTAATATAGACAAATATAACTGATAATAAAGCATATTCATTTTGGTTCACGTCATACAACTTGAGCAAGAACAGATGTCATTTCCGACTACCATCTTTGTTTGGATTTGGGAAAACCGGTGCAACCTGGGAAATAGGTTAAAAGATTTTTTTTATCATGCAGCAGGTGGAACATTTTTTAAAATCAGTGGTAAGATTTGTCAAAGGACTTCTGGGTTTTTGAAAGGTCGGCAGGTATTTATCTTTAAGAAAAAAAAGACGCTTAGCTTTGTGACTCGGACGTATTGATACTGCACATGATAATTGCAAATTGGGGCTAGTTGGCTAGCTGCTTCTTCGTCTTACCGGCTGTCTAGTCCATTTGTTATTGTAAAGATGTCAGGAGACACTTTCCAGTGGTTTCCACTTAGTTATGAATGTATTTCCATCCATGAAAGCAAAACACCTAGCCTTAGCACAGCTGGGAGCTAACTTATGTAGGTTAGACAGGAGACTCATTCAGTTGGTTAACATTACCAGACAAACTGCAAATAGATGGGAGAAACGTGCTAGCCTAGCAACATTAAGGCTAAAAACAACCCATAATGCAACACTCTTGAAGAACCAGGCTCACTTTGTTAGCTCTGGCCTGTTAAAATTAAATAAAATACACATATATATACATATATATATATACATACATGTATACAACTCCAATTTTTCAAACATAGTTGCGAGAAACATCATCTTATACTCGGGCCAATAACTACAATAAACTTAATGTTTGCCAAATGCTGTATATTTAATTTTTTTCCTTGATTGGTTCAATGATTTTCTGTCTGCTTTTGGCAGACTATTTGAAAAATAAAAATAACATGGTGCAACTTTACAGCTTATTTATATCATGCTCATTCCCAAACTGGAGTGCCACATGATGAATTGCACAGATGTCAAATAAAACTAAAGTTGAATAGACCTTTTTCACAGCAGACATTTTGAATTGTCAAACACAGGTGTAAGTAATAACATTGTTAACTGCTGCATTGCAATACTGTAATTACAGGAACGTGATCATTACCATTATTAGTTCCACCTGAGCTCTTTCTGCTATGACAAGTAAAAAGCATGACAGAAAATGTTTGGCAACCGCTGGCTAACGTGGTTAGAGATATGTAACTTTTGAATGATGATTTACAAAATGCAAAATGAAAAAAAATGAAATATACATGATTCATTTTTACATTTGTAAACCCTCGTAAACTCTAAACGTGCCACATAGCTACTGTAACTACACAAAAATATCCGTACTACCTCTAACCAAATGCAGTCCTTAATTTGAAATGTAATTCTCATATTGTGCTCATTTTTAGCATGTACAATTACGCGCCTTTATATGGGGAATTCTACTGCATATTTCACTACCAACAACTGTTCAGAAGAAAAGGAAATTATGATGAAGGCTTTGGACATACTCAACACAAGAACCGATGGCTTCTGAGGAATACTGCTGAAGTGGTGTCCAATGAGTCTGAGGCATAAATAATGAGTGACAATGTGAGTACCAGCAGGCAACACCTATCTTTATTCTGTATTCTTTCTTATGTCATATTCATGATAATTCATTAACTTGGCTTCCCTTCATTAAAGCTGCGTTCTGTTTTTGTCCTCAGCTGATGTGATGGTGACTGTGACAAAACGGAAAATCTAGTTGAAAAAATGTTTTTGAGGCCACATGCAATCGCCAACTGCTGTCCAAATCTTTGTGTGTTCATATACTTATTGGTAATGAATGATAATGGGTTGACACCTAACCCACGACCTAATTGCAACAGTGGTTTAATCATTGTAAGAAACTGCAGCATAAGTGTGAAAGATGCTGACACATTTAGTCATCTCCTTGTCATTCAGTCAGTTTAGTTAAATTACCTTCTTCTTCTTTTTAGTTCACATTTACAGTAACATGTTTTGTATAATCCTTTCTCGTCGACACTAATTGAAAAAAAGATTTGTAAATTTGATTTTAACTGGGATAACAGAAAAGAATCAACGAATGTCATTTTGTTGCAAATGTTCGGGGGTACCAGTGTGTTAGTTTTACAGATAATAATGAAAATAATTCAATAATTCAATAATGGTCAAATGAAAAAAGAATGCTTTAGGATGACTGTGTCTATACAGAAAATTTATTTAGCTCCTACTGTGTAGTCCTACCTGAATGCTCATGAATTTCATTCCACCAGTTACATTTCTAACTGCCATGTTGATATTATGGTCTGCAACATTTGTAACTGATACTCAGGACCTGACACAACATTACTGTAATGAATGAATTTCACAGGAACATAGGCGAACATTGCCATGTCATTTGATTTACTATTTATTTAGCATTTTTTGCTCTGAAAATGTGTCTTTTAATTTTGATAACATTTTCTTATTTTAATAATTATAATTGTTAATCACACTATGCATTCTCATTCAGCAAATATGTCCAAATCTAAGCCTAGCTGAACTCCCAAGTGATAATTAAACAGTTTGTGGCAAGCTTATCAGGATGCCAGAAGCATGAATGAATACAAATAAGTAGTTGACTCTGACTTTGACCAAAAGTAGTCTACATTCATTGCTAAACAATTGTGCATTTGACTGTATCAGACATTTCAGTGAAATGTAAATACCCTTTTTTAATTTACTGCTTATCTATTACTAACAGGTATTGAAATACATGTTGGAAGAAGAACATTTGAAATCATTAGACTTTAAACAGTATTTATTACAACCTCCCTGTTATAAAATACATTACAATAAAAAACAGCTTAGTTCATCATGCCATATAATAAATCAGGAAAAAGACAAAATATGTGACTGTTACTGTTATTATTGTACTATGATAAGTCCAAATAAGAGTTTTATGCTCTTCATTTATTTGTTCAACAAGGACTTAGTTCCTTGTAGACCCAGCAGCAATGAGGAAGATGCCATATATCAGCATGGAGATTGTGTAATGATAGACATCCAAGAGCCTGATCAGTGGAGCGAGGATGCCCGCCACACAAGCACACATGGAGTTTAGACCTACACCATTCTGCCTGCAAGAACATACAATGGATTCATCTGCAATGGCAGGAGCTTAGCAAGGGATCAGTTCATGAAACGTAGGTAACAGTGAAACAAACTGTTTTAGTAAGCCATTCATTTACTTACCTTTCAAACCTTCCATCCTTGTTCACTGGGAGGGTGAGATTTCTTTGTCTTTCATCTGTCAGGTTGGGCCCACGCTCCAAAATCCAGTCGGTGTAACAGTGATGTGGAAAGCACATGCCTGTAAACACCTGGCTGATCAGCTGTTCTGAAAGAAACCAAACTCCCCAATCTCCTTAAGTATCTGCCTGAAGTTGCTCATATTGATACTGTATGTGGCTAAATTTGCAGTGCTTCCTAATCAAAGTGCAGTGTGAGGCATGATCAGTCCCGCTCTAAGTGCCATAATTCTGGCGCTATAAATGATAAATATCATATTAATAATTAATGTTTAATCACGCACAACCCAAGATAGTCATACGGCACTCACAATATACCTTTGAATTTACAGTATGTTCTAACAGCAATAGTCCAAATCTTTAAACAAAACTATAAAATAAGCAATAATAGACAAAAAAACAGCCCTACTCAGTTGAACTTTATTTATTTAGCACAAGTTTGTCCTTACAAAGTGCATCGTAATGCAGAGGGACAAGGACTAAATAAAGCAGAAAACAAGGAAGTAAAATGAAAAATCCAAATTTAAAAAAAAGGAACATGTAGACAACCAATACATACAGATATGTGCCAAACGGGAGACAAGGTACCTAAATGTGTAGCATAGAGGAAAAGTGAAATGCTGTGGACTGACTCAGTGCTCCAAACTATGGATAAGATTGGAGTGGTAGTAGGCAGTAATAAACAGTTTGTAGAACTACACAATGCCATATATCAGCATAACAAATGACTTATAAGGAACTTCATGCTGATTGTTAATCCCCTAAAATGGCTTTTTACTTCACCTGTATTAACGTTAGTATAGCAGAGTTTTTGTATGTCATCATTAAGCATGGATACAAAATGGCCATTACCTTAAAATTGTGGGATATAGTTCATATTTCATATGTCATACTTATTTAAATGAGTAAGTGAGCCAAGCACTTGGAGCCTTTCTATAATCTTCTGCAAATCTGCTAGCACTGGAGGGGTTACAGATGCAGGCCTGGAGAGGCAAAGGGTGGAGTTATTGTTCCTGTGGTTATGGCGGTGGTCAGACAGACATGTTTTATCACAGGGTTGCACAGAGACAAGAGGAGAGAACTATGTCAGTGGTGTGACCTTTAACATGGTTTGGGACATTAACACGTTAATGTTGAATAAATTACTCCGCTACATTCAGAAAAAACCTAGTCTTGCTTGAGAGATACACCAAATGAATAATAATCCCATACCCACAGCTAATGTATGTGTCAACCACAGGATTTCATACTGGCTCGAACAGTAATGGGTAGCTTGAGTGACAATTAGCTTACAAAACCGACATTAAAGAAAATGCAGAGACTCTAATGTAACAGAACTATTTATTCCAAACTAAGCTCTTCATCTGACCACAGTAACATTTGACCCCTCTCTAGCCCCTTGCCCAATCATTTATTGAAAGATTAGCAACTCACTATGAAGGGCAGGTCTCTCAAGCTTTTGAGACTTCTCATCATGCTGAAACTGTGTGCACTATGAGCATTACTCTGTGGTAGTTATTTTGCCAAGAACACTTGCAAGCTTAATACTTACTGTAGTAGCCTATGCTACTTTCAAGGGCACAACATCTAATAGTACAGCATCTAACTACATTATTTTGGGGGGTTACAAGTTACATTTAGAAATGTCCCCAATACAGACAGGACTAGCACATGCACAGTGTGTTCCAAATGCTACAATAGCAGTCCAGATTAGTTTGTTAGACGTTTAGCCTGCTCTTTACTGAATTTACTGAAGATGCCTTTGCCAAACATATTAGTTAGTGTAAAATGTAAGGCGGCCACTGTCCAGGCTGTACCCTCCCTAAGGCCCAAAGTCACTGGGATAGGCTCCAGTCACCCGTGACCCCTGAACGGGAACAAGCGGTAGAAAATGACTGAAATGTAAGGCTTTTTTCTTGTTTGGCTTTTGTGTTTTGTTATAGTAAAGATCCTGTAAGTCATTATAATAGTAAATAGATAATAATGAGTTATTATCTTAAAATAATGAGAAACCTTCTCAAAATAGAAACTACCTAAAGCACCTAAAAAAAGTTGTGATTTCGTGGCGTTAACATTGGCAATACAAAGTAATAAGCAGTAATGATGAGCGGCTGTTTACATTTTTAAACACAAGATGCAAGACAAGAGTATTTAAAGCAACATTTATCTTGAACTCCATGACAGGAACATTACACACGCATTTGACATATTATGGCCTTATAAAGTTGATATGTTGCCTATTTACACACTCAGCAGACATGGAGCAACATTAACATTAATGAGTTGTGTTTCTGGCTTCATAATGAATCTAAATCCAATCCACCAATTCTCAAGAAAAATATCTTGATCTTTTTGCTGCTAAAAGCTCCACTATGTTCACCAGCTAGTCACTAACTTTATCCATGTCAATGATATTACAGTTGTGCCATAAGGCTCTATGGCTGACTTGTAACAACTGAAATACAGTACATACAGAGGGAATACTATGGGAAAAGAATAACACACATACTGTCCATTATTCCCCAATGAAATTGAGCTGCAAAAACTAAAAAACAAGTGAATAGCAAATATACATATACATAAAATATATACAAATCCCAGGTATCAGTCTATAACTTCTGTAGCAGTAAAACATTTTTTAAACAGATTGTAAAGTGCAAAAAATAAAATTAGATTCAATAATTTATAAATTAAACATGAGTCAGTTGAAGCATCTGCATTCTGATAAATTCTTTTTGGCAATATCCACTGGGAGAAAGCAAACAATTTTTTTCTGATATGAAAAAACTGTGAAAACCATTATGTCCATATAAATTACATTTTTGTGGTCTTTCCTGATATAAAAAAGCATGCTGTCTCAGTAGTCTTAGTCTCTGGTTTTCTGAAATTAAAAAGAAGATGATTATTATATAGAATCGCTTTGATTTTCATGTAAGGAAAATAAGCACTTTTTCAACTTTTATCAACTCACTTGAGTTCAGCGTGGTCCTGGAGTTCAACATTGCAGGTTTCAGGCAGAAATAAACATAAACCCGCAGCAGCAATGGGGAGGATACCATATATCAGCATGGGGATGGTGTAATGGTAGACGTCCAGGAGCCTGATCAGTGGAGCGAGGATGCCCGCCACACGAGCACACATGGAGTTTAGACCTACGCCATTCTGCCTACCAGTATAGACAATGGACCTATCAGCAATCTCATAGTATGTAATAATAGCAAACATGGCATTTTCTGCCAATATTAAGTATAACAACAAATTGTATGTTTTACCTCTTGGACATTACCTACCTTACCTTATAATGGTTGGGTATAGTTCTGCAGTATAAACATAGACTATGGAGAAACTGGCAGTGGCGGCAAATTTCCCCAGTATGGCTATGACTGTTACCACTACAGGAAGGTCTGATGGACAAATAATAAACCAAAACACATTTGTGACGCATATACACTAAACATATGTGTTAAGAATGCAAAACATCTCTTAGGTTAGAAGATATATTTGGATGTAGTAGGGATCACAATTCTTAAAATGTTGATTTCAGGTAAAGGACATATTCAAGACAGATTACAGCAGACTTCTATTATTGTACAACAAATTACCTTTTGGAATGGCAAGTATCCCAAGACAAGCACAACCTCCAAACAACAGGACCCCTGCTAGACATATTTTCCTCCCAAAGTGCTGGATGAGAGGCAAACTGCCCAGACGTGCAGGAATTTCTACTACGCCAAAGATGAACTGTGTGAGGTAGATATCCAGACCAAAATTGCCAACATTCAGGCTCAGTCCATAGTACATCAGACTTGTTCCAAACCTATTAACAGAGTGGAAGAGATATCTTCAGGCCAACCACAAAGATATTGCTGTAGATGTGGTTGTGGTTGAAATAAATACTCACCAGATATAGCTCATTATGAGAGCACGTTTTCTCAGATATGATATCCTGAAGATGTCCAACATGTTTCCTCTTTTGGATGTACCGTCAACCTCCAGCTAAACAATGTGTGCAATTCTTTAGTTGGAGTATATTTATTTCAGAGCTTTATTGTGTTTGATTTTGATTGTGTTTGATGCTGCACACCTTGTCTAGCAGATCTTCCGGTACCTTCCTCCCGTTCACCTTGGCTGCCCTCCGGACCTCCTTTATGGCCTCCTCCTTCCTGCCCTGGGTGATGAGCCAGCGAGCTGACTCTGGAAGAATCCTAATTGAAATATACTTCCGTGAACACAACCTATAATGTACACTTGATTTTATTTTGTCTATGGGTAAAATAAACATGAAATCCAAGAAATGGCCTGAGAGGCTACTGACCAGTAAAAGATTCCCAGAACAAGGACAAGAGGGCTGAAGAGCACCAGCTGCAGGATCCTCCAGTTGCGGATCAAATAGGCAACGCCAGACAACACCATCAGTCCAAGAGGGAAAGAAGAGTGGCAGATAATGGTGCAGAAAGCAAACTTGGAGGAATCACTCCACTCTCCACCTTCAAAGCGAAAATACAGACAGAAATGTCATTATTTCTGCCATGTTATTTTTCAAAGTTGAAAGTGTGAATGTAATTTCAAAGTAATTTTGACAACATTCAGTTAAATGTATGTATGCATCTGTAATGCCGAAGTAGGATATATTGAACTCATTGCAATATTCAACGATGCAACACATCTGAAATACAACACGAAGCAGTGTTGGAAATGTTGCCACGGTAAGAGCCAACTTTTGCAGCTGAAATGCATTGCAACTTGCAAGTCAAAGCATCAACCATCAGTGGCTTTGTTTGTATTTATAACAATGCTCTTGAAATGGCATAATAGCATACTCCTAAAGAAGAGCTGTGGACAGGTGAAGCCTGGACAACCAATGGTTTGAAAACAGACCCAGACAGAAGTTTCAGTTGTGAACATTTTACCTACCTATCACAAATGCGTTAGCAATAATGCCTGAAATGGAGATCCCACCTAAAAATTTGACAACTATATAAACATAGAAGTTGGGTGAGAAAGCAGCACCGGCCCCAAACAACAGCAGGAGAAAAAGTGAAAGCAGGACCACAAAACGTCGTCCAAACCTACAAAGAGAAGAGAAGAACTGTTAACGTTGGTAAGTTGAGGTTATTGGAATTTGCCATCAGGTTCTACTGATGCTTAGTTGCTATAAAAGTAAAAATCCGCCTGTTCAGAATCATAAGTATGAAGTACATGGAGTAAAGGTAATTGTGTACCTGTCAGCCATCTGCCCCAACACCAGCGCTCCCACCAGAAGACCGGCCATGTAGATGGACTGTGATGCTTCAATCAAACTGCTCCTGTCACACACCAGGTTGAACTGAAAACAGGGAGGATGATGATAGGGGAGGCAAAATGGGGAGGGGGAGTTAGTTTATAACAGTGGTGGTGATTCCATCATTGCATACTTTCTCAAACTTTGCATTTTTTATCAGGTTTTTGCTTATCCTATCATTATACTGTAATTACCGCTTACCAGCAGCGTGTACCACAGCCAGATAACAAACAAGTGGCATTTTTACATGTGGTCAGAACAGTATGACGGCTCGGTACAGACAAAACGTCAAAGGCTACAAATAATACATAACAATGAACAGCTGGCACACTACTTAATAAAGGGGAATATCCTCTATGTTAACAGGCCTACACACACTAATCATTTCTTAATAATGAATTGGTTTTAAAAAAAGTCATTTTTGTCCAGCACTACATTTTACTGTTCTGAGACAGTATGAAACTGCACCCTGACAATCAAAAGATCACATAAATCAAAGGAAGTAAGAAACCCATTTTGTGGAATGGTTATGTGTGTTGATAGGTGTATCTCTCACCTCTGTCACAATGCTTAAGGCACCTTCGGGTGCCTCAAAATCTGATCCATTCATGCACCAAGTTGTACTGTTAATCCCATATGCTTCAATTGTTTCCAAATCCAAATCCACAGGTGTGAACATTTTACAGCTTTCAAACCTTCCATCCTTGTTCACCGGGAGGGTCAGATTTCTTTGTATCTCATCAGTCAGGTTGGGCCCACGCTCCAAAATCCAGTCAGTGTTGCAGTGATGTGGGAAGCTCATGCCTGTAAACACTTGGCCAATCACATCAAAAGCTGTGAACAAGCTAGGGATGCATAATGCGGCCACCAAACGTTTTTGAAATAAACCAAACTCTCCGATCTCCTTCAGGATCTGCCCAAAGTTGCTCATATTGGTATCTGAATGTCCTCGGTGTGCAGCGTGGGACAGTGTAAGGTTCGGGTTTAAGCAACATCCAGCCAGTCAGTCAACTTGACTCTCGTCCAGTTAATGTTTAAACTGACAATGACTGTGCTTTTATGACATGCCAAGTTGCTAACAGGCTACCAAAGTATTAAAATGTGACATGTCAGGATCCCTCAGGCTGAAGTCCAGCTGTTGTGCAGCTGTCCAGATTTGTGGCCCACTCCAATGTCCACCCTTAGACCTGAACATTCAGAACTAAATTAACATAATCAGCAGAAATGTGTGAGCACAGGAGGGTGCAAGGGCTCAAAATGCAGTAGGAGGAAGAGGACAGCACATTTTGGAATCATGTTTCATGGTCGGATAGCTCTCGACAGTTAAGTGTGAGGCTCTTATAACATATGTCATTTAATAAACCTGCTCATATCTGATTATAATAACAGACTTTCTCCCAACATCATCATCTTTTAGATCCCTACAATGGGTAGTTTTCTCACGCAATGTTTGCACTTAGAGAAAGAATGGGACTCAAAAATTCTTATCAGGAACGCTCTTCAAAGTCTGAGTGGAGGGGGAGTTCGGCTTCGATTGCCAAACCAGCAGCTCCTCTCTGATTGGTCACGAACAGAAATATTTCACATATGGTGCCCCACAAGTGCAAAACACAAGCTTTCCCCAAAACAAATGAACAAAATAGAAAACACAACATTTTATGGTAATGCTTTAGCTACAATATAGAAAACATCCAGGCTGTACTTTGGTTTCATAAGCATCGGTACTGAAACCACATAATTTTTTTCCCCCAGCAGTGGATATACATGGCATAGCGATCCCTTTTTCTTATTTTCTGTTTAACCGCTCCACGAGCTGCCACAGGAACAGGGATGCTGCTGCAAACACCCAAACATGTCTCATCTACTCTGTATGTCACAAGTACACAGTAAAATATGATACATGAGAATAAATACCTGAAGGGTGTGAGCAAAGGAAGAAGCTGCCCATAAGGGGCGCACAAAGGAGAAAAACAAGTTCGCCCTTCACTGCCACCACATCAACCAGCTGAAAACACCTGAAGAGTTGTTAAATAACCAGGTCACAGTAAATACAGACCCTGCTGACCAGAGGCCAAAGACCCCTAGGGTCATACTATATATGAAGCCCTACACAGTTATGATTAGATAATATGTTTGTCCTCCACATAATTTGATAAAAATGTGTTTCTGTCCATATTTTCTCACAGATTTGAAGTGGGCGGGGATCAGTTAGAAACATGTCACTTTAGTGCACCAATTGGGATTTAGCAACATTGGAATCCGAATCTGATGGCAGTTGGTGGGTTTTTGTTCACTGTGAATCAAATCTGTGCCTAAACAATACCTGAAGTTATTTTTTACTTTGATGGTTGCTTATTTGGTCATTAATATTTAATGTGTTATAGATACACTTAAGATTTTAACTGAGTTTTCAGGGGCTTTAACACATGAAGATACGTTTATTTGTCATGGGAAGTACTCAGCCGATGAAAACAGTAGTCTGGTATAATAACTCTGAAAGAGCTTTGTCAAGGCTAGGAAAGTAACCCCTGGTGATGTCATCAGGGTTATCTTGGGCTTAGAGACTACAAGCCCATGGACAGTGTAAGGTCAAAATGGCAACACACCTAAAGTTGCTCTGGAGTCCGTTCGGTATAGGTGACTGGTTCTCGCTGTATTATTCATTTACAGGAACAATTTACTCGAAACGACAGGTAATGATGTACATAAAGAAACAAAGAGGTGGCTGATATGCTCATTCTTTATTGATTAAAAATAATCAAGAGAGACATGCTTTGAACTCCAAAACGATCAAAAAATAGAGCAAATGAAAGAATGAAAAAAACAATAACAGGTGGAAAATTCTAATATATTACAGCCTTGATGAGTTATTGTCTGGACAAAAGTGTTTTTTTGCCGGTCATCTGTTCAGTTGCTACAGCTTTGTTAGACTAAATGTAGGCAGGACATAGGAGACTGTTGGAGAAAGGATGAGAACAAAGCCGTTAGATTTTCAACTCCGTTAGAAGTAGGGCTCAATCCACGCAACACACACACACACACACACACACACACACACACACACACACACACACACACAGTTCTCTCAGGGCTCATACACACCTATCCTGTCCTCGTCTGCCGTCAGCTGCAGACTAAACCAGGAGAATGGCACCAAATACTGCAGTTTAGAAACTTAAGAGCAACATTGGGTTGCTGACTTTGTTGCTCCCCTTTGAGGAGAACACAGGGTCGACACACCTATATGTCTTTATTTCAGGTATTTTGATTTGTAACAAGAACTACATTTCAAAGACACTTAAAATCTGAATCAAAACCTTGGCGTTATGTCAAAAAAAAAAAAAAGACCAAAAAAATACCCATAGTCATTTTCAATTTAAGGCTGGCGTAAAATTTAACACGTTTAAAGTCAAAATACAAAGATTCCTCTTAACAAGCAAGAAATTCATTCATTTTCATTCAATATGGCATCTGGAGGGTTATGACATTATTACATCACCTAATTAAACAGTAAAACCTAGCTGGCGTTTCAGATCTTCACATTTGAGCAGAGTGTTAAATGAACCTGCCACTGCCGTCGGTGCCAATAACTGCAAGATGCATATTCATTATCAGACCATGTCATTAATGCACAAAAACATCCAGAGAGTGGTTGAAAGGATGTATGAGAACAGCCTTTTTCATCCGAATCCAAAACCCATACCGGATCGTTCAAAAATGTCTACAATCATAGCTGAGCTAAAGCAGCTGTATGACTTCAGATGTGGCTTAAAATAAGTACTGTAAACAGCCTCCACCTGCTCAGAATTTGGGGAAATTTAAGGTGGACAGGCATTAAGCAGTGCATCAGGACAGCTGTGGCTCCACAGTAAAATATATTCAAACGTTTCAAAGGCAAAAAGTGAAAAGCTGAACTTTTTAATGCGTAAAAGGTAAATGAGTATCATACATGACATACAGTAAGCGACAGTATGTCCTGCAAAACGGGATAATTCAAAGCCAAATTTGCAGTGTCGTCGTCTACCTTCACGCAGCGCTACAACCCACAATCGTGTCATAGGACAGAAAAAAGGCCAAGAGGGAAACACCCAGTATAAAAACAAATGTCAAAAGCCAAATGTCACTATATACATACTGGAGGTTAAATCAAGTACTTATGTTTCATCCACATAAACAAAAATGCACTTAAGTCTTTTTTTTTTTTTTTTTTGAAGATTTTGAGAAACTAATTTCAAACAGACAAACTAATACCAACAGACACATCTGCTCATACAATCCTTGTGGTTTCGGCTGTTGTAAAACTTTTAACTTTACTACCATTTCACAGTATAATCAAATTTACAGAAATACCTCAGGCCAGCGTCGTTTCTACAATGAGCAGAGGCAAATTTAGTTTTCGGTAAAAATGTTCCTTGTCTCTAATCATATAAGTTTTATCATGAGGTACATGTGTTGAAGTTTATATCAACTGAAGGACTGGACAATCTGTGTATCTATATATGTGTTCTAATTTAAAAGCAGCCTCGTTAAGTTTTCTCACAATTATCTCTTGTATCCGGAGACTTTCTTTTCTTATAATTCAGGTTGTATCAAGGCTAAACTGGCAAAATGTATTATTTTTCTTATTGTCAAAAGGTCCCATAAAAAGACCAAAGCCAACAATGAACAGATTCTACTAATTAGTATTATCTGTATACCCAAAGTTGATATATTTTATTCCTCTGTGCCATAGAGCTCCATTATTGCCCTGTTGCACTGGGTGACATTTTCCTTCGTTATGATAAACATGGGCACTGTAGTTTATTTTGAGTCAATCCCACATACACCATCATGCTGCTGTAAATACTCACTACAGCACCAAATGTGTATTAATACGCAGGTGAAAATAGTCCCCAGTGAATGAACTATTTACTTCTGTTTGAGTCAAATTTGATAAAAACCACAGTGCCCAGCTCTTTCAGGAAATTACATCGCCTTAAAACAAAACAAAACAAAAAAACTTACATATGTGTGACCCATTTGGAAGTTTTGAGCCTTCCATAGGAACATATGGACCTGAAGCTGAGTGCCACAGGCAGTGCTGGGGAGTCAGAAAGTATTGAGAGATGGACTAACACATTGTTGCATTTTGGTCTTTTCAAGGCATTTGTTGACCATAAGAAAAATACAGAATTAAACTAGCCTTATCCTTTAAGGTTTGCAGCTGCGGGGAGTGTTCACATTCTTCTGAAAAAGTAATGTCACATCCCATTTGTTGTGGCACATCCCATCAGCACTTGTCAGTGAGAAAATGTTTCAGGTTGACTACAGAAGTGTGTCTAAAATGAAAATTCTAGTTGGCCTAGCAAACTGCATCTTACCTCCTCTCAAAATTAAGTAAAAAGTTCGACATGAGCAAATGAAACCACATTTGTGCACAACATAATGCTCCATATAGTAACTGGGAACTTTCCCCCAAAACGTGCATTCAGTAGTTCTGATGAATATAAGGCATTGTTACACTTATCAGGATTCAAGGGCGTTAGTTCAGATTGTGCAAATGCATCACATATTAGAGAGAATAAAATAACAGGATGAGGGAGACCAGAATGGTAAATGAAAACTGTTTGTTGTAGATAGTTGCATCGTTCTACATATACGCTGTAAACTTTGAGTGATTCTTATACTGTACGCTCTGATACTTCAGCCGAACATCCAATTCAAGGAGGCGGCGTTGTATAATCCTACGGGTGACAAAACTGTACTGTTTTCTTTGGCAGTAGTGGTCTCTTTACAGCCATAGAAAGAAAAAAATGCATTAAACTATTTTTTTTTTTTATTTTCACATTTTTTAGGTAAGTCACGGTCCCAGGCAGAACAACAGTTTAATTAATGCTGAGCTGAGCAAAGCCCATCAATTTGACGTCATCTGGTATTTCAGATCCCTCAGTTCCAGAAGCCTGTGAAAATAAAAGGGAACAGTAAAAAGTTGTGAGCCAAAACTACATATTTAATATATACACATTACATGTATAATAACAGCATTCCATAAAGTGTCAAGTGAAACAATAGCCAGGTCTGTAGTCAGTCAGTTCATCAGTAGATTTTTGGTGGGATTCAAGCTACCCTGTGGAGTATTGGAAAACTAGTAGTGCCGTGGAGCAACGTTTGGTACGAGTGGGTCGCCGCTGTTTATTCATTTATTGTTGCTTGTGCGCATGAGGACGAACGCACACAAGGGTGACACCATACACAGTCCTGCCAAAAGTTTCACACTATTCCACTGATCGACAGGTGGTGGTGATGCGCCAATGTAAGCACTGTGCCAACAAAGGCAGTGAAGAAGAATACTCCAGATGGCAAGTTTGCTAGCTAGTAAACATGCAGGTTTGCAAAACATTGGGGAAAAAAAATACAATACACATCTTAAACAGCCATGTTTGCTAGATGTATCAGTGCTGTCATTTCTTTTTCTTAAAACACCCTGTTCATTGGTCTTTTTAACATACCAATGAATGAACAATAACTACACAGACAGGGGAAGAGATGATGTAGCTTTTACAATGTGATATGGTTACACATAAGGACGCCCTCCATAGCCACCTGTTATATCCAACACCAAATCCATTTTCCATGCAGATTATAAAATATATAGTTGTGCAAGCTGGACAGTTTATCATAAATAAGGTTATTCGTGCTCCTCTATCTAAAAGGTCTGACAAAAACAAATATTCCAAAGGTGTACACCTCATAGATTTAACAAAACTATAACCAGAAGAAATGTAACTATTATTGTTTATACAGATGAAGGTGTAGCACTCACCAGTTTGAAAGTGACATTTTTATTGGCTTGAGGCTCATCAACTATTTTCTGCAAATTTGCAGCAACTGAAAAGAAAGACAACGTTTCAGTCCAATGAACAAAAACAAACGATGTTTAGTGTATCTGTACGTGCTGTTTATGTTCAGAAAGAGGCGAGAATGTGAGTATGAGAACATTTTTTGTGTGCGCGCTGTTGGCTTTTTTAGCATATGATCCACCTATCTTCAGGTGACCATTCTGAGGAAAAAGATCCTAATGCGGGTAGAGGCAGAGGGATGGGTTTTTTTTAAATCACTGACCTATTACTAAGTCCCTCCCATCCACCAGGCCTGCTGACACGAGCTCCTGGGACACACCATCTGCTGTGTCTGAAAAGTCAGAGCAAAAGAGACCAACTGTGACATGTGGACAAAGACACTGTATTAAAAAAAAAAAAAAAAACTAAACAAATATGAACAGGGCGCAACTGTGGATTAATAATTTCCAAAGCAATCTGGTTCCTGATGCAAATGTCAAAATAGCTCTTTTTTTTCTTTTCTTACTGTTTTGGTAAAAAGTACAACGAGGACTGCATTAGTAACGGAGTGTGGCTGGTTGTTGTGATGGAGGTATAAATTGCCGGTTTCTTTTACTGATTACCTGAAATGTGACATCTGCAGCCAAGAAGTCTTAACCTCAGGACATTTTTTAAACAACTTGGTGATAACAGAAAACCGAGGCTGGGTTCTGATTGATACAGTCGCCAAAAAAGAAACTCCACTTACCTCTCCCTGGCATAAATTCAAAGCGGATGTCATTTAGCTCCTTCTTTGAATTTCTGAAGGGATGAAAGAAAGAGAGACCAGATCAGAGGAGTTAGTCATTCGTTGGTCAGTAACACGTAAAAGACTTATTCCATTTAAAGGAAATTGCAATATACATATATAAAATATAATATAAAGTGAAGATATCAGGTACATAGAAGTGGTGGAAAATCATCTTCTGGTTTTACTGATTTTTATGTGAAACATACCTTAACCTTAATACCAAACTAATGGGAGCCTTGACATCTTCCCCTGAGGCAGCTACAGCCTGTCAAAACACAGATAAAGACAATTAATTTGAGTAGAATGAAAGTTTTAAAAATATCTGCAGGAGTAGAGGAAGTCATATCATATAAGTCTGTGCTTAACAGATGATAGCCACATCTAAAAAAGAGAATATGAAAAAAATGACCGACCTGTGTGGGAGCAGGAGCAGCAGCAGGAGGTAAACCTGGCGTGGGAGATGCAGCCTGGGCCGTGGATTGAGTGTTGACTGGTGTGGGCTGCAGTGGAACCTGGCCTGCAGCCTGAGGTAGTTCTGTCTGACCTGTGGCCACCGGCTGGAGTTGACTACTTAAAGGCTCAGGAGTCTGAAAAACCTGAAGGAGAAACGTCATCACATCCTGCTCATCATTTCACATCGGTGTTCAAATTGGACAAACAACTGAAAAGGGGAAGTTCTTGAATATTTAATATAAACAAATGTTAGTGAGTATTTTATCTCAAAATGATACAACACCCTGCTCACAGCAGACACGTGTAGCTACACAGATGTGTGACACACTCCATCTTGCATGTCTGATACAAATGGTCACTACTCTTCTTCTTCTTTTCCTTTCGGCTGCTCCCTTTCAGGGGTCGCCACAGCGAATCATGCGCCTCCATCTAACCCTGTCCTCTGCGTCCTCTTCAATCACACCAATTAACTTCATGTCCTCTCTCACTACATCCATAAATCTCCTCTTTGGTCTTCCTCTAGACCTCCTGCCTGGCAGCTCCAACCTCAGCATCCTTCTACCAATATATTCACAGTCTCTCCTCTGAACATGTCCAAACCACCTCAATCTGGCCTCTC
>CM022493.1:13829202-14054468 GCA_011952105.1 Coreoperca whiteheadi
CACACTCCTGGCACCTGTCAATACATTTCCATTCTTATCTTTAATAACCCTAACCTGCTGCACATCCTTCTATTTGTCTGGCAAACCTGTACAAATCCGCCTCTCCCTCTTTAGTGTCCAATCCTAGCATACAAGTCATCATATGCTCTTTGTTTGGCCTTTGCCACCTCTACCTTCACCTTACGCTGCATCTCCCTGTACTCCTGTCTACTCTCTTCAGTCCTCTCAGTGTCCCACTTCTTCTTTGCTACCCTCTTTCTCTGTATACACTCCTGAACTTCCTGGTTCCACCACCAAGTCTCCTTGTCCACTTTTTCTCTTTCCAGAGGACACACCGAGTACCCTCCTACCTGTCTCCCTGATCACATTAGCTGTAGTGGTCCAGTCATCTGGGAGCACTTCCTGACCACCCAGAATCTGTCTCAGCTCCTCCCTGAAAACTAAACAACATTCTTCCTTTTTCATCTTCCACCACTTCGTCCTCGGCTCTGCCTTTGTCCTCTTCATCTTCCTCACCACCAGAGTCATTTTACATAATAGCATCCTGTGTTGTCTGGCTACACTCTCCCCTACCACTACTTTACAGTCACTGGTCTCTTTCAGATTACAGCGTCTACACAAGATGTAGTCCACCTGAGTGCTTCTCCCTCCGCTCTTATATGTCACCCTATGTTCCTGCCTCTTCTGGAAGAAAGTGTTCACTACAGCCATTTCCATCCTCTTTGCAAAGTCTACCACCATCTCTCCTTCTGCGTTCCTTTCCTGAAGACCAAACCTGCCCATCACATTCTCATCACACAAATGGTCACTACTACAGTAGGAAAATAAATAACTAAAAATAAAGATTTTAAAATTACTTCTTTACATAAATTTGACCTAAAAGAAGAAGCACATGTATCAAATCCTGTTTTCCATCACAACCAGTTGGATTTACATTTACTACATTCAGGCTTAACATGCAAGTAAATATACACAAACAGTCATTAGCCTTATGATTTCAAAACCAAATCTGGATATTTACCTGCTGCACTATAGAGATTAACAATTAATACACATTAAATCTAAACATGGGTGGCATTTATTACAATAGTCTCCACCATGTTGGCCTGTAGTGGCAGTTTATTACCTATGACAGTATATACAGTAGAACATATTTATTACACACATAAACAAAACTTAGACTTTAGTTTGACTCAAGGTCCGCTTCCTAAACTTTGTAGGTTAAAACTCCAATACTTCATCTGTACCGTTGACAATTTATGAAATAGATAAAATATATTTGTTAGAGTCTTTGCACGGGTCTGACAAATGTATACATCTGCGATCCCGACGGATGAAGTACATTGAAGTGTATAGAAAGTAAAGCACTGGTACTGTAAAGAAAGAGCTTTGAAACTCACCTCTGAATTCTGTGATCCCTCCTTCACTCTTGGTGACTGTTAAAAACAGATAGTGGAAGATAACACTCAGAGAAGGATATCGCCGTGGTGGATTTAGCAAAGCAAAAACAGCACGCATGGATGCAAAGAACACACAAAAAGCAAGAGAGATAAACAGATTAAAACAGCTCACTCGTTTACTTTCCTCACTTATCGGTCCGCTCAGTTTATAAATTTCTCAATTAAGGGGAATAAAATGACATCGTTTTGAATGCTAATGATGCTTCAGCTACACTTCACTGCTGATATGGTTGGGCGATATGACAGAATTTAGTGATATAACAGAAGTATGTCAACCAGTTTTGCTATACAGTGTAGCAGTCCCTTTAATCTCTCTGATTGTATGAGGCTATTTCGAGCAATGTTGCAAATCAATACCCAGGCCTAATTTATGGAAATATTGGATTTACAGGATTTTTTTCATCATTTTGATAAAGTGATGTGATCAAGTATGGAATCAAAGGAATGTGGGGCGGGAAACGCCATTCCCATCTGATAACTATCTATAGACTGATTCTCAGATTAATTTCCAGAATATGTACTGTATCACTCAGCCCTGCGACGAGTTGGCCACTGTCCAGGCTGTACCCCGCCTAAGGCCCGAAGCCACTGGGATAGGCTCCAGTCACCCGCGACCCCGAACGGGAACAAGCGGTAGAAAATGACTGACTGACTGACTGACTGTACTGTATCACTACATAAACCAGGACATAAAATTACATTCACAGTGATTTTAGACATATCACATATCTCTAGGTGCTGGTAATTGGGTTGTAAACGAGTGAAAATACATATTCTACGATTGCAGTTTTGTTTTTAGTTTTAGATTTGAAAAGCAGAGAAGCAGCATAAGTGAACACAAAATCAGGAGGAAGTTACACTGTTATATGGTCAAACTGTTTGCAGGCCTTGCAGGCCCAAATGAAGACAAACTGACTTGACTGACAGGACGTGATGTGGCGTCTGGCTGAGGTCAGAAATCACATCAGCACAGGAATCTGCTGTCTGATTCAGACAAAGCGACTGCGTATTCCGGCTGTTACTGAGGAGACTGTGTTAGTCTTTGTAGCTCACAGACACACAGGTACTCAGCCAGGCTCCACTGTCTAACAATATGCATCTTTTTCTGGGCAGAAAGGTAATCGTTTCATATTAGCATAATGAAACATGCATTGCTTGAATTATTGAACATCAGCTCATGGGGAGCTGTTGTAAGAATTTAAAGTTCAGTTTGCCAACAAGTAGCCGCTAAAGCAGCATCAATACAGCAGAGATATTGTACAATTTGAATCCGTTGATGGTTGATAAGTAATTTGCCTTGTATTGATTAAATGTGATTTGGTCAGTATAAACAAGGAGTGATTTAAAAAGAGAAAAGGAAATACAGATGGCCTCCAGGAAGGTAACTCTCACTTCTTTGATTAAATAATGCTCTCTCAAAGCAAAAATCTATTATATTTAAATGAAGAGCTGACATCCCCTATATTCATTATGACTTGTATTATATTCATTATAACTGATATCTGCCAATTTTACATTCTCTAAATTGTAATAAAGAAATTGTGCAGAATACAGTTACGTAAGTAATGTACATATCTAGTTACGTGGACACAAACTCCTTCACAATCTCTGCTATATTTCAGTAGAAACCACACATTCACTCCCTTCCCATGAGACATAGAAATATCTCCCTGTTTAAAAAGGCACTTACTGTACTGACTAACAGGTCCTGACAAGGTTAACTTGTGGATCAGATTTCGACTCGCATGTGATCTACAGCATGCACAGATTTGTGCTTAGAGATGACGTTGTGAACATTTCCTTTCAACATGCCAATTGCATAACTAGCTGTCTTCTGATAGGTTAGTGTAAAGTTGTATAATGCTAGAACAAAGTCGCTATTATCTGGAGGATAAGAGGATAATTAACCAAAAGTCAAGATGAGGCCTGATAATCTGTTTCATCATAACTGTAAAAATAAACTTTAGTGTCTGAATACCTGTACGCAATGTCCACAGGCGTTTCCTACACCCTCACTCTAACAACAAAGATTATCTGCCCTTTTCTCCACCTTCTTGTCTCCCTACAAGGTCCTTCCAGCCCGTTCTAGCGGTCACGTGCTCCCTAGCTAACACGTGCAGAGAGAGTCCTTCCTTGTTAGGGAACTGCCATCTGTATTGTGGGGGCAAGAGAACAACCCTGGGCGCAGGCAGCTCGAGTGGGTAGGAGAAGCGCACTTGTCGCCTGGTGGCGCCAACAGGCTTCACCTGCTGCTCCTTGGCCGTCAGACAGAACATACACACATACGGGAGACTCAGTGGAGAGACAATGCACAAACATGCTACTGCACAGACATGAGAATGACAATTTAAACATTGTACAGTGTTTAAAAGACAAGACTTGTGGAGTACAACAGAAGTGTTCCCTGTGTGCATGTAAGGCGAAAAACGAGTTGCAGGTTCATCTCACCCTTAAGGCAGCAACAGCTGCTTTGCCCTCTTCGCTTTCTTCATCCAGCTCATCATCACTCCATTCCCATTCGCCATCCTCCGTTTTATGCAGCCGACCACTGGAACCTGGCACTCGACGTACCTGTCAACACAAACGCACACAACTGAGCTCATCTTCTTAGCGACAAGGCACAAAGTTTAGATATAAAATCTTTGCCGTCTTACCCTTTTCGACCTCTCTGTTATTGTGGGCGCCCTCTGAAGTAGCTTCTCGTGTAAATACTCATGGGTCTGTCATAGGAGGAAAGAAAAAAAACGGCTGTCACTCCAAAATCCTCTATATGTTTATTCTGTTACCTGAGTAAGTCTTGCATTGAACTGCGACCCAAAAAGGTGCTTTACTGACTAAGATTCTTCTTAGAATTTTAAAGCCTGACAAAACATGGCTCCACCATATTCTGTATCAGTGAGTTGCTGTCCCATAAAGGTCCACTAGGCCTCTCAGGTCATCAAAACAAGGGCTCCTGGTTGTGCTTTACTCAGAGTGCAAGAATTTTTGCTGTCCTGGCTCCCAGCTTATGGAAGTCTCCCTCTGATGCTCAGGTCAGTAAATGTCTTAAAACTCATCTAAAGACCTATTTACTCTAAAAGGCATGTTATTCATGCTTCCTTTCTTTTAACAATTCCTGCTTATCTTTGTAACTGTAAGTGTGATCTGGTTTCTTCAAATGGTGGACATTTTATTTGGGAATAAAATTCCAAATACATTATTGACAAACCAACTCTTGCTCCCAACAGATGGTGACAAATGAGCAGATTTCAATAGCAAATCAATAATCATGTGCTTGTTTAATAGGCATTTAAATCCCTCCTGCAGGCTGACAGAACCATTTATACCATGAATACTCATTGATACCACAGGTGTACGCGTTCTGTAACAAATGACAAAGCCTGCCCTCTGCTGAACATACAGAGTACTGCAGTTCGGAAGTTGACCAGGGCCAAGTCCAGCAAACCAACCGACATGCTGAGCCAGCACTCTAGTTGTTGTAGTTGCTAGGGTGCTGGGCAGCTGGAGGCTGGAGTCGGACCGCTTATCCCTGCCTTTGTTAGAAACAGCTCTGCATGGTCAATAATACTGCAATGGCCTCAATTTGAGTCAGTAAGACTGACGAGTTGAATAGTAGCCTGACTCTCACAAACACCTCAGGTTTACTGATTTATTTTCATCTCTTGATGCGCTCTAGTTGAGCTCTTATTGCTACATTAAACCGCCTTCAAACATTTCAAAACTTCTGGAGCGAAAAAAACAACCATCTACTGTCATAAAGAGCAGCTTAATTTTAAACAGAGGCCAAACTGAGGCCATTGAGATCCAATCACTTCTGTAGGCTCAGACCTTTACTCATCAACCAGCTCAACTGGTGCCTGAAACAGGGATGATGCTGACTCACTCCATAACTGATTACGTCTGAGGCCCAGACGGAGCTCAAGCACCTACCTTTGCTTTCTGGAAGAATTTATGCTTCAACAACTCTGAGGATGTTGGCCTGAAAAACAGCAGAATGACAAAATGAGTTGTGTTTATTCGAGCTTAGTATACAGTATAAACTCCCAGTAATAGAAAAATGTATTTGTTGTATGTTGCACAACATATGTTTAACATAACTAATGAAGCTTGGTGAAACAAAATGATTGTGGTCGGGGCGATGAAAGCAATCATAAGTGCTAACTCGTGTAAATGAGTTCCACTAACTGTAAACTGACTGTCCATGATGACTGCACATATCACATGATTGTATGCTCAAGTACATAATTACCATACAGATGAGGCAAAAACAGTGATGCATTTGATTAAACATATCTGCTGGAAGCCACTGTAAATCATTATGTGCATTATATCCACATGTTGTAAGACTTTATGTGAAGGCATTAAAATCAACACCTCTTCTCTGGGTCCTTCTGTAGACAGAGGGAGATCATCTTCCTGAAGGATTTGCCATATTTCTTTACCATCTCCTTGTCTGTGATGGCGGTCTCCAGGCCTGGGGGGTCATTCTGCAGCGTCAGCATCAACACCTGAAAACACCAAGAACAAATTTAGTCAAAAAACAAACAAACAAACAACAACTTCCGAACTTCACAAATTGTATTTAGAGCAAGTCAGAAGAAGTGACTATCTGTGTCATTAACGAACCATTTCTAGGTAAGTTAAGATTGCTCCACAGTGTTCTCACCTTCATTGGTGGGTATTTGTGATAAGGTGCAGCCCCCGTGGCAAGCTCAATGGCTGTGATCCCAAAACTCCAAATATCTGCTTTGAAATCATAACCCCTCACCTGTGGAAGCAGAATCATAGATCATCAGCTTTTACAGATCAGCTCTGCCTTCATCTTCTATTGACATTGAGAGCCACAAATCCTCAGAGCAAAAAGACAGTTCTGAGGATGGAAATGGGCAAATTATAAGAATTTAAAGTCATACGTAATCTGCAAGTTCAGGCACCAGAGACTTATTGTATGATGCCAGAGGGCTTAGTCATAGTAGAGATGATAAGATATGGCCACAGGTGTCAGATTTCTAAACAAAAAGTGTCAGTAAAAAATGGCTGCTTCATTGCCAATTAATATTGAATTTCTGTTTTTGCCTGCTAAAATAACATTGTGTCTGACTGTGAGTTTTCTGTTGTCATGGTTACTTCTGGGCTCAGTGCTAAAGCCAACCAACCTGCTCCATGACCTCTGGGGCCATCCAGCATGGCGTTCCCACAAACGTCTTGCGCACTTTATTTCGAGTGATGTCACCACCTGTGGCTAGAAAGGCACTGACGCCAAAGTCTGAAGTGCAAGAAGAGAGAAGAAAACAAATTAAACGAACACACACAAAAAAGGACCCAACGCAGTAGGTCATTAATGTTATTGTCAAGAAAGTTTATTTTCCTCCACAGACTAGGCCTCCAGTGCATTAATCCACTGAGATATTGGAACAGAGTTGGCAGTCTAACAGGGGTAAATGAGGTCATAGCACAACACAACTACTTCTTCACACCTAATCTGGGTCAATAGTGACAGGTGCTGAAACGCGGTGTTGCCCCATGGCCAAATACCTGCAATTTGCACGGAGCCATCATCCCCGAGGAGAATGTTTCCAGCCTTAAGATCTCTGTGAAAGACAAGACAAGAATGTGTTCGTGATAAAATGACTTCTCACAGAAAGCTGTCAAAGATGATTGTAGTAGCTCAGGTAGATCAAACAGTGGACATGAACAAAGACATTTATTACCTGGTTAGTTTGTTTATTGAAACATTACTTTCCACCCCCTGTTTAATTATGTTACCGATTAAATGCAAGCTTAGGATCTCTTCTTTGCATACGGATAACTTTTCAAAAAAAAAAAATCCAGATTTTATACATCTTAGTACAATAAATAGGCTTCAAAGCTTCCATCTTTCTACGTTCCTTTTTTTTTTAAGACTTTATTAGCAACACACACTGTCTGTAGTTAATTTTTTTTATTCCTGTTCAGCCTCCTCTGGTGGTGATAAGAGGATTCAGCAGGGACAGCTGTCTGACTGCCTGTCTGCCTCTGTGCGCACTCGCACACGACTGCCACACAGAATAAATACTACCGCCTTACCAGCCAGACAGAGTTGTCATAGCAACAGACTTCGAGATAAAGTCTAAGGGTCAAGTGAAAGGCGACGAAAGAAAATATAAGGATGGCAGCAAGGTCACTGAGGACAACGGTCTATGCTGTCTGCTGGCCAGGCTGTCAGGAAGTGAATGTACAAGAGAATAAAAGGAAAATAACTTTGACAGCACAAAGAACACCAACGTGGTACAACCCCAGAACACTGTCAGCCATTACACCACCACAACTTCTAACTGATTTTTTTGGCACCAATTACCCACGAAACGGATATTTAAACTGTACTGACAGACAGGCAAATGATTCAGCAGAGATGTGGTCTCAGCAGCTGAGCAGTTCACCTTGCTACCAGATGGGGGCACTGGAGTAAAAAGCTTGCAGCTTTAGCTGAAAGACAAATACTGTTGGATCATTCCAGCAAACAAATTTGTCTCAATGAATGTAAAAATAGACTGGTCTTTGGAGTACTGGTTTGGAGATGAGACATAACACTGCAACAAGAAACAAAGGCTCATTGTACCACTTTATTAGGGATATAATTCAAACCATATAGACTATAAACTCATGCCATATACCAGATACATGGGGGGGCAAATGCTGCAGAGATAATTGTGGTGGTTGGAAAGATTCTTGTGCTTCTCAGACAAGAATACTGCAAGCATACTTGCAACTTGAAAGGAATGATCAAATTTCCCCTGGATCACAAAAAAAAATAAAAATCTATCACCTGAGTTCCTGGACTCTTCCCGAGGCACCTGTTATGCAGCAAAAAAGTGAAGGAGGTGGAGTCGGCAGTTTGGCTTAAGCACCCCTTCTCCTGTAGCTACAAGCTAGAAGTACAATCTTTACGAGCAACCTACTCAAGGCACACAATGTGCTGAGGGGTATCAAGAGTTTGCAGGTCACAGTTCAGATCTTTGTTCAAATGCTGCTGAATACTTGAGTGTAGAGGCCTCTTTTGCTGCGAGCACTTCAGTAAAACACCACACAGACGACTGATCTCGTAGAGACAGGGGCAGGGAGTGGCAAACAGTGAGCCACGGAGGGAGGAATGCAGCATAGTATGTGACATATAAGGACCACTGGCTGAAAGCAAAGATGGGGATTCCCAGTGCAGGATAATAAAACTATCCAGAAGCAGACTGGGCTACTACACAGGACAGGGTATCGGACAGTATCGAAGACTTCTCCAAAAAGGTTTATTTTTTTCAGTAACCAGCTCAGGCAGAAAGAGCTGTCTGTGGACTACATGTGGCAAAACTCTGCCACATGTAGCGCATTTGTGTCTAGACAAGTTCAATTACGTAAGTGTCACACTTGGGATGATGCAGAGGAAGGGCAAGTGTGGATGAAAAACGGACATGACAGCCTTTGCTAGCAGCTTTGAAAAACCAGAACCATCAGAAATGCTTGCCGCCGTACAGACGTCTGTGCTCCGCGGCTCTCTGGCTTGTCCCACTGTCACTTTGCTGTCCTGGCATAATAGCTTGGTGATATCAGGTCACAGTACCTTTGAGCTTCTTGCACTCATGGCTTCTTCTTAATCAAGAACATGCTTATGCTCCATCTTGGGTGTTAGTACCTACATGGCCATGCGCCGAAGCATCCTTGAGCAAGATACTGAACCCCAAAATGCTCCCGAAGCTGCGCCTTCGGTTTGTGAATGTTCTCATATGTAAGTCGCTTTGGATAAAAGCGTCTGCTAAATGACTAAATGTAATGTAAATGTAATGTACATGGGATGATTTATGTCTAGTAATTTGAGATGGTACTTTTTAAGGATTAGAGCAAATAATGTACTGTATTTTAATGAGGTATTGTGGGTTCAGTCTGGGCCGATTGACCATTCTGGCCATATCAAAAGATGTGCAAACTTATTATCTCGCTCCTCTATGATTTAAATCCAATAGTTGTTGAGGCAGTTTCACACAAAACCACAAACCTCATGGTGGCACTAAAGGAAAATTCAGGGGATCACCAAAGTCAGTAGGATTCATCTTCTGGGAACCATGAAGACATTTTGTGCCAATCCATCTAATAGATGTTGAGATTTTTCACTGGATGAGTGAAAAATGTCACTTATTGATGGCGCTAGATGAGATGTCACAGGACTACTGGAGTCATTAGGAGTCATCCTCAGGACACCACGGATATCTGTATCAAATTTCAAGGCAATCTATCCAATAGTTGTGGAGACATTTCAATCAGGACCAAAGTGGTGGACCGACTGCTTGCGTGGCTAATAATCAAGATCAAGACTTGATCGAGTCACCAGATGACGTTTTCTGAAGTTGTTAAATTAATGAATTAGTGAGTGACTTTGTGGCCTCAAATAGTTTTTGTTTCAGATACTACGTCAAGATGAGTTTTATGTGAATGAAAAGTTTAAAGATTTTAAATCAGAACCATTTTACTGCCACAGTGTCGCCAGAGTTATTTCATTACTCACTGTCTACACCAGCTCGTTCAAATTCACAAATGAAAACTAACCTCTGAAAACTAATATGTGAATATTATTTTAAGGTGAGTTTTCAATGTATAGTGCTTTACTCTGATAAAAGACAACCCATGAAATTGTATCATTCACACAAAGTGATCAAGGCCACCTGATTGCATCCCTCCTGCACTCATTCAAGAACCATGGGGTTCACTGCAGCAGATTGTGATGCTGTGAGAAAAAGGCTGCAGAGTGCAGACAGTCATTAACATTCACAGGAGAGGAAAAGGAGGAGGAGAGAGGAGGTGGTGACACAATGCACCATGTAAGTTCAAAGAAATTACTGTAGCGGGGAGGAAAAAAGCCAACCTGCAGTTAGAGTCCCAACTCCTACTAGTCATCCAGCCATATGTTACAATAGTAGGCTTGACCCAGAAGAAGACATTAAAGCCTATCAAATATGTTAGAAACATTTTATTTTGTAACCATGTAATGTAATGACAAATGAACAAGCTACAGTATGTGTGGTCTCTTCATATTTATGACCTCCTGAAATGACAGCCAGGCAGCAGCCAGGTGGGAACAGCCACGGTATGAAACTGTCAAGAAGACTTATCACTCTCATCTGGCAGCCCTCGTACCTTGCAGCTCCACCGGATCACCTCCTGTGACATCACATCCTGGTGCTAGGCTCACAGTGCCCCTAACAGGGCTGTAAAAGAGGGTTTATGAGACGCCCCGTGGGTCCACTATGGAGATGAAATCCCTCCCCTCTTTTAACCGTGCCCTCTTTGACCACAGAAATATCTTCCATTCGCTTCGCTATTTTGATTGCTTTCTCCATACTGCTCAATTTCACTCTCATCTGTTTTTCCAAATAAATCTTTATGTCTTATTTTGTCAAATTTCCTTTGAACCACAACAAGAGGCTCCCAGAGGCTGCATAACTACAGCCATTACCTGATCATTACAAATGCTTATAAGTAATTTGCCAGGCAAAGCCCTCCCATGTAACCTCAGAAGACGTGAGGTTTCAGAGATGAGCAAGGCAGAGAGCTCCCCACAACAGTAAGATCACCGCTGTCTACGGGGCTTTCCAATGATTACCTTACAGGCTGAATTTCTAAGATTCAACTGACAAAATCTAGGTCCGGTATTCCTCTTTTGTAATGTGCATGATGTCTACCTGCTGTATAAGTTAGACAACTGTCACCTTTGAATCACTGACTCTCCGAGCTGCTGTGAATGTGGGGGTGGAGCAGTTCACGGTCTTGTGGTAAATGTCTCCGGTCGAGGCTACAGCCCAGGCCGCAAGACTCTAATTGCTTTTCTGCCATCCTGGGATGGATGGAACATATCATGTGACACTTTCTCTCCTTCTCCCTCCTTGTCAAGCCTCACCCCCTTGACTCTCTCCATCACGCCTGCCCTGAGTCTCCGATTCATATGACCCAGCTTACACAGGAGGAACACGCACGGCCACATGCGCAAGTTTACATCAGCAGACACCGATCAACTGACCACGGCCTCTCCACTCTCGGCATGCCGATGATTTTCAGTGCTGCGGGATTACCTCACATGTTCTTTTTCACAAGTCGGACCTCAGAGCCTGGGGTGGACAGAAATGATGAATGAATGGTCTATTAATGATTCCCTAATGTCTGCTTAGACAGGGCACAGAGTTGAAGGCAGATTTTTCTCAGTAAAACCTTTCCCTCTGGAAATGACCGATGACCCTGTCACATTATGCTGAAAGTGGATAACTAAATGCTGCAGCAGAGGTATGCCGCAGTGGATTTGCCTTTTAATTAAACACAGTAATTTAAACAGTGTTCACGCTAATTCCTTTCCTCATACCTTCTATAGGATACAGCAGTTTTCTAACTAGCAGGTTAATGAGCTGATGCTTCATCTACACGGTCGAACAAAAAACATCCCTCATCCAAGCCGTGGTCAAAGTCTTCGATCAAGTCTCTCTCTCGGTTTTTCAATGGCATGCTACTCTGAAAGCTGCTGAGCACTTAACCAAGCCGCAAAGCTATGCATTATTTACACATGCGGCCTGTTCCTGACTATATGTGTGCCAGTGGGAGTGAAGAGGAGACGTATGAAAAAGTGAGTAATGAATATTAAATATGGAAGAGGTAGTGCGATGACTTCTACGGCTAGCGTGCCGACTGGGTTTATTGTAACAGCTTGAGTGCGGGGACTTAGCCGGGTCTTGAACTGGCTTAGAAGTGAGCTTTCAGGATCACGTTTCCTGTGGCACGCAAATCTGCCATTGACACATTCCACTAATGCATATTCATACAGTAACCCTTAAAGATTACCAACCCGGACATGGTAATCTACTTACAGATTTCTTGCAGCAGTTCTTAACTTGAAGTTGTTGCATTAAAAACACTGAGGGCTTGTATCATGCGTGCAGCTTTAAATTGAATAGTAAAAATAGAAAGTGAGTGAACTGATTTTTCAATTCATAACCATACTTTCGGGGGAAGCTATAAATATATCATTACTGCTTCTTCTTCTTCTGGAACACTTGTCGCAGTCCCCATCGGGGATGTATACTGACTCATCTCTATACAGATACCAATGACACTTCTGACCTTTAGGAGTGAAAGTGGCTGTCTGAAAATGCCATGTCCATGATACAGTCATCTGTCTGTTCTTTTGACATCCATCTGTTCTGTGCATTGAACTTTGCATTAACTCCCACATTAAGATCATGAATTCATTTGTACAGGTTTCCATTTCACTTACTTTTCTGACTAAGAGAAGAAATGTGACAAGATCTCAGAAAAATGGAAGGAGTATGAAGACAACAGACAATGCCCACACAATGATATGGGCACAACATGATACAATTAGTCACGTAATATATAAAAATAATAATGCTAATGAGTACATTAATGAACCTAATGAGTAGGCAAAGTTTATATGTAAAGATGTCTCCATATAACACAAGCATGACTTCATATGAAATATTAATACGAAATCTGCATCTTAAAAACATGAAATTTTGTTAGTCACAAAAAATGTTTAATTCCTCATTAAAAGGCTAATTTAAACAAAATATTCATCTCATGTACAGCAATCTGCTGTGTAGTGGGAACCTCAGTGCTCAAGATATGAAGCATTAAGTTTCTATAATGCACTGTATCTGAATTACAGTGCTCACAAAAACAAAAAGTCAACACAAACGACACTGACTCCACTATTAAAACATAATGTCATGTAGTCATAAACAATAATAGCACGACACCTTCTAGGGGAGCAACAGAGATCAGAAAGTTAGGGAAATAGCTACTGTACGTATTTCTGCTTCACAAACCCTCAAGTCTAACAAAGCCTCTGTGCTTACTGGTAACGGGAAGCCCTGTGTCAGTTTTTTTATTACGGTGCCAGGGTGGAGGGCCATGAGTCTTATTACCTGTGGATCTGTCCATTCTTGTGTAGGTACTCCAGGCCTTCAAGCACATCTTTCAACACGGTGGCTATGCTGGGCTCGTCCAGGACGCCTGTCTTGTGTTCGCCTCGCGAGATGATATGCTTGATCACGTCCAGCACGGAGCCTGGATGATAACCACAGGACAGAGGGTGATAAAAAGAAATTACGATGGCATACTTCGTTTTTCTTTGTTGAAAACTACATTGGAGATTGTAAACATCGAGGTCAGAGAGAAATGAAAACTATCCAGCGGTCGACCTCTTTAAAAATGGCTGGGTAAGTCTTGTTTCTGGTCTGAACGGATGATCCTGCATCAATGAGAAAGCCACCTTGGGCTAGCCTATATCATTTGTTAAGCCTACTCTAAACCAAAACTTATTTATGAAAACACATACTTCCTGGTGGATTGGCAGACATTCAGTCAAGATAATTTGTGTATAATCGTATATTGTTTTGATAAATTACATTGTGGTAACACAAAGACCTTTTTTCCCAGTTCCAGTAAGAGGGATTTTAATGAAGGAAAAAACAAATGATTTAGCGGTGTTAAGACAAAGTTTAACTTTAACCATAAACATCACCCCGACCTTTTAATTTGGACATGGGAAAACAAACCATTGGTGGAGAGAGATAAATCAGAACATTCATTACCATGCATTCTTTAAAGGCTAAACCCGCCCTTTAAAATTATTTATGTTGTGCTAGCTATGATTTTAGAAAGTAAAGTCAGTATCTAGAAACACAGACAACTGTCTCGGTGACTAAACAGCAGCAAGACTTGAATTTATGATGTCATTAGGGGACATTTTTTGGACTTGGTCCATTGACTTTAAATTAGATTGACTTTGTAGGCTCACAGGATTTTTGTTTGAGGTTTTCCATCCAAATGAGTTTCATTTGGATGTTGAGCTCACAGCTGGCAATCAGAAAATGTGCCCAGTTAAAATCACCATGGCTGCTGTCAGAGCTATGTCATTATTCGCTGTCTATAGAGCAGCTCCAGGATTTCACTCTCGACGATATTATCATTACAGTCTGTCTGCAGTTCAGTTTAAATTCAAATAATTCACAAATACAAACTGAGTTCTCCAATAACATACTCTATGTGAATCCTATTTTAGGATGCATCTGCAATTAATGCCTTTGGACTTGGCTAGAAATCTGCATGAAAGATAAGCGTGCATGTCAACATTTGAGGTTATATGTCAAACTGTTGCTTAGTCTTTAGTTGCCCAGGCTGAATGGAGAACTAGTGTAGCTCTGCTCACTGACCTGGCAGGTCACCATGTCTCCCTCAGCCTGGCTCCTGCTGAATAAAAGGAGCGCTCTGGATGAAAAGTCAGACTGCTGTCAGTGTATGATTTCCTTTGTGCGACTTTCCAAAGAATAAAGAACATCTCTCTGAAAAGAGGATCAGTATTTGCATTCGGTATGACAGAAAATTGGGTGACACTGGTGAATGGGGACAAAGCAGAGAAGCAAAAAGAATGCCACTTGCCTGACAAGCTGCATTGTGCTGCAGTGATACACAAACACAAACATCACACTGCCTATCTGTCCCTCCCTCTCTTGCTCACACTCACACACACACACACACACACACACACACACAGAGCAGCAATTGCAAACAAAGGCTGGATATGGCCTTTTCAAGGTCCTGAAACACTGTCCATGACATAATTCCAGGACTAAATTGATTGTGTTTTAGCAACTGTGCCAGGCTTGGGGGTGCAAAGATACCCATTCGCTAAATAACTTCAGGATGTCCTCGCCCGCAGCACTCAGTCGAGCACTGCATTACCCAGAGGAGGCGACGATGATGGGCCACCTGAGACTAGACGGTGTTATTGCAGAGTCTTAGACGCAGCGAGACTGAGAGGCAGGGTAAGTAGAGACAGTGAGGGAGAGGAGTTCAACGGGTTCCTTGTGCAGTGACAGCGCACGGCAGAAAATGTGATGCAGCAGTGAGGAAAAGGGACATACCCATTCAAAGGGAGGACGGACGAGGAAAGGCGGGAAAGGCAGCCTAGATGCGTGTCTGAGCATGTGAGATAACGGGTGTATATATGAGCGAGTGAATTTGCAAGAAGCGAGGAGAGTGTAAGAAGAGCGCAGCCTCGCGGCTCTGATGTGACAGCTCTTTGAAGCTCATTGAGAAAACGCAGCCTGTTTGACTTTTTTCCTCCTCTGTTCTCCACACACGGTTCCCTCCTCTCTCAATGCTTCTGCGCTCAGTCTGATGTTCATCTCCTTGTCTGAAATGGCTGCAGGGAGGAGAGGAAGTGACAAGACGTGACAGGTGACAATGAGGAAGGAGCTGAGGGAAGGAGGTTGAGTGAACAAACTCACGTCCAAGTGAGAGGGCGATGTAGTCCTAATGAACCAACAAACTGAGGTGTGATCACATGATAAAGAGACAAAGTTCCTAATGTGCGGGACCTTATCCGTGCTCACTCAAGTGGATATAAAAAGTCACAGCTCTGCTTTACCTATACATCATTAAAAGGTATTTTTGGAAATATGCTCATTTGCTTTCTTGCTAAGAGTTAGATGAAAAGACTGATGCTGATGTCTGTACACTAAGTATTAAGCTATCAGCAGCTGGCATAAAGGTAACAAAATCTGCCTAGCAGCACCTCTGGACTATTTCTTGGCCAGGACCAGTTACCAACCAAGAAATAGTCATTTGTACAGTTTGTTTTTTGTATGGATTAAACAAAGGAGATACAACATGTTAATTAGTGATCTTAAAGGCGGTGGTAGATGGATTTTGACACCTTTGGACAGAGCCAGGCTGTTTCCCCCTGTTTCCAGTCTTTATGCTAAGCTAAGATAACCAGCTGCCAGCTCTAGCTATATATTTACCATACAGACATGACGTGGTATCAAGCTTCTCATCTAACTCTAGCCAAGAAAGCGTATTTCCCAGAATGTCAAACCTTTCCTTTAAAAAGGAATAGAAAAACGTTGGCAAAGATATAGGAAGAGGCTAAAGAGAAAACAGTGTATAGTAAACACTTTTCCAGGTCATAGATTGACAAGTCTTTTTTTAAGCTGAGGTGGCACTGGGGGGGAAACATTTCTAAGTGCACTCACACAGCATGATGTAGGTGTTGGAGGATCACTAAATGCCAGCCTTGTCAGCCTCTTTCAAATTCATCTGATTGAACTCTTCATGCCTCATTAGGTTGTTTCAACATGCTGACGCTGACTGACAGGTTAACAATCCAACGGTTTTGCATGGGAAAGACTACGGCTCCCAAGACAAATGACACCTGTTGGCCTGCTTTGAACGGTGCCTCTCCAAGCCCCCAGTGGAAGACTGTATACAAATTACAGGGAATAAATTATGCCTAGACAGTGTAGTGCACTGTAGAGCATGCGAAAACTCAGGAAAATGTAAAATCATCATTTCAGTTACATGCTGGATTAACCAAATCTCTCTCTCTCTCTATGGATTTCAAACAAAAGACTGTGAAAGTGTAAAAGACAGAAGTTTAATATGACTATTTCATCCAGCAACATCACTTTCACCGTCTTTCCGTTCTCCTGGTCAGAGCAGGAGGTTTGAGACTGTGGGAGAGGATGAGAGAGAGTAACTGGGGGCAGGGGGGAAGTGGACGGAGGAGATGAGAGCTGGTGCCAACTGTGCTAAAGGCCGATGCGGAATGCGAAGCAAAGTTGGAAGGGCAGAGGGAGGGTGGGGCATGGGAGGGGCATAGGTGGTGTAGAAGAAAGGTGAAGAAGAGAGGATTGCTGGCTCAGACTGAAAGAAGCCGCCATCTAAACTGCAGTGTTAAAGGGGGAAGAACAATATGAAACAAAAGTGAACAATGGTCATTTTGCACGTTAGAATTTAATTAGTTTAATTCTGTGAACCTGGAATCACCATCAAAGCGCCTTGTCAGCATTTTGGCAAAAGTTGAGGGCCACCATCATGATGTGACAAATCCACTGGCTCCAAACTTGACAAAGTCTTTTCATTTGCTAAATTAAAAACAGTCAAGAACAATCTGCCTTTAGCTGGATCGCGCTCTGAGTGGCATTTGATTGAGCTCGGCAGCAGTGACTGTGGAACGGCTAAGACTGCACACTAATCTCCTGGGAACACATTCCTCTGCTTGCTTTGGCATGATTCATATTCCGTCCCTGTGGGTTTCAGTGGATGTCTCTCCGATGTGATTCCAGTCACTGACAGGTTATGCGGCGCTCTAATGAAACAGTAGTTCACATGTCACATTCAGAACAGGAATTTCCTGAAAAGCCCTGTGCCTGCTGCACACCTATCTCAAAACTCAGCACTACAAAGTTTGGCCGTGAACGGATTTGCCAGAGAGAAGGGCAGTCTTGACTGAAGATTAGGCCTTTTAGAGCTCTACTCATTTCGGTGAACAACATATGACATGAAGTCTACAATAGGACACTGTACTGGGACCTGGGATATAAGCATTGCCATTAACTTACTATTAACAATTTGCAAAGTGGTTCAAGAGTTCAACGGTGACAAAGAAGACAGTAATACTCTTACCTAAGGGATTATTAACACTTTTAATCCCCTTTCTGTGTAACATATATATATGCAATAGTGTAAAAGTGACACCAAAATCAAAAAGTGGTTGATGGTATGTTATAGTGGCATATTCCAATTCTTAGAGGTATTCATGGGCTATATGCCCAAAAATAAGTGGCATACAACTAGTAAAAGTGGCCTGTCACTTAGAATCGGCATTTGACACTAAAACAAGGAGTGCGGTCCCACTGCTATGACAGGTATACATATGCTAAGCATTTTTGTCTGATGTTCCCCCACAGCCCTATTAGTTGAGCACAAGTACCAGCTCACTGACACCACCCATTATGCTCCAAATGTGCTCATGTGATTGAATTTTAATTCATTCTTCAACATCCATTTTTTTTTCAGTAGGTTCATTAAAATTTGGTGTTCATACTTTTACCACTTGGAGTGTCAAAAGATAGATGTTTGAACCATTTATTAATTACTTTTAGTGATCTACTTTTTAGTAATATTTTCTGCTTGCTTGCTACTAAGTTTTCAAATGTTCAAAAATCACTATGTTGGTATGTTATGGTCTCACAGTTAACTGAGGTCAGCGGGAGGTGTGTCTTATGCAGTTAGCAGCCTCACACCAATTTGAAATCATATTTGTGGTTTTATTTTTCTTCCTAAACACAATTTTGTGAATATCTCTATCTTTTACCAAATCATGATTTTTATTTTTAGCTGAGCTCCTCCACAATCTTTCCACATACCCCCTTGCAACTACTGAAATACGCCCTGTATCCCTGGTTGGGAATCACTATGCTTGTAAATAATAGCGGTATCTTCCAGTGCAACATGAGTGACATACCCTCTATAAGTAAGCCAATAGAAGTGGCATACCGATAGTTAACAGTGACATAACACTATGAATGGGTATACGCCACAAAAAAAAAAAAAAAAGAGTAGTATACCATCAGTAAATTCTGTATCATGGCTGAGTAAAACATAGCCTATCCAGACGTACGAGTGTTCAAAGACTGCTTTTGGAAAAGTCTGCAGATTGCTTAGCAATTATTCAGCATAAGACTAAGCCCTCTATACTGTTGGAATTCTCTCATATAGGTCTATATCTAGTACATCTGGAGCAAATGAGAAACTATTACTAAACAAACATGACCCAGTACTAGGTGGTCTAACAAAATTCGTCTCTATTAGGAAGGAGACCTGTAGGAATGTATCCTGAGGCTTCATCATATAGCACTTTTCAAACAAACACTGTCAGCGCTTTGTCAGATCAACTGTCAAGCTGTTATCAGTCTTTCAACAGCAGAAGACACAAGACAGGATGGAGTCGGAGGGTGGAGGGTTTCTTACGCTCCATCAAGCCAGAGGAGCAGACAGGAGTTGGCCTTCCTCAGGGCTGGTATGCTCTGCCCTGTGGCGTGATGGTCTATAAACCTGACCTCATTTGAGGTCTGTCTCCATGGCAGACGTCGCCATGGCCATCATTTAATTACTCCGCACAATAAAACTCAATATCAAGGGCCTCTGTTTAACTAGGATAAGGGGAATGACTGAGGCCATCTTAAGCGGTGTCTGGTCCTGCTGTGAGGCTGGCCGCCTGCTCAAGCGTTGCTTGGCAGGCACTGTGCCCCCACGCCCAGCTGCAAGGCAGCTGCCAAGCGGCCCATGACTCGAGTATATCCGAGGGAGCCAGGCAGGCCACCTGGGCACTATCCGTTACAGTGGGACGCTGTTTACACAGGGGGCCGGAGAGGAACAAGGGAGGGTAGAAATAGATTTTATATGTTTAGCGTGTGGCTGTATCGGTGTACGCTTGTGTGTGCATAATTAAGTGTGTGAGAGTGAAAGCAGGATTTTAAGAGGCAAGTTGTTTGGCACAGGACGCCTTAATCTACATGCTGTTTGTGTCTAGGAGCCCTCACAGGTCTGCCGTAAAAGCTCTTCTCCCTCACAGGCTGATCCAGAAGCACACTCTTTTAGATACTATAACTTAATGTTGCTGGTATAAATTAAAACGAACAAAACAATCAGAAGCAGATGCATTTTGAGGTCTTTCTCTCCATGGTGGCATCCGCTTCATGCTCCACTCACTAGTTAATTGCAGCGCTGCCACATGGGTGCCATGACGCCGGTCTGCGGGCTGTTATTACCTCTGCCCTGTCATTAGCTCCTGCACTGTACTGAGTTAAAGCCTGGAAAGGGCTGCAGCTCACGCGGGACACAATGAGGATCAGTGCTGTCACGTTCCCAACAATCACAGGTAACATCACTGGCAGCAAGTAGCCAACCTTTTACTACCGCCTCTATCTCATCTCCAAATTTCTGGACCCCCCCCCCCGATATGACTTTAAGGCCAGAAGTATACTCCAGACCGAATAGTATTTTAAGCGTTCACAAAGCTTATCAACATGTGATTTAATACAGTGCTGCACGCAATTGGTAGTACAGTTTTGCTAGTCATTTAACCCCTTAATTTTAAAATCAGAAATTTTAAAAATGAGATTGAAATTTGTAGGATCTAGACATTCAGATTGACAGGCAGAAGTCGAGGGCAGCGTGATAAGACACTCGACGGATGATGGAAGAAGAAAGCTTTGGAAGACATATGTACTTACCACCACTGAGGAGCTTCATGACCAGCCACAGCTCATCTTTTACCACGAACGAGGTGTAGTAAGACACGATGTTGGGGTGGTGACACTGGCTCATGGCCTGAATCTCTTTCTGTTAGAGAGGGTCAAAAATAAGAGAGACAGAATCCAATTAGAGACAATTGTACAAAGCATTTATATCATCTAATGACAGACAGGCTGTTTACTTGCCATTGACCTGACAGAGCTGATGTAATCTGTTTTATGTGTATTTTTATTAATGACTTTCATTATTCATTAGTCCCAGGCCTGAAGCAGCAAGCGAACAAACATTTTAGAGCTTTTAATAGTTGTGGTGGTAGTGAGATGAACTATGAAAAGCATCATATTTTGGCTCCCACAAAAAGGTATGAGAAAAGCCTGAAGGAAATAAACTGAACACAGTCACAACAAATGCTTATTCCTTTGATGCTGCAGCTATTCTTGAAATTTAGTGCAACACTTACGATCTTAATGACGTCAGTCGTCAGAAGAGAAATAGGCTAAGTCAATATAATGCATATCTATGCAGAAGCGAAAAACAGGCGGTACCCAGCCCTTTATACAGCTGTAAAGCTCTCTCTCGCTGTGTGTGTGTGTGTGTGTGTGTGTGTGTGTGTGTGTGTGTGTGTTTGAAAAGCAGGGGAGCTGAGGTAATGCTGGCACAGAAGTCTTATCCATCACTTCAGCACCAGCCCTAAAGTCATTTGAGGAAAGACAAGCTTCCTTAGAAAAAGAAAATCTAGCCGACTTCACAGTTCATTGATTCACAGAGGTTTTGCTTCTGTTTCTGCACTTGAATACTTGACAAATGACTGAACCTGTTACTGGAGCTCCATTAATGCACGGCATTTCTACTTGTTGCGATAAGTACCAATATAAATGCTAAAGACCTGAAATGTAAGGGTGTTAAGATAGTAATACAACCAGTCCTGAAACAGTCCTCAAGGGTGTCTAAGAAGAATACTGTAAATATTGTTTTAAACTATTAATAATATATCTAACACATTTTTTGTGAATTTGCTTTAACGGTCTAGCTACAGTCAAAAAAGTACTACCATTTATCAAACTGAAAATCCTGATTCTTTTGAAAACTCATTATAGTTTAATCTAGAGCTGAAATGATTAGTCCATCATGAGAAAATGTATATGCAACATTCTTTTATAAATGATCAACTGTTTAACTAATTCTTTCAGCAAATGATTTTTCTAAGTAGATCTTTTTTTTTTGTTTTCTAGGATAGTAAATTGAATTCCGTTGTGTTTAGCACTGTTCGTTGGACAGAACAAGCAATTTGATGACGTCATCTTGGGCTTTGGGGAAATTGTGATGGACAATTGCCATTTACAGACCAAACAATTAACATATTAATTGTGAAAATGATCATAAGTTACAGCCCTTGTCCAATCGTGAATGACATCCCTGCTCGGGGCCACCCTCGGTTTACATACAATGTTATCGTGCAGAATCTATTTGACAATAGCAACCTTTCATAGAAGATTTATTTATTTTTTTTTTTTTTTACATTTAGTAAAGAAAAATATTTGAGAAAATGCAATTATTCGACACCAAACCCACATGTAAGAAGTGATCGATTACAAAATTCATCAATGTGTGTCAAGTACAGAGGAGCAGGGTGTTTTTATACATTGCATCCATGGATTTTTTCACTGTTGATGGAGCTAAGCGAGCATTGTTCACCGTTTCTCAGTCTTTGCACTAAGCCAGACCGGCAGTATCTCTGAATTGGATGCAGAGAGGTGAAATCAATATCAACCATCTCATCTAATTATGGGTTTCCACCACAAATGATGATATTTCCCCAAATCTCAGAGAGTTATTTGAAATAGCTATTGAGTGTTCTACCCTGACAGGCGCACCTGTCATCTGAGAAACCTTAACACTCGAGCTGAGAACATTTGTTAAGGGAATCAATCAATGGGTGCTTGTGGGTCAAAAAGTGAGCAATCAAATCCCGACGTTCCATCAGCATAAATGCTTAGCTTACACAATGTGCATTAGCAGCAGTATGCCTCTACTGCGGAGTCATCACTACTGAGCCCGGGGCCTTCAGTGAGTGCTCCGCAAAGAGAGGCTAGAGCAGGCAGGTGACATCACGCCATTAGACACCACTTGACAAAAGAGGGTTAAGAACTGAGTCATAATGAGGGTGGATACAGAAGTGAAACAAAGTCATTGGACCGTGACAGGTACAGACATGTTTAAACACACACACACACACACACACACACACACGCACACACACGCACACACAGATCCGTAGCAGACAATGGCAAGGTAGAGTGTCAGTCAAAAAAAAAGGGGGAGAGCCTGAGAAATTTTCAGAGCACAAGGTTCCATTTAGATTGATCAGCAACATTCTTTTGACCAACAGGTGAGCCCACACACCCCTTTCTAAACTAAAGCCGTTTATAATTATCAAACAGTCTAATAACTTCCAGTCTATCTGGCCAGACGGCGAGCTCTGTGGGTTGTCCCCCTGATCATTCTTTCGCTGGCTACTACAGGCTGAGAGAGAACAATAATAATATAGCCTGTTGGCTGCTAACTGCTCCCCCCCCCCTCGTTCTCAGCACAGTGGAAGAGGCAGGTCACCACAGCTCTGTGGGCCAGGGTAACCCCAGAAAAGAAAAACAATGGGATAACAGGGAGGATATCGTCCTCTGACAGTTGGCAGGTTTTCCCATCTTTTCTAGCAGACAATGTGTGAATCAGAGAGACTCTTTGTTGTGAGGATTAGGTCACTGTAAACCTATGCTGCAGTGTAAACGTTCTCATCGCTCTAAACCATATTACGTCTTTCTGTGTAACCTTCAACATGTAACCTTTGACATTTGATGAAATGTTGCTTGGTGAAAATATGTTTGCAGGACATCTCAATGCTGGATGGAAAACAAACACAGACAGTCTCTACGTCAGAAGCATTCATGTAAAGATACATCATGCACGTACTTCATGTAATCTACCTTTGTTTGTCTGTTAATTTTACATTGGCCACTGATGTGTGTTCCACATGCCTGCAAATACTTACTCAGTCTTAACATCAGTTGTATTGACTGGAGATCTTTGTCAACAGCTAAACATCATCCAACCAGTCCATGAAAAACACCTCAATCAAGGACACATATCAGTCATGTTATTTCTTAGTGCAGATCGTCTTTTCAATGAAGAATTTCTCATCACTTTACATTCAATTAATAGAGTTATCAAAATTGTATCTGATACATTTTCTGGAAAAATATTATTTCAACCAAAGATCCAACAATGAACAGAAACAGGGAAATATTTATTCCAAACAGTCTTCTTTTTGGCCTTTGTGTTTGGTTGTGGGTGTCGCAATGACCTCATCCTGAAACATAGGCATCCAATCAGAGCAGTTTTATTCAAACCATCCGACCTGCAAACCACACGCAAGTGACAAACGTCCCTGCCACCATAAACAAAGCCACCTGCAAAACAAATGGTGTCACTATCCCATGATTACATTTTGGATTTAAATAGACAAGACACCGATGACATTAGAAGAAGCACGTATGGCAAACAGTGTAGGACATCATTGTCAAGTGACTTTTAATAACGACCATCTGTGTTACACCCATAAGCTGCATACCATTAGCATTGCATATTTCTCCCTCCCTGCTGCTTTTGCATGTGTTAGCTGTATACAATTTATCAGAGGGGATTTTTTTAAATGAACAATTAAGGCTTAGAATCATGTTCTGCATACTCTACCTACTTACTATGTTTGGTTTGTTATTTTTTTACTAACATTTGCCATTATTTCATTACAATTTAATTAAACAACAATTTAGCATATGACAAGAAACTGACAAGAAATATATTTTATGTCACAATGAAATTATTATTTTTACCTTATCTTGTTAATATTCATGTCATTATATACAGTACGTACACCTGCTTAACATTACATGCCAATAGGTTGTCTCTCAATCTTAAGTCAAAGCCTTTGGTATGAGAAGTTACAGTATGGTGTAGCTCCATCTTTTTATTTTTATTTTAAATGGAGGGCCAGCAGGCAGACGGCAGGCCAAAAAAAAAAATCGGATCCATAACAACATCAGACCGCCCCTCCATCCACCTATCCAATAAAACCGTTTTTTCTCTCCCTAATGGAAATCACATTGGTTTATAGAGTCTGTAACCTTTGTCTCAAATCTACCCAACATGTCAACCTCAATTCCCGTTCTTACAAAACATTTGTAAAATAGGGCATTTATTGTGACATGAGTGAGGTCACTTTGGTTCATTTAATAAACAGAAATGAAACTGATCTATTCTATCTTGTGATGGGTCTATAAATCTACGTTGAGCCAAAGCCAAACACTAAACCCCTTGAGTAGGTTTAGCCTATGAGTTATATAGAGATTCTCCAGGAAATAGACAAGCCCACGCCAGTTGTATTTTTCTATATTAGGCCTGATCTTTGCAGCGTTTGACGTGCCTGAGGACCTTGAAACTGAGCAAAAAATAAATGACCTATTGTCACAAACTGAAAGCAGTGCTGGGTCACAAACTGGTGCCACAGAATTGTGCTGATGGCGGACACACAGAGAAGCCACTATAGAAGCAATGTTACGTCACTATCAGTTACTCAGAGCCTAACACACACTCACTAATGACCCAATCTCACTGCAGCATGCACACACACACATACGAGAAACTATTGAGAAACAGAGATCCTGCCGATTGATGAGGAAACTAAAATGTGATCTTAATGCTGAGAACACAGATATATACTTCTGAATCACTTCCTTTAGCTGTATTCAAACTAAAGTCAAAAATTGATTGGTAATGTGTTGTAAACCATGTATTGTCATATAAGAACTCTTTGTCGAAAACACTGTTTCTCAAAAATTGTTCTCATAAGTTTCAATAAATAATTAAAGCCAATAGTTGTAACAATTCTGTAATTATCCAAGAGGATACTCGAACAGCCCCATATTCAAATAGTAAACTCCTCCTCATCTGATCTCGCTTTAGTCATTTAAAAGCAACTGTCCATCAAACTTCTGTGCTAGGAATAACTACACCATACCACTGCATGCGGAGACACAGAGAAATGACAGATGATTGCTTTTCTGACATTAAAGAATCTCAAAGGTAAGATTAAAGACCTGCAGGCTTCTTTAAAACTCGTGGCATCCTCTTTTAAAGCTGCCTCTTTAGCGAAGCAATCTGGGTTCAATTTAATGCTTCCTGGACATTTAACCGGGTACCCAGCAGGCTGTGGAATTGGGGGGAAACCACAGGCAGGAAATCCGACCTCGCTGTATTCAATGTGACCGCCTGCTCCGAGAATCCGGGAGCAACATTCCCCTGATTCATCCTCCAGAAATTGGGGGGTGGGGGTGGGTTCCTCCTCGGTTTAGTATTGCCAGTGAGTAGTGAGAAACCTTCCAGTAATCTCTAGCCAGGATCTTCCATGCACACTTACAGGCTCACACAATATTTATTTCCCACAGGTTACTTTCACAGAAGTTTGGCTGAGAACTAGAAAAGGGGACTGGAAAAATCCATCAATCACTCCTCTGGTCTAAGTTAACAACAGCTCATTTCCCAATGTCAGACCAAAACCTGACATCTGGGGTATGTGGGTGCTCTGGAACAAAAGGTTAACTGACAGCTACCCCGAAATATTGCCCTAGTATGTGCCCAAGCCAAGTAGTGGGACATCTTTCCCAATTTATGGCTATAAAAAAAGCCTGGTTTGAACTGTGCATAGCTCATGGCTACTGTAATGTAACCAGCAAAAAAAAATAAATGTTTTGACAAATACAAACTGTACATAAAAAACTCCATTCCATCTCCAAAGCTAGAACACAAGCCACAAACGAGCATCCCATCATCTCTACGTGCAGGGGAGCTCGATAAAATCCTTCCACCTCTTGAGCTAAATCGTAAACCACTTCATCCAGTAAATGATGTGCCGAGCTGCGGTACAAGATTGCGTTGAGGGTATGAAGCCGAAAACAATACAGTCGTCAGGAAGATGTCATACGGTGGTCTAATAGTTTCCTGGCAGTAAGTGGAGTCCTCCTTCAGAGAACAACCAGAATTGTGTTTGAAGTGACAGGGATGATTGGAGGAGGGCTCGGAGAAAACAAGTAATGAAAAGCAGAGGTTGAATTAACTCCATCCACATGCAGAGACCACAGAGACAAAGCCCAAAATGCAATCTCGTGCTGTAAGGGTGTAGCTCCCTTTGATCACACATAGAAAGTAACAAGGTCACAAAACCGTCCAACTGAAACCACATTTAGTCATCCCTTTGCGGAGTCAAAAATAATGTCAACGTGTTTTTTGAATGTACTATTAATATACTTTTTTTTTTTAAATATATAGTATTAAAAAGGAAGAGGAAAAGGATTAATATCAGAAATGCCCCCTTTTGTCTCAGCCGACTTGAGGGGCGTGTCGGTATTTGATTGACAGCAGTTGGCAGGCTGTCAGAGTGCTGGTGTTACACCGTGAAGGGAACAACAGACAAAGTAAGATACAGGTAGACAGATGCCTAATGGTTTTCCGTCAAGTTACTGCAAAACTAGGGGGCGCCGTTATGAAACCAAAAATATATATAAAATATAGATGTTTTCTGTGTGTCTTACCAGGAGTTCATCCATACTAGTCTGGCACTTCTCTAGGTTGATGCGTTTGATGGCCACCTTCTCCTTGCGTGGTATACAGTAGGCTGCTTGAACCACTGCTGTGGCCCCACTCCCTAAAACGGAAAGGAAAACAACATTATCACCTTGATTATCATTCAATAAGATTTTGCATTTCAGGCAATAAGAGACCATCAGTGATGTTGTAGAACCCAACTTTGGCACATTATATTCACATCCTCAGGCTGCCCAGGTTTCTTTTAATTGTTTGCCCTTTCCCTAACCCCTGTCTACACCCAAAAATAATGGCTACTGTAGGATAATAAAGCTAACTTTTATCATTAAACCTCAAAATCCTCCAAAGTTCAAGAAGGTTAAGTACAGTTCTGCTTTGACAGTTCATCCGATTTCTCTTTGGTACAGCTTAACTGTTTGTTCATCAATTATGAATCAGCTTTCCCAAATCCTGCCTGATGGAGCGGGTCTGATTGGGGCTTGTGACTCGAGGCTCATCCCCAGGAGGCTTTGGTAGGAGGTTCATGCCAGAGAGGACCAAAGTTTGGTTCTCATAAACTTTAGAAATTTCCGTTTTTCTGGAGCTCGGCACAATTTGAAGATTTTGATCACTGTTCATTGAAAACCTGCAATTATTTTGTACAGCACCAAATACCACAATCTAGAACATGACAGCAGCTCTAAAACTAGGAGAATTCAAGGATCCAAAAATGGAGCACCTAAGGTTGTGCTAAAAGACTAGTGTGAAAAATAAGGAATAGAAAAATAAAGGATGGAAAATATAAAGTTCTAGCCACCAATATATAATATGTGCAGTCTAATAGTATGCATCACAACCAAACACTTTAAATCAGCCTCATTTTCCATTTTCCTCTTTCAAGACTTTGCAGAGCACTGCATGAACCTTTTTGGATCATAGCAACAGTGGGATGCCTATGCTAGTTTATAACACAACAACTACTATTTTGATGTACAAGCAAACAACACATAAATTACAATCTGATTAAGGCTTGAATCCTACAGCACTGGGGCTAATCTTTATTTTGAATAACGTGCGATAGTCTGAGTAAAAACTTCTCCCCTGGAGAGGTACGCCTGTTGTCCCTGCATCATGTGAGGTCATTTCACTGCCCCCTCAATGCTCTTATTTGACGCCATGCAGGCACACACATGGCTGTTTCCACAAGATCTCTGGAATACATGTGATGCTGAGCAATGCTGGGAGCACATTCTCCTCTGGCAACAGGCGTTGGTGAGTGAAAGAGTGAGAGGTGAGTCGGTCCGCCCTCCAGTAAGCTTTTCCTAACCTCCCTCATCTTAGCTATGCCCAAATATTAACAAAGTGCTCATTGTTTGGTGTTTTCATTGAGCCGGTGGTGTTTGGCGGTCTCAAAAAAGGCTATGTTAAAGAAAAAAAAACAAAAAAAAACAGTTTGCTTTTAATTAAAATGTAAAGCTGTCTCTGCAGACGTGACCTTTTTTTATTTAACTGTCTTCATTTAAGATAATTATGACTTCAGGCTATATGAAAGAAGCAGAAAATATAACAGCATAAACTTATTTAATATAGCTGAAATAAACCACAAACTCTTGCTCTCTAAGATAATCCAATAAAATTGCAATTTCCTATAATTGCTAGATGGTAACGGTCATGTTAATCATCATTAATATATAGCATGTGAAAGTCTACTTCCTACAGCTGTAGTGGGTGCCATCTATTGAGTGGCAACCTCAGATAATGTGTAGTTGGCCTTGCTCAACTCTCCAGCAGTAATCAAAGATCACTCCGCCATTGCTCAAAATGAAGGGGCTGAACAGTAGTAAATATATCCTCCAGCCCCCTCCTACCACCACCACCACCACCAGCAGCAATACCTAACAAACAACTGGAGGCTGGCCAGGGATGAGGAGCTCAGCCCTGGTTGGGCCACAGGGGGCCAGTTGCCCTGTACACAACGGCGTGTAAATTCCTCCACACAAACAAACAGCCAGTCGTCAGGGGTGGCCGGCCAAGAAGGAGAGCATGTGTGCTTGTATGTGTGTGGAGAGGATGGAAAAGGGCTGGGTCGTTGGGTTTGCAGCAACAGGCAAAGTCAAGGGGTACCAAGGCTCTACAAGCCATTTAGACTGAAGAAGCCCGATCTACCAGCCAGCTGGGACACTGAGTTAATATAGACCTGATGCTCTTTGATATTTGCAACTTCCAAGCTTAGCACAAGGTTATTCCGCACAGAGTAGTCATGTCGCTATTTTGTATTCTGTGACATGATTATTCAATACTTCACGAGGCCTTTGAGATTCTAACCAAAGCTGTAAATTGAGTAATTATACTATGATGCACGCAGGGGGAATGCAAACCATTCCTGCCATCATATTCACTAACCAAAGCATGGGTAATCATCAGCCTGTAGCAGTTTTTGGCTGAGAATGCAGACCTTTTTTATGAGGCATTAAATACAGACACAAGTCACAAAAACGCCTGATCTTGTGAAATAAGCCACACATCGCCAGATCTCTGTCATTCTCACAGAAAACATCATCACCATCCTCTCCATCAGAATGAGAGGAAGCACACTAAAGAGCCATCCTCACAAAGGAAAGCACTGCAGTAGTGCCAGGGCTTTGAAAGAGTCAGGCCAACATCTAATCTGCTAAACAGTCTGGCACAGACGTAAAGGCTGCATATCAAGCAGGAGGTGTTTTTCCTCTTTTGCAAATTAATGAATAAACGAACACATTAGGAACTGAGCAGGTGCCAGCTCTTTACAAATACAAATTAAAAAAACTACTTCAAAAGTTCCTCTGACGATATTTTCTATTTCCAGAGGCACAGCAACAAGATTTGCTTGTTTTGGAAGTGGACGACTAAATCAAATCTATATATTAAGTTACCTCATTAGGCAAACATCAAATGAAGATGACCCGGCTGCCAGCTGAAAATGTGGCGAGTTGATGTGGCCGAGGGAAACAAAGTCCTGAAAGCTTTTTGGTTTGTTGATTTCCATTTGTTTCCATGTTTGATTTGTTTCTACATTTTATTTCCATTTCATTTTTCATAGTGTCGTTAGCATTGTAAGACTAACTGTCCAAACAGCCTAGAGAAAAATATTGCAAAACTAACAGCAGTATGCAGCTGTTGTTTTTTTCCTTGAGGGTGTCAGAAGCCAAAAAAAAACAAACCCAAATCATGTCAAGAAGCAGATATACTGTGGACGATTCCTTTTTGTTTTCAGTAATTAACATTATAATTATCCAAGCAATTATTCAGGAGCATCCCCAAAGTTTTCCTAAATGATATGGTTGAGTTTTATAGACATCAAGACCTGCATTTACTGTCTGATGTTTGGCTGATGTTTAGCTGTAAGTTTCACTCTGAAATGTGTTTAAATGTGACTTTGTTTAGATTTATCATCTTTCCACACATTTAACATATTCTACCTGCAACAATCTGTGACAGCTCTAGATGTAAAGGTCTACTCTAGATGGTGGAAAAACCGCTGCAGACAGGGTGAAACAACTTGATCACTTCTGTTGGGGGAAACATTGACAAAACAATCGTGATCTTTGAAAAAGCAGCCAATGTTTTCAGTAAGCATGTTTCCTCAAAGCAAGTCAAGCTTGGCATGGGAAGCCTTATGAGAATTATACTCCAACCTGGCAACATGTGAATGGGACATGCAAGACTAGCGTTTCGTCTTCACAATGAACTGTTTAAGCCTGAACACTCTAGAGAGGGCTTGCCATAAGCTAACATGTTTGCTCTTTAGGGAGTTTGACATCTTAGTATGGAATGTTTGCATTCCTCCTGTTCTGGAGCATCTCTGTGAAGTCTATTAAATAAGCAAGAGAGCAAAATACAAAGGGATAGCAAACCGATTAATAGGCTTACTTTGGACACAGACAAAGCTACAGCATTACACTTCATTAAAATTATAAGCAGCTCAAAGACCATTAAAACACCAAGAGGAAACTTCAATCTCAAGGTTATTTCTTAAAGAGCTGTTACTCATGATATGCAGGCTCCAGATAAAAAGATACCTCACATTAGGGGCCAACATTTGCCTGATGAAAAGGTGAAAATATATTTGACAGAAAGGGCTAGGTAACATTGAGACAGAACATTCACTTTTTTTAACCGCAAAAAAAGTACATAGATCCCAGTAAAATAATATCTTATCAGATTACCTTGGCCTTAAATTAGCTTCTTTATGGAGTAGGTCACTAGCAGTGTGGCAGTCTTTCCTGTCCTCAGCAGGCCAGTTTGGTGCCTGACGTCAGTCATCTGTTATTACATTTCCGCTGCATACCTGGCTGACATTCTACACATGGTATGATACATTTCCTACAACGTAATTATACTGAAGGTTTTTTGTTTTTGTTTTTTTACAACCATCTGAGAGACAGGACAATTAACAAGGTGGAAACATGTGGGAGCATAAAGTTTACAGTCCAGATTTGCCAACACGAATAATCCACGTTCCCCCCCCCCCCCCTATGTGCTTGGTCCAGTATGATCCAATGATCGGCAGGGTGGAAAGAGTGGGTGTGAACCATGTAATAACAAGTCCTCTTTCCCTGGGGAAGATACCAAAACAATAGCTCTGGTGGGCATGCTGGGAATGCAAGGTCCATCTTCACAACACCAAACTTCCAGCTGAGCAGAGGAGCTGTAGGAAACATCTCCCTGGAAGGAAACAGCTTATACAGTATCTCCTCAACAGTTCCTGTTAGAGTGGGGGCCAAAGGTGGGTTTAGGTCTGGGAGACTGTAGTAGCAGTTTAGCCCGACTAGTGGCTACCTGTTGAGGTTATAAATGCTAGATTCTCAAAGAGAGCTGAAACAATCGGTCGGTATGTCGATGAATCCCTCAGCAGAAAAATAAATCAGCAACTATTTTGATAAACGATTCGAGTTATGGTCATTCTTTGAACCAAAAAAGCCAAATATTTTCTGTTTTCATCTTCAAATTTGTAAGGATTTTCTGCTTCTCTTTGTCGTATGTGATAATAAACTGATTGGCTTTAGGTTTTGTGTTGGTCGGACAAAACAAGCAATTTGATGACATCACCTTGGGCTTTAGGCTTTTGTGATGGGCATTTTTCACTATTTCCTGACAGCAAGAAAATAATGGGCAGGTTATTTGATAATGGAAATGATCAATAGTTGCAGCCCTATACTTCAATACACAGTGTGCTGGAAAAATCAAGAACGTCTCACAATTTCCCACAAGTCTGTGTGCAAGTATGTGATATTTGCTGGCTGACTGCAAGGGAAATTACCACTCTTCTGATATAATCAGTGACTCCATAAGCAGCTAAAACATCAGTACCACTGCACGTAATGACGTTACCTGCCACTGCAATCAGAATAACAGATCTAAAAAGTCCTTTAACTTTCAAATACAAACAGTAGCCAGTAATAATTGGGTAATATGCAATACTCAATACTGCATGTGTGCCCCCCTCCTCAAATACACACTCCAAAAGACCACCACAGCACACCCGTGACTGGTTGTGCAATATTCAAGAATAGGCCATCTAAACATGAACCCACACTGACTTTAAAACTCAACCATTTCCTTGGGTAATTTAAGTAACCAAATCCTCCCAATTGAGGCTTCTATCTCATGGGTGTTTCCAGAGTAAGTTGAATTATTTACTGTGATTTAGGAATCGGCAATATGTCTAGAGAAATCCTGCCGGGAAAGGTGGTAACCTGAGGACAACGGTGTCAGAAAGTGACTCCAATTCACAAGTGTGATCACAAGTCTACATGATAAGAACAGAAAGTACTCTTCAGTGTTATAAAAGCCCATTTCCAAAGATTTCCTCATTGTGTGAACTGAACAAGACACCAATCACTGATCTCGTTGCAGGCCTGACAGAGGAAATTGCAGCAACTCAAACTTAAAGCTCAACTTTTTAAAGGTTGTGTTGGTAATATGGAAATCAAGCAAAGATTTTCTGAGAGGGCGGGGGGGGCGAGAGAGAGAAAGAGAGAGAGAGAGAGAGAGGACAGGACTGTTGTGAGGTTTAATATGAACAGAAGCAGATTTCACACGGGGGGATATTTCTTGTTTAACTCGTGTTCATGACGGGCCTCGAAACACAGCCCCACACAGATGATAAACCATATTCTTTCACACAACTGGTAATCAGCTTTCAGTCATTTATAAAAACGAGTGGAAGAAAAGCGGAGTTGTTAATCATAATCCCTTGCCCTAACCCCAAGTAGGCATGCTGCAGTCCAACCTTGAAATAGCCTTACTGGTTTCAAACCTATGCTGACAATGTGGGTCACACATTGCGTAGGAAAATGCCACAGAACTGGTTTCTATACAAAAGGGCATGCAAAATTGCAGGGCGATATCTTGTGGGGGGCCCGAGATCGCATTTTCCATGGAAAGGAGGGAGGAAATGTAGCAATGGGTTAAAGTTAAATCCACGCCTTTTAAAAATACACAAAAAGGTTAATGTAGGGGCCTGCAGAATGGACCCTCTATGAAAACACTGACTCCCTATAGAGGAAGCACGCACCACTAAGTTAAAGTAAACCAGAGGCACAAACTAACTGATTTGAGAGGACAACACTTTGCTGATATGTTACACACTAATCCATCTTTTCCATCTTCCTCCCAGTTAAAGTCAGCCAAAGGTAGGACTGGGTCAGCTACTTGTGGGCTGGGACATTTCACAAGTTCAATGAGTGAAGAGGATGCAGAGGACAGGGTTAGATGGAGGCACATGATTCGCTGTGGCGACCCCTGAAAGGGAGCAGCCGAAAGGAAAAGAAGAATCCAGGCTGGTTTAAACAAAGTATTACTGATGATGTTACCCAGCAAATTATCAAGTGACTTTTCCCATTTTCCGTGAGGGACTTGGTTAGTAGCCCCATAATAATGATTAATCCCCTCCAAAGAGCTGTCACTTAACTGGATTAATTCAGGCAGTAAATTGTCCAAAACAATGCCCTACACCGGGAAGGCCCGTGAAGTATAATCTCTGGACCGCAGTGGCAACGTGAGTATTTTGGAAAAAGTTCTGTGCTTGAATATCCAGTGTATTTTTTATTGGAAATGGGCGTGAACAGAAACACAGTGTAAGTTGAACATGGTTTCTGTCTTCTCTACAGTAACGTCACGTGGCTATGCTATGTTTTAACGTTAAGTCAGCCGTTTCAATGCACTGTGTTCCCCAGACAAAAAGATATCTTTGGGAATATGTTATTTGTAATGTCACTTCTGTTTAAAACCTACTCCGCAGCTTGGGTACTGTCTAAAATACCAACACTGACACATAAAAAAAAGACATAATTCATATTCTTGTGATTCCATAGATACAACGCCCTCATTGTACATTTAAGAAAGTATTAAGCTAGCTGTTAACCTGAATGAGTGCTCAATGAAAGCGGTTCATTTCCAGCAAGTAGTCAGACCCTGACTAGACAGTAACGTTGTAACGCTCGTTAATGACTTCAGCATAGCCCCAGCGGACGGGGTAACCGCTCTCACCGGATACATTCCACTGACTCAAGTCACAACACCGCCCGGCTAGGATTGCCAAAGGTGATGAACTCAATCTACCTAAAGAGAAAGAAGATGCCTTCTGCTCGATTTAAAAGATAATAGGGCTTATGTTAGCTGTGATAAACCGCCTTTTCAGAAAGCTAACGGCAGAACTTCCCAGAGTGTCGTTTAACACATACGTTAAGCTAACAAGCTAAGGATCACATACCAATCACCTCGTGTAGCTCATAATCATCTTTGTTGATGGACCAGGGTTGGGAGCTCAGGTCCTCCGACATGGCTGAGGAGTCTGCTGAGGCCGTACTATCTGTAGAGAGGTGGTGAAGCCAAAGACTGTGCGTAAAAACAAGTCCAAGTAATCCAAACAGGACCAACTGGGGCGACACTTCCCCTTCTTTGCGAATCCTGCAGCACTCCTGTCATTCCCAAAGTTTGACACTAGCCTGGCAGCCCCGCCTCCCGCATTCCTGCTGAGCAAATGTGGACCTTCCCGGCGGACATATTGAGTGTGGGACGTTAGACCATGTTACTGAACTCGGCTCCGGAATAAAGAGGAAATTACTATTGTCACTGGTTGGCGGCTAATTAGACTGAGCTACAGCTGAAGAGACAGAAGCCCAACTGTTGAAAAAGTTAGCAACACAAAACATTTAGTTATATCTATTAAGACCTCTATACATAAGTATGTATTTTACTTCCTAAGCAATCCACTACAAAGAGTGTTTAATTATTAGGTAAAACGAATCATGCCTATCGGTTCCGCCACACTTTAAATGGCGGACCGCTTCAGAAGGGATTTACTCTTTTTGCCCCGAGTCAAGCCTTGCAGGTATCTGTTATTTTCATACAGCTAACTAACCCCATCTTTTTTACTCGGATTAGCACATAGCACTCCCAGCCCTACCCAGACAATAACAATCTGATAAAATGAACACGTTTATGTATTAAACAGGCTAAGAAGTGCTACCTTCAGGATTTTTCCTAATATACAGCGTATCAAACGAGGCGTGTTGCACCAGGAACATCCTGTATTCTGATTGGACAGTACCACCTATGCTTCTCTGTGATTGGATGCCCATGTGTGAAGTGTAGAACGTACCACGGTTCTTCCTTACAACATTAAATTAGCGACACCTCTGGTGATTCATCACATATCATGCAGGGATTGCACAATCGCGACACCTGCTGGAGAACTACAGAACATGTGCTCTCATGAATGAACATTATGCTTTATAAGTCAAAGAAAACTGCCTTTGAAAAATGAATTAAATTTATTTTGAGGAAATCATATTCAGACAATGTATTCATGGTGGAATTAATTCCCTTTTTATTAAACATTTTTTAAAAGACCATATCAAAAATACAAAATCAAATGTCAGCCATGGTAACAGACAGAGAAAGTGAGAAAGACAGGTGTCAGCAGTTAGTAAAACTGAATATGTGGAAGTATCACAGTCACAATATCTCTTCCTCTTTAGCTTCAATCTCATCTAGAAGTTGACTCAAGAGGAAGTGGCCAGCACAAAAAAAAAAAACCCACAAGAGGTTTTACAGAGTATTTAGTACACGCATACAAAATAGTGGCAGGCACAATCTATATTATTCTTGAAATTAAGTTTACATAATAATATCAGTGTGCAGCGAGAACTTTGCTGATATTTGGTATCCTTGTGCAGCTTGAGGTTCGTAATGATAATGTTCAGAAATCACCGTCATCTTCATAGGAAACACATGTAGTAGCATTATAATGTATAACGTGAGCACACAGCACATGATAAGTGGGTTCAGAAGCCAGCAGGACATGGACCACAAGCAATAGCACATACTTGAACCTGTAATGTTTGGCCATTGTCCAACATCCCCGTTGATGGAATAAAAATGCACCTTCAAAGACAATTAACTGCCTGGTCCATGGTTATGGCAGTGAGAGAGCTTTGGCCAGCCGTGTCCAGAACCAAGCCTGTGTACAAGGCCGGGTGTAGTCACATATGGTGAGGAAGCGTAGGATGCTGGGGAACGGCTTTGTCATTGCCTTGTACATCACTGGTATAAGCCGTTTATTTCGAGCCCCTGAAACAGCAAAAAGAATAAAAAGTAAGTTACATGCACGCACAGGCATATGTCAGGGGGAAGAAAGTTAGATAGTGTTGTTTAACATAACAAAATTCTACTTTACCGGGACAGAGGCTGAGAGCAAACTTGGTCTGAAAGTCACAGGCATCGCTGTCGAGGTATTCATCAGAAATCACCACCACCATCCTCTTACACCTGCACAGATGGTCACATATTACAGTTGCTGCAAAAACATGAGAAGCTTTTAAGAAGCGGGGACTATGGGTCGTCTCACAGAAAACGTCTTGCTCTCGGGCAGCTTTCTATATCTAAATTGAAAATGAAACTGTTAGGCGAGTTTAGCTTTCTGCCATGACTTTCATGTCTTTTGTACCTGTGAACTTTCCGATTCTAATTTTTGTCCACCCAGATTGTTAATAGAGCCACAGATAGCAGAATAAATGTTGAAGATTGTTTAGAAGCAGCAGGCCTGGTACACCTCCTGTGCTTAAATGCATTCTTAAATGCCTGTGCAAGCAGGAGTCTGGTGCAACAGAATGACAAATACAATATAAACAACACCTAAAAAGCACAGAATCAAAAGCAAAATTGACATGCTTTGCCTGGCCTGTTTGTTTCTACTGACCTACTTGGAGTTTGCCCCATGTGCCAGTGTGTTTCTTCTTCTGTGTTCAATTTTTAGTTAAAATTAAAGTAAAAAGCCAAATCAACAGAGCAGGCCTGGACATGTTTAGCATGTGTCGATATCCCACCTCTTCTCAATGAGTTCACTAGTGATGGTCCACACACAGGAACCCGGGAGGACATCTCTGTCGAACACACACAGCTTCAGCTTGTACTCTGTCTGTTCCAGCTCCTTGATCATCTCATGGACAAACTCAAAGTCCTTCTGGCAGTAGCAGATGAAGGCATCAAAAAGCTCAGGAGGACCTGGATTCAATTTAGTTAGATTCAATTCAGTAACACAACTTTATTTATACTTATAAAGCCAGTATTGCGTAACAGCCTGCAACCCAAGACAACATGTGCAGACGATACATTTGATAAAAATAGTATTCCACAGAAATGAGCTATATTCCACTGAAGTAAAACATAAGCACAGTAGGTGGCAACCACAAAGCGGTGCAGGGACGTGGAACGGTTCAGTGGTGCAGACATTTGGGATTAAAGCTTCACATGACTTGTCAGATTAGGAGACAGGTTTGAGTTTTTCTTGTCACTATCTCAGGTTTGACTTGAGCAAATACACTGGCTATTATTACGGCATTACAAAGTCACAGAGTTATACCAGTGTTGCTAAGACGTTCAGGGGATGTTGAATCTGGAGAGAAAACGTCAGGTGGCATGGTATGGGAATTGTTAAAGAAAGGCATAAGGTATTGACTGACTGATAACCTAGAAAAGTAATTCTAATTACTGAAGGTTTCTATTTTCGCTAGTTTCCTCTGACATGCATTAATGCATACTTATTATCTGTTCTCTTGGTGTTGAACAAAGAACAGCTGAGCACTCACAAGTCAAGCTGAACATATGCACAACAACTTTTGGCACTTAATTAATCAAAGCGTTTTATCATTTTTACTGCACTACGACAGCTCAAAGTGTCGTTTTGACACCGTAACTCAATTTGATACGAGTTATATTTTCTTATTACCAGTGGGGGAAGAAGCACTCAGATCCTTTAATTAAGTAAAAGTATTAATACCACATTAATACCTAAATGTACTTATTTGTTTAAATTTTAGTGGGAAAATGGTCTTAATGTATCAATAATTAAAGTACTCATTATGCTTAATGGCCCATTTCAGGGGTGTTATAAAGCTGCGGATATTACATGATTGGATTATTATTACAGATGTATTAACTGTTGTAGTTGGTTAGGGTGGTGCTAATTTGAATCACTTTGTATACTGTTGGGTGCTTCATCATATTTTATATCATTTTTTCTGTTTTGTGTGTAAAACATTATTCTGCAAAGCAACTACCAGCTACAGCTGTCAGATAAATGTAGTGCGGTAGACATATCAAGTTGCATAAAATGCAAATACTCAAGTAAAGTATCTCGAAATTGATCTAAAGTACAGTTATTTTGTAAAAGTACTTAGTTAATTCTTACCACTGCTTATTATGTCTGCCGAGAATAAACAAATACATCCTGGATTTGGAGGTACTATGTAACTTAAAGGCAGCGCTACCATGGCTGTTGAAGCAATGATGAGTTGCGTTGTGCTGAATCACGTACAGTATGTGTTTCTGAAGTGATGTAATCAATGGCGACAGGGGTTTGACTGCAGGGTTGTTGTTGGGTTTTTTTATATGTATTTAGACACAAACCAATGTGTGTTTGAACCAGTGGCGCTGCCTTCTATTTGCAAAACGTTTTGAAATTATATAACAAAAGTAAGGATTACACAAACACTGACCTTCAGGGTCATCCTCCAGGGTGATACCAAACCTCTCTGGGGTGCGGGGGACACAGCTGTCAACCTCATGAACCTGAACTGGGGGCTCAGCCTTCTTCTTCAGACTCTCACAATACTTCCTGACATCCTCATCTGGTACCGAAAAAAAGATGTATATGTGCAAACAACACACAGATACACACAGTATGTTGGGACAGATGTTATAGAAAGTGGGCTGAATTATCTGAAATGTATTTTGATTACAAAGTTGTATAAATGCTAATAGCTTAACTGAAATGTCATTTTTCCGCTTATAATTACATTAACAATTACTATATTTGGGCAAATGTTTCTTAATACATTCTGAATCGTGTTTGTAACTACTCTTTGCAACATGGGAATTAAGGCATGTTGCTCATTTCCTACAGGGACGATGAAAACAGGCTCAAGCTACAAATGAGTCACTTGTACGTAGCCCACTTGTACCAACGAGACAAGCATTTAAAAAGGCAGAAAATGAACCGAAATACCAAATGATACCAACACACCTATCAAAGGACGAAGATCCTCCACAATGTCCTTTCTCTCCACCTCCGCCAGGATTGACAACAGCTTCCCCACTGTCGCATCTGTGGACCGAGCCTGCCAGTCCTCCAGGACAGTTTTGGTGGGGCTCTTGGACACTTCATAGTTCTTTATCTCTAGGTATGCGAAGCCCATGGCCTCTGCAACAGCCATCCAGTCCGCTGCCACCGTGTTCCTGGGGTTTAGATACAGTCCCAACTTTTTCCTCACACTCACGTTCAGCGCAACGAGAGGAATCCTCCCCAAGTCGACTTCGGAATCGGCGCACGCCATGTTCGACAGTTTCTGGAGACCTCCGTGAGACGACATGCTTTAGTTAAAAGTCACAGACTGTGTAAAGTAAGTTAAGATACAAACCGCGTGGAAACATAATAACAACAGACGGCGTGACTTGAGGGACTGAGCTGCTTCTGGCGTGCACAGCTCACCTGACGACAGAACAAGGAAGTGATGTCGGACTCGCGTCACGGGGAGGGGGAGGGGGCGGGGGTGTACTGTTCACCAAAACAAGTGCCTTTCCACTCGATCATAGTTGCTAATTCACTGGCATTGTCCGCGTTGGTGACAGAAACGAAACATCAAACAATCACTTCGATCAGTTAGTGAAATGGCTTGCAGCGGTGGGCACCACGGGGAAATGCTGGTTGTTGTTGAAGTGTTCCTGTTCCCTTTTCTTGTCAACATTCATAACTTCCCCCTAGAAAGCTCTGCTCTACCTCTTTCCTTCGATAATACTTGATGTACAACTGGAGGATTTCAACATTCAGCGTAAAGCTGATAAGGGTGTAATTTACTCCATTGCCTAACCAAAAATCACACAAACACACTTGCATTTGGCAATTTTATTTTGTAACCGCCACAAACAGGCAAACAGAGTTAATAAAAAGTAATAACAGTGGTATATCCAAAAAGACATAAGAAAATGGCATGAAAAACTATCTGCACAAAAACCTCAACATACAAATCATTGTAACTTATCTACTGCAGCAAAACTAAAAACCACAATATGGCTATCACTGTTGTTGCAGCATAACAGGAAACGTCAAAATGAGTCCAGGAAAGGTGCTTTGTGAGGCCTATTTTTTCTAGAGAACTGGTGTCATGTAGCTTACTAGGTATACTGCATATAGATCAGTCAAGTTCAAGTATTCAAGCGTAAGTAAAACCATGCATTTCCTCAATCCTCGTCAGACAACTTCCTTAGATCACCACCTCAGTGTGCAACACAGATTTTACAGCAACAGTCCAAGTTTGCATCACTTGAGTTTCCATCCTCTGAGCATCACAGGTTTTTGCTTTTGGAGAAGTAGAAATCTATGCCTCTGTCCCGATGTTGTTTGGGAGTGTGAGGCGGCCCTTTCTTTCCTCTTGGTGAAGGCCCTGTGCCAGTCTGAAAAAAAAGGAAACCAAACATTTGCCCTTACTGTGATGGTTAAAAGACGACATTCAATTCAATGCCTGTTTTTTTCACATACATTTAAAACAATTAAGTATTATTGTTTGCCAGTGGTAGACGACGTGTTCAGATTCAGAGTTACTGTCCCCCACAGAAATCCTGACCTGGCTGGAACGCCTTGTTTGTATTTCAGCCTTTTCTGCTGTTACTTGTCTATGTCACTATGTAACACATTCTAACATTCGCATAATGCCTGCCACGGCTTTTTAGGCAGCTGAAACGGAGTGTTTCAGACCGAGGGGGAATAGAGGTACTGCAGCAATGAACCTGAAAATGAGCATAATATGCCTCTTTAAATACAATTTCTGAGGTACTTGCTATTAACTTAAGTACAGTGCTTGAGTATATGTACTTATTTACATTCCACCACTTTTATTTGCTGCCATAAAGGATAAAAAAGCTATTACAGAAGCAGAGCTCAATCATACTATCCACTTCCCTTTTCTCAAACACCCACCGGTTTCTTGCTAGTGTGTCTGCTCCATTCAGGCGCTATAAGGATGGGGGTGGGGTAGGTCTCACCAAGGGACACTTGAGCATGTGACAGTGCAGCAGTGCTGAGGGTCCAGGGCGTGTGCACGTCAGCTCCCCTGATGTCCTGCAGCTCAGGAACCCACTGCCGTACATAGTCACCCTAAAGCAGACACATGGGTAACCAAGCAATAACTCAAATACTGAAATTTCCATATCAGAGCTCTCTTCACATCTGTACTGGTTTCAACACCATCATGTGATAGTAATAATAATATGTTGAAGTGCAAACAATGAATGGCCAGCTCCAGACAAATGTCAAAGGGAAACAATTCATGCATCTGCTCAAACATACATTATTGTCGTAGTCGAGGCCTTGCTTGATCATGTTGAACTTCCTGTTCTCTCTGGGGTCATTTCCTATACCAGCGCTGTAAAGCCAGTTGCCATAGTTGCTGCAGACGTCATAGTCAATCTTTGGAGGAAAATTTTAAATGATGAGGACAAGGCACTGAGTATCATCATCTATACATAAAAATAAAAAGGACTGAAGTGCTGAGTTAAATACTTAAAAATGTGTTAATGTGCTATTTGGGCTGTATTTCTTAAAGAAAATTCCCGTGCCAAGATCTTGTTAACTTGTACAGAGGAACAGCAAAAAGCATCCGGACTGGAAACATCACAAACTGGCATGGGATGTTCACAGCCCAGGACAGGAGGGCTCTGCGGCAGGTGATTAAAACTGCTCAGGAGATCATTGGTACCAACCAACCGAGCATCAGTGTATCGGTGAGGTGAGGTGCGGTGCCTGCGCAGAGCCCAAAGGACACTAAAGGACAGCACCCACCCACCCAACCACAGCCTGTTCACCCTGCTGCCGTCTGGAAAGAGATTCAGAATCATCCGCTGTCGTACCACCAGACTACAGAGCAGCTTTTTCCCTCAGGCAGTGAGACTACTTAATCCGTCCTCAGCACTCCACCATGTAAAATAGTTTTATTTCCATGACTTATTATTTATTTACCCATCTACTGTATATCGTTCTTTTATATAATGGGGTTTCTGTGAGTAGCAAAAAAGGGAACTGCAACTGTGTTGTAAAATGATAAAAATAAGTCAACCATCAACTTATTCCATAACATCTCAAAATTAAAATAATTAATTAGGTCCTAAAAATACCATTTCACTTTTCAAAAGTTCCAAACTGATTTAAAACCTGGCCCTCACTATTTACCAGAAGGTATTCGAACCACTCAGCTCCCATCCTCCAATCCAAGCACAGGTCTTTTGTGAGGAAGCTAGCAACATTTTGCCGCCCCCTGTTGGACATGAAGCCTGTCATTGCCAATTCTCTCATGTTTGCATCCACGAAGGGCACTCCTGTTTGTCCCTCTGTAATTACAAATGACACTTATTTTCAGCTGCTGATACATATAATGCACATGCACTGTCAACGCACCTCTTAAAGACACTACTTGATTTTTAATGAAGAATAATTTGTGAACAATGAGGAAAGAAATGGTGCAAACCTTTCCACGCATTGAAAAGCTTCATGTCTTTTTTCCACGGAACAGATTTGTCTTGAAGACCTGAGATAAAAATACCACGAGCGTTACAATCATTTTTATTGTATTCAAAACATGAGTTGAAAACTTGAGCTCATTTTACCTTTGACCTGAAACAGTCTGTTTCCGTATTTGACACCTACAAACTTGAAGTAATCCCTCCACAAAAGTTCAAAAATGACCCTGAAAGACAGCAGTGTAGATCGTCAGAAAGACGAAGATAAATTTGATCGAACCGTTCCATTAAAACTGGTCCTTTTTCCAATGTACATATACATTTTGACACATTATAGCTTTAAATGAACAAATACAGAGACATCACCAGAACAGATAGTGAGCATTTGTACATACATTACCAGTAGGGCACTATTATACAATAGGCATTGTTTTGTATCTCATGCATCTAAGTATTCCAGTCATTTCTAACTCCAGACTCACCAGTATGTGCTCTGATTGGCTGTTCGCTCACTCTCATACTGCTTGATCTGATGATAAATATACCTTGGTGAAATGCAACCCATCGCCAGCCTGCAGAATACCAGTGGAGCACAGTTAGATATATTTTTAGGAATTACTTACACGGAATGCAATGCAGTGCAGGAAATGATACAATAACACTCACCAAGGTGCAAATTTAGTGGAATAATCCACACCAATCAACCCATTACGAGTCTCCTTGTAAGTTGCAACTGCATCCTACAAAACAGACAGCATATATTTAATACACCCGCTACACAGTAGATAATACATCACCATATGTGTTTTTATGATATATTTTATTAACAGCAGCTAGGAGCTATGTGTAATGAAAGTTGTACTCACAGTGTCCCAGAAATAGTGTTTGAGTCTGGCCAGAGCCTGAGTTTCACCCCCACTGCAGGGGAAGGCCGAGCGAGGATCAGTCACAGGCTCTATTAGAATACAACAAGAGAAGCATTTCAGCATCACACAGATTTCATACATGTTAAACACTCCCTGGTGTACATTAAGACACACAGAATGAAAAAAGCGTAATCATAAACCGAAATCGAGCCTGTCTGCTCGCTCACTGGCATTTAATGAGGAAATCTGTGCTCAGCAGTCTGCCTACTGAATTCTGAAAGTAGCAGCAGTGAGGATTTTCTCAATAGAGGCACTGCATAAAACGAGCAATTTGTGCTTCCTATTTGCCAACAGCATGTAAAGACATTTACACAAAACTTAATTTAATAAGCACATAAAATAAATGTACAGGAATTTGTCCTGGTGATACGGACACAGACATCAGACAGACAGTATCATTTCTTCAAATTCACAGAAGACGAAGACACAAAAAGAAAGCACAAGATATACTGTGTGAATTAAACCATATGGATTGAGCAGATAAACATTAGGATTATTCACCGGTCTGTTGCAGGTCCTCTACTGTAGGAACAGCTCCTTCCTCCAGCCCTTGGGGGAGAGGCTTTAGCTGCTCGGGGCTTGGGAACATAGGCCTTACTCTGCTCTGGGTCTCTGCTGCCTTCCTGAACTGAGTGTACACATCAGGCAGTCTAACAAACCAGGAGGAAATGTTACAAGATATTCTAAGCACTTAACACTTCATAATCTACGTCTCTCATAATATTGCCAATGTCAAAAACAGGATGTTAAGCAGAACTGGGATGCTTTGTCCCAGGCAAGCCATATCCTCTCTCACCTGGATATGTGGGGAAAAGGAAGATCATCTCTGTGGTACAGTGTGGACCCCCAGCAGGTGTGAACTTTGACCTTCATCTGTGCACAGACGTCCTTCACTTGTTTCTCCACGTTCAGTTCTTCTGAAGTAACCTGGAACATAAACGCGTGAAGGAAAAACTATGTCAGCATCACCCGACAGTGTAATTAAGTAGTGACAATTACAATAAAAGAAAGAGAAAGTTTAAAACTACCTCTTCATGGAAAGCCACAGCGCTGACAGAGCCCAGTTGCTTGATGAGGTCGGCGACTACCTCCTCTGGCTTACCCCGTCTCACCACGAGGTTGCTGTCACACACACACACAAAATAAGTCCCAGTTAACACGATGCCAGGCAAGCTGCATCCTGGGTAGAGAGCTAGTAACTTCCCCCCTGCTGACCAGAAAAAATGATAGGAACAGTGTGCGGCACCCATGTTACTGTAAACATAACCCCCTATACGCCCAGGTGTGTCCTGATCCAGTTACATCTGCCTCAGTTAATTCCTAGAAAGCCGGGGACAAGGTTTGCACCATGTATGTGTAACAAAACATAACATAACATAAGTTCATGACCACTTTTAAACAGCATAAATGATGGTTCTTCATTCCCATAACAAAGACAGAGCTGAACTGTGGAGAAAGTCAGCAATAGGGATAAAGCAGTGGAAGACAAATAAATTGGGGTCATACGGGAAGACGGTCAACAAACAACAGTTTAGTTACCTGCCCTTGTTGAGCAACGTGCTTCTGAGGTCCCCGATACTCTCCAGTAAGAAGCGCAGGCGGAAAGGCCCAGTCTTTGGCAGGTTGTAGTTGTACGTTCCCACATAATGTCTGGGGTCGAAGCAGTACAGTGGGACGATGTACTCTGCATTTCTTTGAGCCCAGTGGAAAAGCTCCATGTAAAGAGTACAATGTATGGGTCATAGCATCATCTCTTAGGAAAAATGATCATGGCGTGATTACAGTGGCAGCAAACACATAAATATAAAATATTCCATTTGATTATATGCGCAAAATGTTTTGGAACCACGAATATGGCTGCTGCAAGAATGCTTCTATGGTATACAACTAAACCATGCCAGCTAGTGTTGGAAAAACAATTTAATGGATGTCTCAAGGACACTGAAAGTAAGCAAACGCATATTGCTTTGCTACAATTCTATTTGGAAAATTCCGTCTTTTATTTAGAAAAATGCAACCAGAAGACGTAACGTACTGAAGGCCTGTAGTTTGTGGCTTTTATTTCAAGAATGTATTCCGGAAGTAACATTGTTGTTGTTGCTAGCTTGATGCTAGTAGCAAAAATACTAACTTAACGTTACATAATGTGCTCAAAATGTTACCGCATTATGGTAACAAAGCTAATGGTACAAGTAAGGCACATAACATCGAACAGGCATATTTATTTGTAAATTAATTAGGTGCTCTAAAGTTAAATAACGTCGGATTTCATAACTATATGGACTCGCATAGTCTTACCTCATTGTCGTGGAGACGCAAGTCGTTTCTAAGTAAACATATGATTGTGCGGGAGGTAGACATAATTGTCGTCTTCATATATCTGCAGCACTTGCATCAGAAACACCAACAGTGCTGCTATAAGAGAGCAGCGCTTCCCGGTCTGCCGGTCCTCAGTGTCTGCGGCTCGTGCCGGCTGAGTCCTCACGTTTTCACACACGACGTTACACAACGTCAGGATTTGTAGCGTGGTTGTTGTTCAACATCTGCTAAAGCTTATAAAGCCAGTTTTCACCAACACAATGCCTTGAAATTAGGTGCTTTTAACAACATAAACCCATATATATCGATATCTATATATAGATATCGATATATATGCTATATAGGCTATATATATATATATATATATATATATATATATATATATATATATATATATACACACACTATATAGGTATATCTCCATATCTATACATATAGATAGAGAGATATAACGTTACACACATTTACTGGCCTATTTATTAGGTCCACCTCATTTACATACTTTCATATTGCACTAGGTTGTACAAGTGTACTTAATAAAGTGGCCTGTGTGTATTTTAGTGTATTTTCGAAGTCCAATCCATTAATCAACTTATTTTGTTATGGTTGTCCATATGAAATTAAAAACAAAACGAAAGAAAAGGCAATTTGTTTCATGATGACTTAACATAAACAAATTCAAAATAATTCTATTCTAACCCTTCACTTTGAAGTATGCCTGGTGTTTTCGCTCTCATTTTCTCCTTGTGAGCTGTTGCCATGATTTAAAAATAATTTCAACTTAGGAACTAAATAAAGGAACAAGAATTCTCTTGCGAGGGGGAAACCAAAACATTAAACTAAAAAACTAATTTTTAATTGAATGCTTTATTGGATTTTATATTCTAATATAATAGCATATAAAGCAGATAATGTAGTGCAAAAACAGGTATTAGCTCTATAGAAAAAAAAAAATGACAAGAGTGGCGAAAACTGCAAAACAACACAATAAAATTGCACAGGGAAATAGTCTTAGACCTTGGATTTATTAAGTTAAATGTACAAAAGATCAATGACTTGTTACATTTTTATGTTTAAAGGCTTTGTCATTAAGACAAAACAAACTCTGTCCCAATCGAAAGCCTCCCAGCCTTTTCATACTGCCCACCAGCTCTCAGAGACAAACATATACACTCCTGTCTAAATCACAGTACAATCTACTGTATAACGTAGCTATTTTATCAAATAGATTTGTATGTAATGTAAATAAATTCCGTAAAAAAAGTGCAGAACAATATGTATTTACAGTATATCTTCTTATTTTTTTCCATATAAAAGAACTTCAGCAAATCCTGTGTGTGCGCTCTACTGAACAGCTGCTCACCTTATTAAGAAGAGTTTCGCTTTGGCAGTGAATATTTGCGTTTACAAGCAGATTCAGATAAGGCACTGACAAGGGTGGAAAAAAAAAAGATTTGATCATTCCTTAAGTGCCACTGTATTACAGGTAGCCACTATACCTCCAACATCAGTCTCCCCAGTTAATGTTTCATCTCGTCTCCACTTTAAAGAATACAGCATTTAGCTCCGTCGTTCCAACTTGACCCTTTTTGGGCAACGTGTAATATCATGCTTTGTCTCACATGGCATTACATGTGCTGTCAAGTGGTCATTAATTGACCCATTCATATAGTGTGGGAAGCAAAGTAAAGGCATGGGGTGACTGGATTCATACTGAAGTTACAACAAAAAACATAAATGAGACGCTTACTTCAATCTAATCTTTATACGGCTTTTCATACTAACACAATGTGAAGTCAATGCATCTGATTTGGTCTGTGCAGTGTACTGTGCACAAAGCTGCCATAACATAGAAAAGGCTATAGGTGACAAAACAATCCAACATGACTAATACTGCGCATTAACTTTAGCCTAAAGTTGTTAAACGTTTCCGACTCTGCAGCTTTTCTTTGGCCACTTTTTTCTGTGGACCCAAGGGAAGCATGGGAAGCTGAAATGAATGTCACAGACTCCAACAGTGGTGTTGGTTGGTATTGCTTAATAGAAATTGCACACAAAATGCAAATGTTTGGCAATTGTTTTTCTTTACATCTGAACAAACTACACGATTCTCATTATGAAATTATATTTAAAAAAATGCTTCAAATAGAAAAATATCTCCTCAGTTGATTATCCTGCATGTTGGAAATGTTTCAATGCGTGATATCAAAAGTGCAATGTTGACACTCCTTCAAAATGGGGTTGTGAGCGCTATGTAAAAATGTAACCAAATAAAAACAATAAAAACCAGAATCTTACTTACAAATTCGTATTGTAAGGCGTTGATGAAAACACATTTACATGTTTTGGGTGACAATAGAAAACTCATTTGCTAAGATGACTTTGTATGTGTTATTGTCTGTCATATCAAAAATATTTTACCATCTTCATTCTCACAGCCAACTCAGGCTGATGAGTAACTTACAGTACTATCAGATGTGATCAGTGTCACCAGCCACTCACGATTACATGGTGTCTGTCCAAACCAGGACGCTGTTCTGCGGCAGTAAATGAGTGTAAAGACCCAGAAAGCATGAGACGCCACTGCTCTCTAACTTGGGTCACTTTCCCTGCTCTTGATAAAGGACAGCAGTCTGTAGCTCGTGACACTGCTAAGTGCTTTCTCGTCAGCCCCCCTCCCCCTCATGAGATGCAGGGGCCCGGACAAGGCAGACACTGGTGATAGATGACAGGACGTTGGAGTGATGCTGAGCCCTGGAGCCTGGTGATGGGGGGCCCTGGGGACGGGGCGGGCGCCGGAGAGGAGGGGACGTGCCGGGGCCGCGGTGGCCTCGCAGGCAGGGGAGGGGAAGGGGGGGTCCGCAGGCCTCAGAAGCTTCCCTGGACGAACGGGTGGCTGAGCAGGACGTCTGCTGTGGGCCGCCACTTCTCCTCCACAAACACCTGCCGCAGGAAGTCCCTGCATGCGTCGGACACGCCCTCGGGAAGCATGGGCTTCGTAGGCTGGGTGGCAATCTTAAAAATGGCTGCCATGGCCTCATACTCTGCCCATGGAGGTTTCTGGGTCAACATTTCCACAACAGTGCAGGCAACACTCCTGAGGAGAAACAACATCCAGTTAGAGGTGGTTGATTGTTAGAACCTCTGATTGCCATGGCTGCATCAAATATTAGTTTACATGTAGTTTAATGGGTTGTTATGTTTATATGTATTTATGTTTATTCAGTTCAATGCAAGAACACCAACTATGGTCTCAAAAATAAGCGTTGGCTCTTTAACACATGCCTAAATTAAAACAAATGGACTTTGTTTGATTGTTGTACCCTTGTTATAAATTTGGACATAGAGTTTTTTTAAGAATTTATTACATTGTTGGACTGCCAGAGTGCTTCGAAGGCAGGGAGACACCATGTTTTTAAGGTTTCAGTTGTATATGCTGCATTATCCCTAATTATTTATTAGGGCTGTCAAAAGGAAGGTGTTCAATTTTTTGATTAATTTGAAATGCTTAACGCATTAAAAAATGTACGCGATTAACGCATTACTGTGTTTAAGACGCTGTAGCACGCTCAGTTTTGAAGCTAGATTAAAGATACTGGTATCATATGAAACTGGACGACCTAGCGCATCCATTAGTACCAAATGTCATGCTATCTTGTCAAGAAGGGCACTCCAGAACGCTCCAAAGTTAAGCTAAATATTGCCGAGGGAAAAGGGGTCCTTTTAAACTTCCATGTGTCATTCAGAATCTTTCCTTGCATGGACTACTGTGGACCTTGTTGAGGTTCAACTGGAACTTGAACATGGAACGCATTTATTGTTGTTAATTATCATCTATATTGGGGCATATTAGGAATTATTTCCTTCTTCTAATTGTAATGGCCATAATGGTTTTGAAATTCAACTGGCACTTTAACTTTGTGCTGACAGTCGATGGCCTTGATGTTTTTATTAAAAATGTGTCGTTCACAGGAGAGAATCTGTGTTCAAAGTTAAAAAGATGCTATTAAACAATAATATTTTCATTTAAATTTACTTCCATGGTGTTGATTCTGCAATAATTCTGTTATTTTACATTTTAATATGCATTAATATTAGGAAGAAAAAAGCGATTCATCACAGCAAATTCTGCGATTGACAGCCCAATTATTATGAAAAAAGAAGATGACCACATTATCTCAAACGACAAGAGTCTAATATATCACTATATATATTACATGTTTATATTCATAGCACCAACAGTCCATTATAATTTTACATAGTGCTAAGATCCCACAGGTAGAACAGTGAGTGGTAGAAAGTTCAAAACTGCTTCATGTTCTTTGCCACACGCCATTCTCACAAACCATTTTAAGCTTCCAGTGAAAACCATGTTTGTCTCAGGAGATTGGACAAACTCAAAGTACTTGAGAATGGAAGTAATTTGGTCATTTTTAGGTTTTCTAAATGAACTGAAGGATTAAATGCGCTTTTGTGGGTATAGACAATTCTCTTATGTCTTGGGCTAAAGGAAACCCCTGAAAACTAACTGAATTGAATCTTGAAATACAGCACACTTAACATGTTTAAAGGTTGCTCACATTTGTTACATACCACCAACACGATGGTTTCAACAATTTATTGCTTTACCACCCATGTATTGTGGTAACTTTATTGCTTTTTTACTGCGGCAATGTATTTTTGTGCTTGTAATATATTTTTGTGCTGCAACTGTCTAATATCCCTTTTGGGCCTCATTACAGTTCCATCTGATCTTATTCTTACCATACATCTGCTTTGCGGCCATAGCCCTCCCCATTGATGACTTCGGGGCTCATCCAGTAGGGGGTGCCAGTGACAGACTTGATTCCTGTACCAGACATGCAGATGGTCTGGATACGTTTGCTGGCTCCAAAGTCTCCCAGCTTCACGTTCCCTGATGAGTCTCTCAGGATGTTAGCACCTGGTAGGATGAAACAAAATCAGCTCAGAGTTATTCAAGAGTCTCCCGAGGACTGTCAATATCCTTTGAGGGACACTTTGACAGTTTGGAGGTTCAATTCATTTGGTCGGCCGTTACAGTGTGGTTACAAAGTACCTGTGCCAGCACTTCAACTGACTGAACCACCTAAAGGGAAAGGCTTGACAAGTCTGATGATGGAACGCTGGCAGATTTATTTCTATAATGTCAAAATATACCTTTTAGCATTTTTTATATAAATAACACACTGACTCAACTCCACAAACACTTAAGTTTCACTTTTCTCACATTTAACAAATCAGAAAATTAAATATTAAATCAACCATCTGCTCGAACCCCAACCCCCTCCCTCATTCACTTTCCGACATGTAGCTGGGTCTATCCCATTTCCTTCAGGCGCTCCACTTGTTTGATCAGTGACTAATGTGCACCACTCGCCACTCACTCTCCCCACCTACTGTAGGATGGAGGGCTGCAGAGAAGAGATTGAGAGACCAAAGCTGTGACCTTTACTCTTAACTTCTTTACCTGTTTCCACTCCCTGTACATTTGTTGTGTGAGGATGTGAGACTTTCCAACAAATCCCGTTAAGTCCGTAGCTTTATTTGGCTCCTTGGAACATTAAATTCACAGAAACTTTATAGTCTAATGTCATGGTTACGATGCCAAGCTCTATCCAAAAACCGCATGTGCTGACAGCCCTTTTACTGCATACAGAAGAGCTCTTGTGTGGTGAGATGAGCACACACCGTACATTAAACATGAAGAGCACTTCTAAGCGGAAAATCCCACCCACATATACTCTCATAGAGCTTGCCCTTGTCCTGTGAAACCTACTATCTTTTTTCCCCACCAAAAGGTATATTTCCCTCTTCTTGGCCACGACTGAACGAAGCAGTGACTCCCAATGCTGCGGGCAGCCAAACTAAAGCCTTTCCATCCGGTGTTGAACATTTTTAGGCTGGCTGTTTTCACCAGCATGGAGCCTAATATATCTCAAAGGGAAGTTCAAAATAGCACTTTTTTTTCCAGGTTCCTTCTGTAGATGGTGAGTAACCAAATGAGGAAATTTCAACCGGAATAAAATGAATGAATCTGTAGTGTTCTCAGCAACGGCTGCTGCAACATGAACCTTAAAGATTTGCTGTTTACACACTGTCAGCTAAGTCTGTGTCTCAAGTGTGGGTGTTCACTGCTTACAAATCCAATTAAAATCCTATCCTGACCTTTGCTAGCTTGCTGTTTCAGTTACCTTTGATGTCTCTGTGTACAATCATGTTGCTGTGCAGGTAGGAGACTCCTTGGAGGATCTGTCTGGTGTATCTCCTTGTCACCTTCTCTGTCAGGGCCCCATAGGCTTTTAGCTGGTCCTTTATTGAGCCCTGGAGAGAGAGGACGAGAGAGAGAGACAAACAATTCTTTATATTGGCTGTACTGTTAACTAATATTATTGTCACAGCTGTAGTGTATACAATTAGAAAAGGTCTGCTTTGGAAGGATATGTATGATGGATATAAAATGGTTCAGTGCCTGTTAACAATGATTTTAAGGAAAATGTGGCTGGGTACTTGCAATAACATTTCCAGCTGAAGCGTATTTATTTGGTTTTATTGTGAAAAAGCCTCTGAGTCAGTTTTTAAGTACAAAAAACAAGTGTATAAAAATACAATGTGCCAAAAGGAATCTGCTATATTTTGAGTCCAAACACCTTCAATGTCCTGTATTTCCTTTCACGTCCTGTTTTCAGTTCCTCATGAGGAAATCAGAGGAGCAAAGACCTGACCCAGTAACACCTGTGACGCAGTTTTGGACTCACACAGGGAAAACAAAACCTCTCACTCTTCACTTTCAGCTGTAAACGAGACACCTTAACAGCTCTCTGGCTCTCAGAGGGAAACTTGCCCCCCACCTCCCCCCTGCGGGCGCCTTAAGTGTTATCGGTCAGCCACAGTGGTGCAGCCGTGCCGAGCAGTCACACACAAACTTGGCTTGGTCACCTCCACTCTTTGCCTCTGCCAGCAACCTCCAGTGAAACATAAACATTTCCAAGTTCCAGACAATGTGTGACTAAGACGCTCAACGCCACTCAGGAAAAAAAACAGTGCAGGAAATATTAAAAACAGGCGCAGGGACAGGGTCCGCAGGCGACATCAGCTCATTAAGGCACTCATTTAGTGAGAATAAGAGCTCATAAACTGAGCTGTTCTGCTGACATCAACCACTGAGGACACGTTTGTTGACAGCTGGTGACATTTCAAAATTGGCTTTTAGCAGATGTGCCCGGTATGGGTTTGATTTGAAGTTCATCTTAAAACGTCAGTGTACCTATCTCTCCAGCCAAAACAACTCAAAATATGACAGTCTCAGAGATTGTTCGTCATTGTATCTCAATCAAACTGTTTGTGCTACATGTAACCTATTAAAGTTTAAATATATTCAAATGAAATGCCCTGCAGAATACACACCCCAGGCATAAACTCCACAAAAATGGTGAGCTTCTTCTGTTCAAGGTCCCGAAGACAACCATAGTACTGAACAATACGCTCGTGACGCAGATTCTTCAGCAGCTGAATCTCACACTCCAGAGCATTCACCTCCTACAGAAAAAAAGTGTTTGAATTAAGAAAAACACAGAGCAATTCAACTACATAGCATCTTTAATCTTTAATCATAAAATCATTGAGTCTTATTCCCTAAAATACATACAGTCAGTGACTTATTGTGTTCTCTCTCACCTTGCTGGTATCTTGACAGCCAGGATCAAAGGGCACCTGCTTGGCGGCCAGCTCACGACCTGTGTCGGCGTCATAACAGAGGTAGACCTCGCCGAAAGCCCCGCGCCCCAGGAGTTTTCCTTGTCGCCAGTTGACTGGCGCCCGCGGCGCTGCAGAAACACAACACCAGATGATGAAAACCCACCAGTAATTCATTTTGTTGCTAAGCCCCCAGAGGCAGACAGATCCACCGTGATATACTGATTTGAGCAAACTCTAACACTGAAGCATGCGCCAAAATCCACCGCAAGACCCAACTGTAACTCAGCGCAGAAATATCACCGAGACCAGACGTCAAATCCACCGCAGGGTCGTTAAATAAATCCCACCGCAGACCCTCTCAGATGGGAAAACCCCTGATGTCTGAGTCAAACCACGCTCAGCTGACAGAAAGTCGTCAAAACCTAGAGAGAGCATCTCAACACCTCTCATCTTCACAGGCCCAGACTCTGTATTTGGAATTAACAAGCTTCTTTGTGACCGAGTTAGACAGTCTGGTCGCGTGTGGGTGAGAAGGACACCGGAAACTGACACGTTAACCAAAGACTGCTTTCGTTTCATGACAAAGGCAGTTTCTGGGCAACGCAAACTGTGGCCTGAATGATGACAGCTGTGAGCCTGTGACATGGACGATGAGCGGGGATTTCTGCCTGCTGTGACATACAGTATTACTGTATATTTGTATACTCCCTCTTGCTAGCTACTACTAAGAATTAAACATGTTTGACAGCCATAGTAACCTTTCGACGAGGGCTGGGTATCATTTAAGATTTTTCGATAGTATGCTGATAGGATACCTGAGTTTAAGTACTGATACCATACTTTTTTTTAGTGCCTGACTTCTCTAAATGTTCTAAGTTCACAAAAAAGCCAGTTCTCAAATGATAAGTTTGTCTAACATCAAGCTTCCGTACAAGAACTTTGACAGAATAAAATAGTCTAAAACTGGCAAAAGTTTCATTTAAAATCTGAAATGATCTGATCAAAGAATAAGTAAACAATATCATATTTTCAAAAAGATAGATCTTTGTTCTAGGAGGACAATTTGTTTTTTAAAGCCCACACATTTTCATGTTTCACGTAAAAAGCACAAGATATGGTCGTATACAGTATATGCATATGGTATACATTATGTTTACAGCACTGAATTAAAAAGTACTGAGTTTGATACGCTGCCCTACTCTTGAAAAGCAGAAGAAAACAAGACTGAACTTTCTTTATTCATCTCTGGGTTATCAGAGAGGGTTTATTTGCCTCATTATCAACAGGAACCAGTCTAATACAACACCAATCAACAACAAACGCCCAGAAATTCCGTTTCCCTCAGTGCTTCTCTGTCCCTTCATTTGAAAAGTTTTAAGGTTCTACGAGCACTACTTACACTTGGCTGTACCACGCTGGCAGCTTTTGTCAGCAGTGCGGCCTAGTGAGTGCAGGTCGCTGTACTGCAGCGTACTGTCTCCGTTATAACTGCGTGTGCGACTGGATGGAACCAGCTGAAACAGGTTCTCCTGCGGCATGAAGCTGCGCGGAAGTGTCCTGCGTCCTGAAAACACATATAAAAATGAAAAAAAATAGACATATTAACGACTTTACGCACACAGGCCACTGCATCTTTTGTTTGTACTGTGAATGATTTTCACACAGTTACTTTACAGGTGTTGCGCATAAAGTGAGCTCTAGGCCAAGACTTAGAGCCAGCCAGAGCAGAGTGCCTCTCGCCACTCCATCCCACTTCCCTTCAGACAGGAAGCAGGGCGCTGTGTTTTTATACAAGTTTGGGTTCACCGCAGGGAAACGTAAATCATTGCTAGTCAAGGTTAGCCTCTGAGTAAGCAATTACTAGCAGCTGCCTGGAACAGCAAGCCAGCACTTCACGTACTAAATCTACGCAGGGTGAAAAAAATGCCAAAAACAAATATTTTATTTGGAAATTAAAAGAAGTGATAGAAATGTCAGGAGGAGGCACTGTCAAGAATGAGATCCTATATCATCCATCTGAAGTTAAACTGGTAGTGGTGTGTGAATCTGTCTGTGCTGGCATGTGCACATAGTAACATATCTGTTCAATCTGTGCAATAATAGTGTTGTTGTTGTTGCTCTAGCAAAGCTGGTTTCTTACGGTCTCCATAATCCTTGCTGCGATTGGGCAACTGGAACTGGCGAGGGAAAGTCCCTCCTTTCCCATGGCGACCTGAAGAGGGAGCAAAGAGAAAGTTAGGAAGTAACTGAAGCCTCAACAACTAGCCTCACATTACAACTGAATTCACAGTCACAGTACTCCTCCATTTAGTTTTATTCACATCTCAAGTTCCATGATGGAGCTTTAATTGCTTGGAGTTTGGAGGATGACAGAGTTTCACATTTCAACTGATCACATCTGACAGACTACATTCCTTTTGCTCTTCTCGGCATGTCAAATCAAAGTAGAGTTGAAAAGCAGCGGAATGGAAGACAGCTTTTCACACACCAAACAGTGCCGTTGTATCACCTCACTGCAGCCGAGAGAGAAACTGAAAACAGCTCATGTGTGCTAGCTTAGCCTTAGCTCTGAACCCAGTGGAGCAGTAACTAAAGGCAGGTGGGGAGCACTGCTGACGCAGGCAAGCGCTGACACTCACTCTCTCTCACACACACACACACACACACACACACACACACACACTGAATGGAGAGCAGCGGAGCCACTAGCAATTGAAAGCAGCTGTTCTGTCAGATGCCTCCCCTCGCGCTGTTTTTGTGGCCGTATCCCATGGAGACGGGAGTTATTTTTTGTGCTTGGCAGCGCGGGATGGAGAGGAAAAATCTACTCACAGGGAATGGTAAACAAATACTGTAGCCCTCAGCAGGAAGGGCCACACAGCTTTACATCTGGGAGGGGACAGTGTGTGCGTGTGTGCAGGCACGTGCATGCATGTGTGCCCAGCTATATGAAGCACCCATACTCCCAGTCTGTGTACACAACGCGCAGCACCACCAGTTTACAGCAGGGGGGTGGTGCAGGAGAAAAAGAAATGACCAGATTGGGAGAGCTGCTGTGGTTCCTCTGTTCATGAGGATTAGTGTGGCGCTATCTGTCATCCTGCTCTATTTGATCTGTGTTCTGAAGGAAAGGGGACAGACAGGGAGCCGAGGGACAAGGAGTAGACGAGTAAGGGGGGCACATCAAGAGGCGAGGGGACAGAGAAGGGAAGCGATCATGAAAAGGCAGGAAAGCAGCAATGTCTATTAGGAACTGGAGTTTGGGGGAAAAAAGGCAGACGAAGAGGGGAGATGGGGCAAGGAGACAAAAGGGAAAAGGAGATGACAAAGGGTACACAGAGGAGAGTGTGGGGAAGATAATGCAGGAAGAATTATGATACTATCACACAGCCTTCCTCACCTCCTGAGACACGAGAAATACAACCAAGGTATTATATTTCTTCACAATAACCCATTACTCATGTTAAGTATTTACTCCCAGATAAAACCATCAAATCATATAATCTCCCTCCTCATTACTAATCTCAAGAGGGAATTTGCGACGGGGAAACATTTTAGGCAATCGGGAGCTACACGAACAACGCTTTAGTTCTCTTTCTGTGAAACTTGATTGTGTGGCTATAATTACCACAGAACCAAAAAAAAAAGTAAGAACAGACTTGCTCATAATGAACACGCTTTTTGCACCTCTCTTTATCTTTCTGTAGTATTTGAGTTGAGAATGAACTCAACAGCAAAGAGGCAGTTTTTTTTTAGAACTGCTGCAGAATTTTCCTATCTTACCTTTGTATTCATAGTTGAGGTTCAGGTAATTATTGTCACGGTTGCTCTGCGAGAAAGGAGGACTGAAATGACAAGAGAACAGGGAGAAAAAGTTTTAAAAGGGTTTGCTATTTCAGTCAGTGATTTCCCCTTATCTTCAAACAGAGTCTGGCTGCAGCTGCTGGTTGGAAACATTTAGAACAGCCTCGACTGTAAAGCAGCACAAAATGCCTCAGAATGACTTTTGCATTCAAACTAATGTGCTTTCAGTCACATTTGATTTCAAACAACAATGTGTTGAATTAGAAAAGATAAGCTCCTCTGCATCAGCAGTAAGAAAGTGAAAGTGGAGATTGTGGTGCTAATTGCTAATGCCCCCCCCCCACACCGGTCGTTTGTGGCCAGCCCTGCCCCGACGACCCGACAGAGAGTGACGTCTCTGTTGACCGCAGGGCGGCGCGGGGCCACGAGACCCTGGATAAGGGGCACGCATGCCCGCTCGCAGGGAAAAGTTCCATGCACTCGTTTCCTGCCATTGTTCTGCAGCCTGGAGCCCAGATAAGCCTCGTGCAGGTAGAGCTGTTTCCGTCCTATGCTCTCTCTCACCCTCACTCTTGCTTTTCTTTTCATTTTGATTCACATTCAGTCTTTTCCCCCCCCCCCCCCCCCCCACACTTCATTCTCACTCTTTCACCACTTTCTCCATTTTCTAGCTCAGTTTTATCCTCTCATCCAGCATGTTCTTGCTTGACTCTTTTACATCTCCCACTCAGTCTCTGTTTCTCTCTCTCATGATAACAGGGGAATCCAGGCGTCCAGATAAGAGGTTTGTCGCCATGGCAACAGCAAAGTGCGCTGATTCCGCCTTTAACACCGTTTACAAACTTTACCGAGCGCCTCTGGTTGCTTCTGTGTGTGCGCGTGTGTTTGCAACATACAAGATCACATCCAAGTGTGTTAACAGTATTCAACACAAACCAAGTCTCATATCTCTGCAAATGATGCTGGTTTGCACTATGAATGTGCACATCATAAATATAAATCTAGACAGACTAGCGTCATGAATCACACACTGCATGATGACTCACCTGTCCAGTGCTTGATCTATTGATTGACAGCTGCTCGACAGTGAGTTGTCTGCGCTTCCAAAGGGATCCAGCATCTGACAGATATAATAACACAGGGGGATCATGGGTCACCGAGCATGCAATCATGTGGGAGAGGACATAAAGCAGTGCAGATAACGCAGTGTGTATAACTGCAGAGCAGTATACCTGTTAGAATATGAATTAATTTTTCTGTGCATATTTGGGTCACTAGCCAAATATCTTTAAAAAGAGCCAAATTAGAAGGGTATGGAGATTAGTCATTACTGTGCATGAACTGGGACTGCTAAAGCTATAGCACGTTCATATAGCCCCCCAGTGTGGGTAGTTTAGCAAGTTTCGGTTCAGTATATGAAGTAAGAACATTAATTACATGAAAATGTTACATAGGCCAATCACAAAGGAGTGTTTATCCAGAACCTTTAATAATAATGAGGCTTTTTTATTTGTCCTAATATACAGTCTTTTTCCTCTGGACATGCTCTTACATTCTGGTCATGGGTCTCGGGGATAAACTCCCCTTCACTGTGGATGCTGGTGTAGGAGCCCTGGCGGGCAATCTGCTGCTGCTCCTCGGGCACGCTGCCAGGAGGTGGGGACGTTCGACCTGTGTGCAGGGAACCTGGGATGGTGGCAGTTTGAAAAGGTGGGGCAAGGGAAAGAACAGGGAGCAGCAAGTAAGAGAGAAGAATGAATGCAGAATTAAGTGAAAAGAGGGAGGAGAAATGTAAAATAAGAGAACAGAAGGAGAAATTGAGTGGTGAGGGTGAGAAACAATGGAGGGAGCACAAAGGAAAGATGATGAAGAGATGAAAACGAGGGGGGAGAGGGGAGAAAACGGCGCCACGGTGTTATTCATGGGTACAAGTTCAACAGTGCCAGGACCACGAGAAATGATTTACTAAACCACACTGCTGCCACCTCTAACCTCAATTACTGTGACAAATGCTCCCCCGGCTGAGCTGCAGCGGAGACTGAGCACTCGTCCTTGACACGGTAAGAAGACCTACTGAAAGTCTGTCGCTGGCTGAGCTGAAAGGTATACTGAAAAAGTGCAGAGGCCAATTGGTGCCAAGATGTATCGGAGTGGTCAAAATATCAGAGTAAACAGTCAAGTTTGTGACTGAAATCTAAAGTTACAATTCCTTTTTCTTCACAGTTTAGCTTCTTCCTGCCCCTTTCCTTCTGTCCAACCTCTCCCCTCCCACTGCTGCTCTACGTCACTGAGGTACCCGGGCTCACATCTCATCTTCACTCAACCATCCACTGTGACCGCTCTCCTGTCACCTCTCATCTGCCACCACTCTCTCCACTTCTATCCCTCAGTTGCTCGGACTTGTGGCTGGCAGGGGAATTGAGAGAGCATGGGTAATTCTATACAATTTATATGACTCGGGATGGTGACAGCGCTGATGTTATTGGGGCTACGTGAGAGAGATTGGCGCTGACAGCGATCATAAAGTGTTTTTCAGCGGCTATGCGAAAATGCAAATGCGACACAGAAGTGAGCGCTGGCCGTTTCTGCATGTGTCTGAGGTGTCAGAGATATGACTGAAATGCTGACCTTTCTAAATAAAAAAGATTCAGACATGGGAGACAGGGGAGAGCTCAGCATTTCACGGAGTAAAATAAACCTTCATGCTGTGTTACCAAACAAGCCGTGAGGGACAACAGAAGTGGAGTGTACCGTGTTATCTAACCATGGAGTGTGACATGACATGAAAAGGACCTTTGTCGGTCTGAAAGGAATAGTTTGACATTTTTGGCTCATTTGCTTTCTTGCCAAGAGTTAAATGTGAAGACTGATACCACTATCATATCTGTTAAATAATCCTTTGAATATAAAGCTACAGCCAGAAGCCGATTAGCTAAGCTAGCAGGGGGAAACAGCTACCCTGGCTCTGTCCTAAGGTAGAAAAATGTTTCTAGCACCTCTAAAGCTCACTAATTGACATGCTGTATTTCATTTATTCAATTCGTACAAAAACCAAAGTGTACATACAACAAGTTGTTCTTTGCCACAACTAGGGTGGCCATTTCCATAACACCAAACAGGAGGACACTTTGCAGCATTTAGTGAGGCAAGAATAACTGCATAGGACTCTGGTGTACTCGCAACTACAACGTACTCAATGTAAGTCGCTTTGGATAAAAGCGTCTGCTAAATGACTAAATGTAAATGTAATGTAAATGTACTCGTAATACAGTTTTGTCCGTCATATCGATGGTATCATGATACAGTGATTCTGAAATAGCCTACTCTATTCATTGCCAGACAATTTGATGTAGACCTGAGTGTAACAGAAGAGGCAAAAAAGTGTTTGTTCACAGTGTTTGTATTTATTCAAGACATTGTGATGTCTGTTTAACAAAAGTCTTGCAAAGTGCACAGTGCCTGAAAACATAAAACTTCTGGACTTCTGGAAATAAAATAAATAAATAAAACAATCTGGCAGATTGGCACAATGCCAGATAACATAACATTTCTGGACTTCTGGAAATAACAAAAATACATAAATAAACAAATAATAAGTAGCGTCTCTGCTGCTTTTTGCTATTAATTCGTGCTCTTTTGTCCATTCCGGATTAAACGAGGTCTGACGTTTCGGCATGTTGACGTGATGATATGACGTAGCCTGTAGCCAGCACGTGGTGGCTTGTTTACGTTTTTAACCCATGATTTATCAGGTATTTATTTGACACCGCTTTCAGCCAATCATTCGTTTGACCGGAGATCTTACGGCATTAGACGCTACGCTGCTGCGTCCCAATAGAGCTTCTAGAGCGGATTTGTTTAGACCGATTCAACTCCAAAAAGGAGGACAAATTAGTGTCCGGCTTGAGGCCTGGCCGGACAGGGGGCTTAAAATCCGGACTGTCCAGGCACCCTAGCCACAACTCGACCTCATGGTGACGACAAGACTCCACAAAGTCACTGCGCCTGGATAAGGCATCCAGTTCACTATAACCCCCGTAAAACCACAAACTGGCTGGATTAAACAAACGAGATATATTGCAAAGTGTTAATTAGTGAGCTTTAGAGGTGTTGATAAGCATATTTTGTGACTGCTGGACAGAGCCAGGCTAGCTGTGTCCTCCATTTCCAGTCTTTATGCTAGCAAAGCTAACCGTCTGCTGGCTAGATCTTCATGTCCAAAGGACAGATATGAGAGAGGTAAAGATGTTCTCTCTGCAAGAAAGCGAAATACGCTACGTTGGATGTTGACATCCAAGGATCAACACATTTAACATAACATCTTCAGATTTAAAGCGTGCACTAAACAAGGTGATGATGCAGACGGAGAGCTGCTTGGTATGAGAGCAAACACTTGTCCTTGCTTTGACCTGACATCTCTCTGGCTGTTAAAGTTGTCACTTTCTCCTCCAATTTCCATTCTTACACTGTGACAAAGCATGTCTCTCATCTTGCATTCCACATTCCTATGACTGTGGCATCACTCTGTGTTGTAAATTGACACTGACAAGCCTTGAGGCCTTAGCAGGTGGACAAGACATCTTGGCATCAGTAGGATTTGGTTGTAACTCTATGCCTTTTGTTTTTCTGCCTCCTCTCAGACATAAAGATTGGGAGGAATTACTACTTAACAACTCCTGATAGAGCTGTAATGGCATTCTGATTGGTCCGTTAGTCAATGACTTAGCATTTCTGTGTGTGTTCCTACGTGTGGGCTCACCTGTCGAGTGTTTGCGCACCCTCTCCGAGCCCTTTAGCAGGGAGCCCTTCAGATCTCCCAGCGACCGTGATGACCTCATCTCGCTCTGTTTGTCCCTGCTGTTCACCTGTAGGTACTGCAAAGAGAAAACACAGGAAGTAGGACGTGGAGCAAGGATCAGAAAAGGAAGTGAGGACAGCCTTACATCATTGTCCAGTTACATCATCATATCAGTGGGGGAAGTTTGCTTCCTCTGAGTTACTGGAGTTCAGCGCACAGTAGCTCTGATGCAGGTGACTTCATTTAAAGGTAACATGGTTTTAAAAATAGAACGACTGCATACAGCAGTGCAATCAGAAAGTGACTGCAGCTGTTCCCAACACGGTTGTTAAGGTTACTATTTACACATTGGTACATCTCTGTACAACAGCATGACTTGCTGTATATTGTGCAGAAATGCTGCAGTGTAAATCATGCAGTCTGCATTAAAATCTGAAGTCACGGCAGAAGATTTTATGTCTTTAAGTCTCTCCAATGACCAGTGTCATGGCTTCAAGGAGTGCACGTTGTATGGAACTCACATGGTTGTTTTTGGGGGTCTTGAGCAGTATCCTGAGCAGCCCGTTGGTCCCCGAGCTGCAGCCCAACATCAGTACCGCCTGATCCAGGTCCTCCTGGGTCTTCATCGGCAGCAGCAACTGAAAGGACAAGAAAACATACAGCACGTGACCTTTAATTTCCCACTATACCATAATGACGCCGTGTTAAGCCATCAGTGCATGGATGGTGTACTGTAGATGTTGCTGTCATGTAAAAGCCTCGTCAATCTACAGTGATTTTCAACAAAGAACTCAAGCTCTTGAGATACTGACAGCTGAATACATGGCTTTATGCAACTTAGAGGATACACAAGCGCTGCATAAGAGTCCACTAGTTGTGCTCGCACCTCTTTTTCCATGAAGAACATGTCCATCTGCTGACCAAAGGCCTCTGTCACTTTCTGCAGCAGCTCCTTGATCTTCAGCGGCCTCTGGAACGGGATGATTCTGGGAAGCAGAGAACGGCAACAGGGTCAGAGGTCAGAGATAGACGCTACTGTTGTGTCTAGCTTCATGAGCTCAGACTCTGAAACCCAGCCTGAGGTGGTGATTTTGGTAAACATTAGCAGCTGACTGGCAGCTATACCTGCTCATAGTTCACAAGTGTGTTACAATTTTTGGACAATATGGCAATGGAGTTATACACATTCTTTCCTATTCTTCGTAGCTTTACTGTCTTTCTAACATATGTGTGGACTAGATGACCATGTAAGAATCTCATTATAAGGCATTTTATGACTGTGTTTCTATGGTAACAAGAGAAAAACGGACAGGTCAGCTGGGTCAAGGAGAGGAGCGAGCGGATGCTAAAGGGGCGTTAATCAATGCAATGAAAACAGACAGTGCCAGAAAACCCCCCCTGATGTATATGAATGTCTTATCTACTGTACGCCTATGTGTACAACTGAGTGTGCACACTGTCTGTCTGTCTGAGTACGAGCTTATCAGCGAGTGTTTGTAGTGAGTATGTATATGGATGCGTGCGTGTTTGTAAAGCTCTACATGCATGAGTGGGCTTCCCAATCAGTGTGTGCATCGGCCACTGTTTCAACACCACTGGGCCTCTCCACTAAGCCAGCACAAAGGCAGATGGGAAACTTCCTGAGAGGAAAGGGGAAAAAATCTGGAGCGGCGGCTAAAGCAGCAGGATGTGTGTCTTTCCCTCCTCTTATAAAGAGCGACAGTGAGAGATACAGAGACGCAGAGATATTTACAGACTGTGAGAGAGAAAATAAAGGAAACAGCCTGAAAAAATAAAAGGAAAAGACAGAGACAGAGATTCTTGCCGTCTTCTCCACTCTTTTCTCTCTATCTGCCCTCACTCTCTGCATCTGAAGAATCCACTGCCCACTATCTCTTTATAGTATCCTGATAAAAGGACTTGTTTTTATCCAATCACTTCCTCATCAGAGGCCAAAGCTCTGCCTATCTTAATGACTGCTCATTGGTTCCCTCATTTCAGGAGAGGATTCTGGGAATAGGAAGGCTTGCAGATCAGAGGCGAGCAGCAGCACAGCTAAACGCTCTCCATCTCTGTTTATACTTGACGATGATGTGTCTGATAAAGAGATGGAGGGATGTGTGTGTGTGTGGCGGGGAGGGGGGGGTGCATGAAGATGCTGCCTTAAAAGATATGGCTTTCCTTCCTCTGTGCAAGCATGTGGACACAAATTTGCAGAGTAAAAAGAATGCCTTTGCGTCTGCATCCCAGCACACTCTCTCTCATGGACACAATCACAATCACGTACACAGTAAAAAAAAGCCCTGGCTCTGTTCCTTCACTCTCTGGCAGGAGACCCTGAGCCAGAGCCAGGGGTAAGAGAGAGACACAGCTCCTATTTCCTGCCCCAAACCTTCAGCACTTGCCAATAAAAAGAGGGGTCATCCATTTAGACTCCATTGTGGACAGACAACGCAGTTATCCCGACTCAGGGACTCCTAATACCTCAAGTGCTGTGGACGGCCGATGCTCAGATATAACATGTAATTCACACCGGTGCTGCAACTTGGATTATGATCGTAAATGTAATGTAAATGGACTCTTCTTGTATAGCGCCTTTCTAGTCGTCCGACTACTCAAAGCGCTTTCACATTACATATCACGTTTACCCAGACACACATTCATACAAATCAGTACAAATTAAACTAACCATTCATACACACTCACACACCGAAGGCACAGCTTCGGGAGCAATTTGGGGTTCAGTATCTTGCTCAAGGATACTTCGACACATGGTTGGGGGAAGCCGGGATCGAACTGCCGACCTTCCGATTGGTAGACGACCCGCTCTGCCACCAAGCCACAGCCGCCCCACAGTACAGTTCCGTTTTAATAAGATCTCACCTCTGTTGTCAAGAACGAAAGGAAATGCTGATACAATTTCATTAGATTTGATCATAAGTGCCTTCATTCTCAGTTTTCAGGGGTTTCATGCTCAGTAACTCAAGTTTAAATGAGAGCTCAGAAATGTTATGCTATGTTATGTGGCTTGTACTTGTCCCTAGAAATATAAACATTTATCCTGCATTAACTGACTTTTTTTTGCCACTTTGGGGAAGTGGAAATAAGTTGTAAACACTGACATATTATCACATTTTAAGTTGATATGGCTAACTTGCTAGCAAGAAAATGTCCTACAACACAAGCAACAATAGCATTAACTTGGAGTCATGTTTCTGTCCACCTGAATGCATGTTTAATTAAAGTAAGAGCCATTTACTCTCCTTTCAGCTCTGTTTTTGTTCTCCACCGACTCCTGAGAAAAATATCTGGGTCTTTAGCCGCTAAACGTTCACAAGCTAAACGCTAACTATGTTTGTCGGCCATTTGGTGCTGGGTAGGTAGTGTACAGTGGGTTTTTAGAGATTTATTTTTTGCAGAAAACAGCTGCCTGCTAGCAGGTAAGAGTGTACAAAAACAGTAAAGTTGCAAACCAGAAAAAAACCACGACAATTAGCTGGAAGATGCTAAAACACTCTGTAGAGCTTTGTAGGTTTGTTACTATGAGCAACAACTTTCACATACTAATGTGATCCATTGTTAATATAAAATGTTGATTAAAGCAGCTTTAAATAAATAAATATGTTAGTCACGCTAATGCTACAATGTGATATTATTATTTTACCCCTTGAGGTAACAAACTCAGGATATCCTACAGATTTCCAAAACTGGCCCTGTATCAAAGTGAAAGCGGTCAGAGCTCAGACAAGCATAACTAACATGACCAAAAAAGAGAGGGGAGAAAGACAGTGTGAATTCAAAGAGGGAATAAAAAAATGCACAGAAGAGTTGCTTTTGAAATCAGTGAATGGTGTCTTTCCAGAGTGAGCTGTTCTAAGTGAGCAGTGCGGTTTGAGCTCGTGAGGAAGAGAAGCCTGCGAGACGGAGAAACAGACGGAGGCAGAAAGGCAAAGAGACAGGAATATGAAAAACTCATCTTTTCCTCAGCAGTTCCCAATTAGGGCTGTGAAAAAGCGGAGAGGCCCAACGTGAGGCCGTATTCTGCAGGAGGAGTGAGCCGTTTCGCTTCCCTTTCTCACTCGTGCGGGCCTGTGGCTTTCTAATCAACGCCTCACTGAACCAATGCCTGTTCTCCTGGACTATATTCTGATGAATCAAGGAAATTATTCTAGTAAGTTCTGGTCAGTCTCCCTCTAACGTTTTTTTCCGCTGTAACAGTACACTCTGTTTGTCATTCCCTAAGGAGTTGTTTGGAGTTCAGATTCCCTGTGGGCTGCTGAACGAGGGTTTCATGGGGACAAAGTATGTCTGTGAACTTGGACCTCTCCCAGGATGTAATGCTAAAGGCCAGACAAGGCCCTGAGAGACTCACACAGCATCCATACACGGAACGATGGCGCTGCAATCCCAGTGTAGACTAAATGAAGCTCAACGCCAAATAAAGCCTCTCCCGTTCAAAAGATCTGTTATTTATACTGGGACGCTTTAGCTTTCAAAGTGCTCCGACGTGGTAAACAAACTGTAAGGCACCTTGGTGGAAAAACGTCTCGTAGAACTGTCTCCAGACAGAGTTAGTGTCATGCTTTTCCTCTTGAGTAACTCTTGAGGCTGGTGGTGTGAGGGAGGACTGATGGCTGCAGGGTGAAGGAAGTGGAGGACAGAGGGCAAGCACAAGAAAACACAGAAGATGAAGTATTCATTTGGGGTGTGCCTGGAAGACTGGACACTTAACTGAAACACTTGGCGCACTTTGTTTTTTGCTCACTCCCTCTCTCGGGTCTCTCTTTTTTCCCCCTCTCAAACAGCCTGTCTCAGTTTGAAACACAAGGCCGCGGCTAAAAGTCAAAGCAGGAATTTTCCCTCTCTTTATGCTACTCTGGCATGTAACTGTGATTTCCCCTAGACACAGAATCCCAGGCATGGCAAAGCATAACAAAAAAGATCCGAACTGAAGAGTTAAGGCTTGGACAGAGGAGCAGAAAAAACAATACAGAGGTTCCAACATACCGTTTTTCTCTCTCATGCTCCAGCTTGACTCTTAAATCCTGTTGAGAGGAAAAATAACAACAGAGGGGAGTTATGGAAGTGGAAAGTTAAAATGATTCATGGTTGTATGTGGGATTTGGGCTGCTGAATAAACGATAGCTATAAGCTGGACAAGGAATTTAAGTGACAAAAAGCATTACAGTGATACATGTTTTGTACTGCTGTTGCTGAGTTTAGTCCAGCAATACAAAGACAAGATTATCCTTCAACTTGACTCTAAAGTTGCATGACACAATCTGAGGTTTCTATATATGTAAAGGGTTTTACCCATGGGAGCAGGAATCTGGAGGAGCCTGCAAGTCTGCATGAGGTCATGGTGATAAACTACCACTGACATCATATCAGTGCGGACGATTGGTTAAAAAGTAGGGGTTTACACCAACTCACAGATGACAGCCGCACTCGAGCGGAAACTCTCTCTGCTCCTCACGGTTTGTTTATGTCTCATCATAAACATCGGTGCTTCAAGAGGATTTGCCAATTATCATTCCACAGAGGGAACAAACGCAGAAGGAGGCAACTTCAGAAAGAGGCACACAGTGATTGAGATAAATTAAACCCTGGAGCCACTTAAGTTTTCAGTGTAGAAAAACCATAAAGGAGAATGATTAGCTGCCCGAAGTGTGTCAATTTATCATTTCCAATGATTTCTAAAACTGATCTACTGTGGCCATAAACAAATGACAGGCCATAAACTATACCATAAATAAACCATCATTTTTATTGGTGATTACTTTGCGAATGTAGGTGTCATTTTTAAATAGTACATTTTGAAACCAGATTTTACATTGTTACAAAAGATCAGTCACAGCACAAGCTGGACCGAACGCTCTAATTTGCTTTGTTTGAGTGCATCTGCAGCATGCAACTATGGACAATAAACCGCAAACTGTCAAATCTGCTTTCATGAGTCAAGTTTTAGAATTCCCATGCCAATAAATGTTTGCGAATGCAGCACACGGTCACATTAGCCGCTGTAAAATGTGTTCGAATTAGACTCAGAATAAGCTCCTTTCAGTCACAGTACAACCTTCACCTGACTTTGGCAGCAAGCAGCTGTCAGTCCATCAAAAAAATAAATTAATCAAAAATCAAAAAGGAAGTGAGGCGGAGGTTTTGTGTGTAAACCCAGAATGACAGTAAAGGTTAAAGGCACTGCTGTGCTTCTGGTGTGCGTGATTAATAAACCGTAATTGAGCAGAATGTGTGACAGCTTTAATGTGACCAAAAATCTACACTCACCCCCTGTAGGCTTGAAAGGTGGCAGTAAAGAGTTTATAACTTACTCTGTCACGAAGAACAGCAGCTGTGATCAGACCGAATTCAAGTCCGTTACAGTGGATTCCAATGGTTTTACAGCAGAAAAAGCTTCAAGAAGAAACTTCTCAATCTATTCATGCAACATAATCCACTTCTTCTCTGTCCTTTTGTATACTCAGCATGTCCCAGTCATTCACTGTTTCATCAAAATATGGCTAAATAATCCAAACTCCTTGCATGCTGTATAGGCTCCATTGATGATTGCAAATCTCATGGAGCAGTGTGTTTACATACATTTTGTCAAAAAGGTAACTCTTTGGAGCATGAAGAGGTTTGAGAAGTTCCTGTGGATGTTCTGACACTACTTTTCAGCTATGAAAACTGTATTCACCATTAGAATCCAATTTTACTAACGTGATTTGGGCTGACCATAGAAACTACAAACCTATTATAGCCACCATTTAAGCCTAGAGATGGTCAGAGGTCGACATCGGTACTCAAGGGATTCATTTCGAAAGTAGTGTCACTTTAAATAAAGTACGACTGGATGCCAGTTGCACCTGTTTGTAGAGTAAGGTTCTGTTCTTGGGCTTGTGGCTGTTGTGCTGGGTGTAGCAGCGACCCAGGGCTGCCAGGTCCTTCATAATGGAGTTAAGCGCCTCCTCGTCGTCTAAAGACAGAAAATAAACATTAGTTATGTGCAATCACTCTCACTACTTTAAGTTAAATACATGAACTGAAACAGAGACATCTCAACTGTAAATCACCTATAGCTGTATAAACTCACTTTACGCAGCGACATGAGCCACCCGTGTGACCATTTGTTGACATTTAGAGCATCATAGAAGAGCAATGATGGCCTAAGAAGGTAACACAAGTCCGGTTTGATCATTTGTGGCTTGCACTGGAGCAGACCAGTGTAGTGTTGGTTCAGACCAGGCGATGAGGCAACACCTGGTGTGTTACTTCCTGTTCTGGTACCATCTGTGGAGTTTCCACTAATGGAGAGAATCCAGTGGTTTTGCTCTTACATAATCATAACAATATATTCCCTATGAAAAGAGAAGATACCTAGAAAATGTACGTTTACTCTGTGTGACACCTACAAGCCAACTCTTTTTGTTCCCTTATTGTTATCACTATTTAGGTGTGAGAAAGGTGAGGGATTCTGATGCTGTGGGTAAACTAAGCAATTCTGATCGATCTCAAACTCTTTACTCTGCATACAAAAGCTGTGAAAGAGCAAAGGTGGTTAATAATGCAGCGTGTGTTACTATGAGCGCCTGGCGCAGGGAGCAATGTGGTTGCGAGCGTGTGGCCTGGAGCTCGATTATTTAGCACTTCAATATTTCATTTCATATCAATGGAGAAATTTCAGGAACATAATTCTTTTGTTGAAATTTGATCTCCGGTGATCAGACGATGATTGATCTTTTGACTGATTCAGAATCAAACTGGCTGCAGGCTTAAACATGAACTGAACGGACTGACTTTGATGGAGAAATCGGAGGCTAAACAGGAGCAAGTAAAGTGCGTTTCAAATTTATAATTCAGTCCTTACAGGGGACAGAGCTATAGTGTTCATTAAACTCTTATAATTCATTTAGCAATCCTGCAAGTGCAAGAGGCCGATGCTCAGCATCTCACCCGTTCTCCATTTCTCACTTCTCTTCTCCCACTTCACACTTTCTGCTACACACACTCACAAACACACTAACACACACTCTCATATGTAAAGGGGGCAATCATGCAAATTAGCATGTCACACATTACCATATCAAGAGACCTTAATAGAACCAATTATCTGAGTGTGGTGATTACAAAATAAAGAAGAGGTCGTTGACCTCAGCTCCAGTCTGCCACTCAGATGAGACCTGGGTGCATTTATTATAAAAATACACACACACACACACACACACACACACACATCTTGTTCACTAGAAAAACAGGCCAGGCATGTGCCATAAAACACAAACAGCACCAGCAGGAAAGACCACATTCAAAATTAAAGGGATCTGTGTGTGTGAAAGACCACTGGGAATGTCATTGATATAGCAAGTGTGATAGTAGCACAGGGAGCAGATGGGATCTGAGATGACATTTGAGCTTGTTCCCACTGTACGGCTCTTGCGGCCAGCTGTTCGCCGACAGTGGACCAGTCCGTTGGGTTCACCCAGGGGACACAGCACACAAACAAACACGGATTTACACACACAGACCAGGGATGCACCGGTCCGACTTTTTCTCTCTTTAGCCATTATGATACCTCAACTCGGGGCGTCTGCCGATGCTGATTCAGTGGTCTCGTTTTCCTAAATTCAAAATCTGTATACCTCACTGCGTGGAACTCAGTGGGATTATTTTTATGCAAGGTACCTTGAGGTCAGAGATGACTGAATGAATGTAACTGATAACTGAAACATTACATTTTCTAATGACACTGACGAAGAAACTATATTTAATGTGGATAACAATCTGGATCTCTAATCCAAATGTGGACAAGTATGCAATAGATGATGTGAAGGCAGAAACCTCCAAAAACATCTGCATGGCTAGGCTGCATCCGCAATGAGTATGCTGAACTAAGCAAGGGTGCGTTTTAATGCTTGTGGATTCAACTTTTCATTTTTAAGAAGATTTCTTTCTTCAAAATGGGGGGGGGGCTAATATTATTGAAATGAATGATAATAACCTATTGGACGCTTTTTAATGTCAAACCACCAAACAAAAACTAAATGGCTGAGAATGAAGTATAATTACAGAGAGTCAAGTAAGCAGGTTTTTTTTATCAAATGTAGTGGCATGCTGTGATTGTGCCTGATTAGCACATTCCTTTTTGTAGAAACAAGTTTATAACTACATGTGTGTGTTGTTTGATTGTGACCAGGTAATTGTGACACAGGTGAGCCACTTTCAGTGTCTTCCTCCCTTTAGTCTGTTTGAGAGATAAGACAGAAGGAACAATAGAGAAAAAAATGCAAACATACCTAGGTATGTAAACAACTCGCAAACCTTCACGGACAAAACCACACGTTCCTTCATTGCACAGCGGCGGAATACTGTATCAACCAGAGAGCTTCCCTGTTGCGACTCACAGAGGATGATGGCTAGTTAAAATACAAGCTGTCAGGAGCGGTGGATGACTAACGGCTCGGCCAGGCCTGGCCTCTCCGAACAGGAAGGAACTGAGTCAACGTCTCTGTTCTGAATACGGAGCTGGGCAAACCACGTTATTCTACATGAGGAAATTAATGGATTTTTGATTGAATCAGTCAAAGATGGACATGAGGGAATAGAGCATTTGTCCACGGTCACTCTGTAACCACACTGAATTTCATCAACATGCTGCTATTGTACAGTGTATGCAAGATAAGCAAAGTGTGCAGGATTTTTTGTTTTGTTTTGTAGAGACAGGATTTTTCTTGAGAATAGAGCTGTAATTAATGACTTTTTTCATAATTGATAGAAATATTTTCCAATTAATCTTTAGTAATTAAGTCAGCAAAACGTCCATAAATAGTGAAATATGCCCACCACAATTGCCCAGGGTGACATCTTTTTCACTTGCTTTATTTGTCCAATAACAGTCCAAACAAATATATAAAAACAAAGCAAAGCAAAGAAAATCATTTAATAAAGAATACATTTTTACTTTTTCCTCAAATAAACGATTACTTGATTAATAAATTGTTGTCAATTGATTTTCTGTTGTTCTACTGGAGAGAGAAAAAACTTAACCTAACACAAACCTAACAATAACCGTATTTAAGGCAACTTGACATGCTGGCTCATTTTTGCAAAAGAAAATCTTAGATTCCAACCCAACACTAGCTCCATGTTTATTTCTCATCATCGCTGCCTCTCTCTCTGGTGAAAAGTGTTGTTTCAGTCCTGCCTCAGAGCTCCAGACTACCCTGAGCACTGGCAGTCAAGGATACAAAACAAATACCAGAGGCCTGTGCATGTGTGTATCGGTGTGTTTATGTGTCTTTATGTGTGTTCCTGTGCTGTGACCTATGGATAACGGTAGAGAGGGGAGAGTGGGAGGGTCGGTTGGCGAAGGGGGCAGCGAGAGTGTGAGAATTGCGTGGTGGCGTACAGAGCCGGCTGTGATGACTGCCTATAAATGAAGTTATTACATCACTGAGGCCTGGTCCACGGCCGCTGCCAGGCCGAGGCCAGCCAAGGCTAACCACCAGCACAGTGGAAAGCAACCAGCTCACACATCACTGCCAGGAGCAGCCTCACAAACCAACTATAGGAACTTGAGGAACCTTATGTCAACGTGACCGAGAATGGTTGAAACATTTTTTTCTGGTATGTGGATAGGCTGGCATACCTGCAGTTAATTTCCTGTGCTTTTCTTGAGCCTTGGGTAAAATGTGACTAGCATAAGAAAAGGGGGAATTCCAGGAAGCTAAGCAGAGCGAGGAACATTGCACAATGGAGGCCAATTGCTGGGCATTGCATCATCACTCTGCATCTTTCTTTTTTCATCAGGCTAAAGCTGAGAACTGGGAAAGTGGCAGGGGGTGAAATGAAGTTGGAGCTCAAGTCCAAGGTAGTTTACATAAAAAGGAGTTATTCTCCTGTAGCTGCAACTACTGCTCAAGCAGATAGTCCAAAGCCAGAACTGTTGAAAGAGTTTGGAGTTGAAGATGCAGCCCCAAGAGTGTTTAAAGAATAACACTGGCTTTAAGAGGCCAGTACTGAAACTTGCAAGCTAACAATGTGTGCGTAAGGGCCAGCGAGGCAGCGATTGTGTGTGTGAGGCAAGCTGCCTGAATGAAGACATTGAGGGGATTTCCTGGTGCCGAGAGAAACATCATGGCAAAGGCATCCGGCAGGATTAGCAGCTGCAGTGTCCTCACTCTGCAGCAGCAGCATGGGCCGAGCTCTGACGCACAACACACACACACACACACACACTCTCTCTCTACACACCTTGTTTGTCGAAACTGTGATACAGCTAATTTAACATGTAATGGGTGTAATGTTTAAACCCCTTAAGTTAGAATAATGACTCTGATGTAATGCAGGGTATTGTGGGTGTGTGACAAAAGTTGCGAAATTAATGTTTGTACAAGGTTTATGCCGAAAGTCTTTTCATTGGGGAATGTCTGCAAACATTTCCATTCAATATCTAAAGGCTGGGACATTCCTTCTCTTGGCCTTTGTATGCTTGTATTTCTATTATACTGTAATAGAAATGTAATGAGCACTTAATGGGGCTTTGTGTATACTGAATTTATGTTAAAGAAGACATTTTGAGAAATAAGCCCATTCGCCTTTTTGCAGAGAGTTATTCACACTAATCTAATATTTTTGAATGAAGCATCGGGTTTAGTGGCCAGGTATGTGTACACATACAAGGAATCTGACGTTTCCGGTTTTTACATTGCTCTCTATGTACATGCACAGAAGTAGAGAGAAGCGTGGCAATACAAAGCAAAAACAATAGCCAGGCACAGTCTTCTCTGTAGTGGGCTCTCTACTCTCCCCTGGCATTTTGTTCTCAGGGTTGTTAAAAGTTATTGAAGAGTGGGGAAAGGCTCTCAGAGCTAGCTAGTTTGCTAACTGTCAATTAACTCTAGTGTATTTTTAGAGTAGTAAAGATCCTCTCATCGAACTTTCGGCAAGAAAGGGTATAACAGTATTTCCCAAAATGTCAAACAATTTCCACAATACTGATTTTTCGCCTGTTAGACGTGGGATCACCTTGTGAGTTCCTGTGCTGTCCGGGTCCATTTTGGAGACCGTCATCTGGGGAAGGAAAGGCAACAATGTTTTGGATCACAGAGGAAAGAAGTGAAAAATAAAGAGCTCGTTATGAGGCATAGTGTATTGTGTTTGGTTCTGAATAATGACAATAGACCACAGATATCAATTCAATATTTTGTTTACAGAGGTCAGTTAGCACTTACAGCTCCTGTGCAGTGTGCACACAGGAGAGAGTTTGATTTGTATTGTCTAGAGGAACTCAATGTGTGTGTGCGTGTGTGTGTGCGTGTGGGGAGTGCATGTTTGTTCACAGGCCTGGCAGGTGTGAATATAAATAAATGTGCAAAACTGGAAATCCTGTATACTTTGAATTTTCAAGGGCGATATGTGTGTGCACCTAGAACCTTCCTATGCGCAAAATCGAGCATCCATATATGAATAAAGTACAAAAATAAGGAAATCAAGATCTTTACTAACAACAATGTAAAAAGACCAAAACAAGTGTGTACAAAACAGGCCATCTGGAGCTGTTAACAGCCTCCTCACACTTTTCCTCTCTCGTACATGTGTTATTTTTCTCCGCACTCTTCCTGCCAGAGGATGTGTGAGAGGTGTGAGTGTTTGTGTGGTTCCCAGCAATCGTGCATGTTTCTGTATGTATGTGACTGTAGAGCAACTCGCTTTCGAAATACTACTCACCCATGTTTACTGTCATCATCAGGAAGTGGCCCTGTTGAACTTGAGCACAGAGCTCAACTTCTCTCTGCAAGCGAAGATTTCATCCTGAGACCAAAAAACAAAAACAACGCACTTTAGTATCCAAGAACTGTGCCACTTTCCTTCAGCTCGGCGGACATAATATTTCTGTGACTATCCAAAAACAATGACAAAACAGGACGCAGGTGGCAGTCTCAACACAAAGCTTTTTATTCTCCAATATCAATGTCATTTATTCAATCTTTATTCAACAAGAATGGTCTCTTGAGATTGACATATCCTTTTTTGAAAACTTCTGGCAGACAAATAACAACACAACAGCCTAGTGCTGCATTTGATGCTGGTAACTCAAACCATCTAATCCTGTAAATGCCGTAAAGCATGGTGTCAAACTCTGGCCCGCAGTGTAATTTTATTTGGCCCGCGAGGCAATACCAAATGACTACTAGAGCTGGCCCGCTGGTATTATACAGCACATTCACCGCTAATACTACAAATCCCATAATGCTCTACTGTTCTTTTGGCGCGTCAATCAGAACAGGACCCAGAAACGCCCTCTCCTCTGTGACAGTATTCATAGCAACCTCATGCTACAACTGTCACCGTGCTACCCCTTCCCAAAAATGGCGAAAAGAAAGGCAGAAAACAGGCGACTTTGTTCAGGTTTTAAATTTTGGCCCACTGTGTATTTGAGTTTGACACCCCTGCCCTAAAGTAACTTAATTGCCACTCTATGAGAACCACACGCCAGCAACAGTGGAGGAATTGCTCAGTGTTAGACGATGGAGGAGCCTCGTGCCCTTGAGATGCCATTGTGCAGCAGAGTGGCAGGCGTGGGTGTTTGCCTAACTGCCTGCCTCAGGTGAAGACCTTGAGCACTTCAAAGACACAGCCAGTAGCCTTCTTTATGCATTAAACTGGTGAGCGCAGAGCAGAAAAGCAGTTGTCACATCCCATAAGGAGGTGATACAGAGAAGAGTCTTTTACCTCTGACAGTGGTTGTTTTGTTCCATTCACGATAGTAAGTAAAGAAGGGAGGAGAAAACAACTTCCCAAAAATCTTTCTCACATTGTTTATGTACACCAAACCATCATTTCATAGTGCAGGCCAGTGAAATGTTGACTTTTCTTAAAGATGACGGGCGCATCCTATAACAGGCTACTTGCGGATATTTCACGCACACACACATTTGTTTTTTTCTGTGAACGCAGGCTTAGCCAAAAGGGGAACGGGAAATAGAGAACCAGCTGCAGTACAGTATGTTGCTAAAATATTAAAATACATGTGTTGGTTATGAGCTGGCGTGTTCCCCCGTACAGCATCAATCCCAGAGCCATGTAATGTTGACCAAAGGGACGCTGCAGGTTTCAGAAAGCAAAAAACGGATTTTCAGTGCTATATTGAGCTAAATTTGAGAGCTATTTCAAGATATCTATATTTTGCTGAACAAGTGCCACAAGTGACACTTATGAGCTAATGGTAAAAACTAAAATGTAGCGTAACAGAAGCACACACATAGAAAGGTCAACAGATCAGGGAATTACCTCTAGTCAGTTGAACAGTAATATCTATCTAAACTTTGCGCACTAATATTAGCCACCATAAGATACTTGTCATACCAGACCAGATAAGGCTGTATCAGCAAAACCATAGGGCAATTTGTAGGAGGAATGACGTACCATTTCTTCTTTCATAATCTTGCTTTGAATCGCAAAATAAAGACACCGGAGCTGAAAGAACTATTTGCATCTGAAAACAACTCATGAAAGAGGAAGTGCGAGAGAATCAAAAACAGGACATCAGTGAAATTATAGTACTTTTAGTACGACTATTCCTCGCCTGTATGAAAGAAGACATGAAGCACAGAGAAACGTGTCACTGCATGCCCCCGAAATTATTTAGTTAGGATATTGTCACACTTTATAAGATCTTATGTTCACATTAAGAACAATTCTTAGGCATTTCAAGGATACAATGTGACTTTAATTAAAAAGGGTTAACAGGTTGTTATGGCTGATCTGAGAACTAGCTGCTTGTTGCTACACACAGACAACACAGAAGCACAGCTACTGTTGTCAGTGGCTACGATCTCAATGTCACAGGGTGTCAGCCCAAATGAGAGAGCCAACATTTGATATAAAAATGGTTTGATTCTGCATTTTTTTATGAATAATTTTTTTCAGTGAACTAAACACTCCATCACGATTATTTGCACAGTTCCATTCTGAGTCAGCTCAGTTACAATGAGAGTGAGTATCAATGTAACATATTCGTGTTAAGGGGAGATAATATACTGGGATAGCAGTATGCATCCATACAAAGCATGCAGGGGAAACATGCAGAAAAATATAATGAAGAGAAAAAATACATAGTAAAAAATAGTAGAAATGCTGTATTAATAAAGAAGTGAGGGTAAATAAACTTGAACAGTAGATTTAGAATGTGGGAGTCTGACCTTCAACAAATTCCAACACAAAATCTACAAGACAAAAAGGCCTCTAGAGAGATTAATAGCAACACTCCCCAGATAATTTATGTCTTTTTTCTTAAAGCATCATTTACTTTTTGTTTTGCTATCTCCAGTGTCCATGTTGCATGTGTTCTTGTGTTCTTCAAGCCTACACCACTGTGTACAGTATGTGTCCCAAACATTCAGAACAGACAAACGCTCCAGCCTGTCTGCAGAGACACAAATTTTCTCTTTGTGTCAGCCAGAAAACTTTTCATAAAAGCAATACAGACGGCCACTAGAGCAATTTACAGCCTGAGGGGCAGAGTCACAGGGTGCCAGCAGAGTTTGAACATGGGAACATGCAGTCTACTGCTGTCAGTGGCGCAAATCACAAGAGCTGATGGATTGGAAAGCCAAAACTTTAAAGCATAAATATGAGGATGGGCAAAAGTGTTTCAAGGGTGACCACTTTGAGAACAGGGTGTGCTAAATGCATCACAATATGAGTGCTAAATGAGGGCTTACTTATATTAACCCTATATACTATGCCTTTTATACAAGTTAGCAAAAAGTGATTTGAAGCGGGGTATGATGTGTCCCAGCAAAGCTCTGTGTCAGGCTGTGCTAGTATGGTGCTGCTGACCACACATGAAAGAGATGAAGAGCAGCCACAAGACAGGTGGTCTGTCCTAACACCACGTGGCCCAGTCTGTTGATGCTACACACACACAGGAACAGAACAGCTCCTGTCCTATGCCAGCAAGTCACCAGATGGCCCATCTGTTTCGCCCCTCTGCCCAGCGGGATGCCGGGTTAGTGGTGCCCACAGATCGCCCGCCCAATTCTCCACACGCTTCTTGGCAGGCGGTGCAATGTGACAGCCCCGCTTGTTGAAGATCAAATGCTAATCGCCACCCGCTCTTGTCGCTCTGCAGCCACACGTCCTCCAAGAAAAGACTGTCTGTCACTCTACTAGATCATGAGACAAAGTTACGAATGCTACGCACATCCCGAAGTGCTTCGAACACTGTGACGCACTTCATTGTTAAATATGAATAACATCACCACTCGGGCCAATGTTTCACTGGCAGGGGCCTCTCCTTTGTCACAGTATGAGTGCTGCGCTGAAATGACAGAGGAAGTTAATTAAAGACAGGACAGCAGAGGATGGGATTTCAGACGAGGGTTGTAGGGAATTGTCTGAGCCAGACAAAGCAGAATCGTGCTCCTCAAACCACACACACTGAAATTTTATTTTTATTGGAAAGATTGAACAGGAATCACAGCCAAGACTATGCAGACAAGCACGTATATGCGTGCGCACATATACACTAACCTCTTTCAGCTCTGTTACATCACTCTCTAACCAAGTAAACAGTGCGATTTTGGCTTTAGGTCTCCGAGGGAAACTCCCCCATCTTTAGAATAAAGAAGTGGAAGGTCTGCTCTCCAGCTGCCTGATGGCCTGAGCAGTATGACCTAACTTCACTCTTGTGGAGTCCCAAAGAAATCACCATTTCAGGTCAACTTCTGAACTTTGCAACATGCCTATTAAGCTCACTGGGTTTCCATGTTTCAGCACAGCTTGTCTGTAACAGCCATCAAACGCCAAAATAGACAGTCCATAAAGAGAATCATAGAGGACAGTTGATGGATCAGTGAGGACATGCACTGAGGCCAAAGCACTATACCAATGGAAGACATACAGTAGAAAGGATCAGAGCACCTTGGTCCCTTGCAGGCCACAAAAGTGCAGATTGTCAATCTAACCAACTGTGAAAATGACAGATTTTGACAGTTAGCTTCTTCTCTTTAAAGGAAACCCCTTCTATATTCATGGACTTCAAAGATAGCATGACATTGTTCCATAAGCTTGTTTGCACGTTTTAGCCCTTTAAAAAGGAGCTGTTGGACATTTTAGGAAACATGCTTATTCCCTTTCTTGCTGACAGTTGGATAAGTTTGAGGCCACCCTCACGTCTGTGCAGTATATGTGAAGCTATCAATCTTCTCATTTAACTCTCGGCAAGAAACCGCCCAAGTGTGTTTCCCAAAATGTCTAACTTTTTCGTTAACTACAAATCTTGCATACTGAGTTATCTTTTAAAGCATGCTATACTTCAGTAGCTGGTTTCTTTTCATTTCTGTATAGTATGAAAATGAGCCCACTCTTCAAACTTGCATATGTTGTTTAATTCATCACAGTGAGACCAAAGTCTACATTCATTTTTGTTACATTATTGTTGTGTGATAATCCAGTTTAAATTCAGGTTCATCTGAGTTATGAAGTCTGCACATACTAACAATGAAATTATTCTGACCAAAATAATGGAGACTTGATGTTCACTATGATGGATTACACAACTCAAGAAATAAACAATTACAATTCATGTATTGCCATCATGACAACATAGGCTTTTAAAAGCTGTGCCCAAATAAAAAAATGAACAACACAATTCTGCAGTAGTGATGAGGTCACATTTAATGCATCACCAGCCTGATATCATGAGGAGACGGTGAGCTGGTTACAATACCCTGTCAGCTGTCCGAATTGCAACACGGGCAGGAAGTGTGATTAGTGAGCCACAGATATTTTGGTTACTTAGTCTACTCTTTTTAAAAAGGTCAGTGGCGGGGGTGTCCTGTCCCCTGAACGCCTGCCAAGACTGTGCTGTGGCCACATGAGTCACAAGCATTATGCAGGGTGATTCTGGGAATTAAGACAATACAGTATGTCCTCCTGCACACTGAGCAGGCTGAGGGTTTTCTATGTTGGGACGCACTTGAGGACTTCTGGGTGGTGGTAGGAGAACATCGCTCCATGTGGGGCCTCAGCACTCATTTATCATAACCTTGGCTCCCCTTGCTTTGTATTACAGGAGTTATTGCTGAGAAATGATCCAAGCTTCTCACTGGTACAAAAGGCTTAAAAACTCCACTCCATTTTATGCCATTATTTACACATGCACTAGAGTGCCAATTGTTCAAGGGAGCTTGATATATCTTTATTCTGTAGAGCACTAGTGAGTTTCATTAAGGGTTGCAATTTAGGAATATTTTCAGTATTCTTGAGATATTGTTTTACCAATGGTTTTATCCAACCAACTGACCAAAACACAAGTATATTCCATTTCTATGGATATAAAACAGAGCAAAACAGCAAATTCTAACATTTAAAAAAGAAAATGTTTGGCATTTTCCTCCGGCTTCCTCCCACCGTCCAAAGACATGCATTTTTAGGTTAATTGATGACTCCAAATTGCCCCTAGTGGATGAATGTGAGTGTGAATGGTTGTCTGTCTATGTGTCAGCCCTGCGACGAGTTGGCCACTGTCCAGGCTGTACCCCGCCTAAGGCCCGAAGTCACTGGGATAGGCTTCAAATACCCGCGACCCCAAATGGGAACAAGCGGTAGAAAATGACTGACTGACTGACTGTTTGTCATTTTTAGCCGAGTTCTAGGAATGGCAATGATGGCTGGTCGGTCCACCACTTTGGTCCAGAGCAGACTGAAATATCTCCATAAATATTGGATGGCTTTCTATGAAATTATGAGCAGACACTGATGATTCCCAGATGATGTATCCTAATACCTTGGGTGATCCCCTGACCTTTCATGTAGCACTATCAACAGGTCAGGGCTTTAATTTCTCTGACAATTTGCTTTACGACCAAATACCTGCTAAACCAATGTCATTCGCATCAGCCTCAGCTTTACTTTGTGTTTAGTGATAATTAGCTCATGTTAGCATGCCAACACACCAAATTAAGATGGTGAATGTGGTGAACATTATCAGTGTGCAAAGCGCACACACATCTTTCATGTCCATGTGTTGAGTCCAAAGGAAGTGTAGATACATTCTGTTTCACAAGGACTTACTGTTAAATACTGCTGAATGTTACCTTTTGAAAATATTTGTCCTTATTACATTTAGAAAGAGTACAACATTTACAGCCCAAATTGGCTCTTCAGCATGTACAGAGGCATCGAGCTAACTCAGATGTGTGTCACTGAATAAATAGCCTGCTATTTGCTAACCATCAGTATGCTACTATTGTCATTGTGAGAAAGTTAGCATGCTGACATTAGCAGTTCGCTAAAACCACCACTGTGCCTCAGTACTCTCACAGAGCCACTAGCGTTGCTGTAGACTATTAGTCTTGTTTTCTGGAGTCTTAAAAAAGGGTTTTGTAGAAAAACATGCAATATCCCCAAAGTAAGGTATCCAAAAAAGTGCCATTTCATCATAAAATGTCAGAAGCAAAATTAAAAATGTCAATGCAATTTCCCAGAGCCACCTTGTTTTATTTGACCAACAGCCCAATTTCCAAATATATTGAGTAATGGTATAAAATAGAGATAAACAGCAAATACTCACATTTGAGGATCTGAAACCTATGTTTCTAAGTTAACCTATGTTAACTCAGTCCACTAATATAGGACTCCAGTGTAAGAGGATCCTCCTCAGTGAAAGTGATGGCTCTATTAGCTCAGAGATGATCAACCACACTTGCTAAAAAAGTGAAGGAGTGATTTTCCTGTTGTCCACAATATATCCACTGCCTGGATCCCTGCAACCATATTCTCCCCCAGAGAGGAATCTACGCACACTCTGTAAAGTAAGCTGTCTTTTCCATTATGCGGTGACATGCTATTACAAGCACGTTCATTCATTGTGTTTCTCCACCCAAATGCAGCCATGCAGAGACAGCGCATAGACTTAAAACCATTTCACGGGACAAAATGTCAAACAGCTGTGGTTCAGGAAAAGGCAAGAAAGTATTTCTGCTTTGCCACCAAAGGTTTATCCATGAAGAGTGCCTCGGTTCTTGGGCTTTTAATACTCAAGCGGCTGAGTGAGTGTGACAATGAAAAATCCAAAAGCAATTTCATGATTGAATTTCAAGAGTCCCCCCCTGTCGATTTCATTTAACATCTCTGCAACAAACTACAAACTGGGCCTCACTTTATTTATATACTCACATACATCAAATATAATCAATGCCTGACCAGTTACGGCATTTCACATAGGATTCTTTACAAAAACTTGTCCTCAGTGTTATTGGATCTGGCATTGTGTTGTCTATCCAGCTGTCTTTGCAAGGCTCAGGCTCCACTGCTGCAGATGGCATTGTCCTTACAGTCAGACAAGCCATGCAGACAAAGCTCAATCAGGACAACTTCCTCTTGGTTTCTGGATAGGAGGGGGCTGGACCTTACCGCACTCTCACACATAAAGAAAGGCGACCCAGACTGACTTCAGGAAGCAGTCAAACCCCTTCACTTTCTCCACATTTTCTTCTGCTGTAGGCTTAATTCAAAAGTGATACAAGTTGTATTTTCTTCCATTAGCCTTCACAACATATCCCATGAAGACATAATCCATAGGAGGTTTAATGACCCCCCCCCAAAAAAATGTCATATACGTAACCAGACTCTTAATTCAGTATTACCGTACAGAAGCACCACTGTCAGCAGTTAGTACTTTACAACATCTTGGGCGTGCCGCAACCAGCTTTGCACACCTGTATTTGTGTAGTGTCAGTCTAACTTCATTGCACATGAGCTCAAGCTCTGTCACATTGTTTAGCAAGTGTTCAGACAGTGATCTTTAGGTCAATTCAGATTTTTCACAGGCTTCAAAGACAATCAGAGAACAGTCCTAAAGCCACTCCAGCATTTTCTATGACTTTGACTTTATGATTTTCTTACCTAATTCTGAGGTTGTGTATACTCTGGAGATTATTTTCCTCAAGGATATATCTGTATGTGTCCCAGCTCGTTGTTCTCTCTGTCCTGACCTGTCTCCCAGTCGCTGCAGATGAAAAGCATGATGCTGCAACTCCCTTGCTTTACCATAGGGATCCAGGTGGCGGCTATTTGGGTTGTGCCAGATACAGTGCTTGGCAATCATGCCAAAGAGCTCAATTTTTGTATCTTGTCAGACTAGACTGTCTTTTTCCTCTAATGCTCCTCTCTGTGCCATCTGGCAAAGTCTGAGAGGGCCTTCTTTAGTGTTATACTTAAGAGTGAGGCTTCCTATCTACCACAAAGCTCTGATTGATGTGGTGCGTGCTGCAGAGATGGCTGCCCTTCTGCCTGGTTCTCCCATCTCTGCAGAGGACCGAAGCTCTCTTACAATGGTAACTTGCTATTTGCTTACCTCTAGGCCTTTCCTGCCCAGCTCTTACGTTTGGTTAGACCGGCAGCTTTAGGATAAGTCATGGTGGTGGTCCCAAACATCTTCCATTATGACCTAATAATGATGAATATTTCAGTGGTATATCAAAACCTTAAATTTGTTTAGTCTCTGGCGCTATGCCTCCGCACAATGCCATCTAAGAGGTCTACAGAGAATTTGGACTTAACAGTTTGGTCTAAGCTCAATATGGAGCATTATAGCAATGTTTTCGATTAAAGAAGACATTTCTGCATTTAAATTTAAATATCCTATTAAAGCTTTAAAAATGTGTTTGCTTTGTCAATATAGGTGATGGCCTATAGACTGATTGAAAAAAAGCTTAAAGGGGTACTTCCGGAAATTGTGTATTCCACAAAGTTATGGGATTCACAATAGACAGATTTCAATAGACACAAAATTGCAAGCAGCAGAGGCTAAGATATCCTGACTTTTAATGACTTTGAATGGGTCAAGCTCCACAAATGCTGGCCCTTAGATTCCCCATAATGCTATCCACTGACGCGTAAATTCCCATGTCCTTCAAGCTCCACACTTCCGGTTTGTAAAGCAGGGTTTCTGTTAGACTGCAAGGCAACAAAATGTGTAAAAAGTGAAGGGTTCTGAGTAGTTTCCAAAACCACTGTACATTGAACACAACATCTCTGCTGTCTGGCATGCTATGCACAGCAATATACTATCTAATAATCCTGTGTCAAGCTAGTTAAAAATATATGACACTTTCTCACACTTTATGACAAACTTGTGTTGGTTTCTAGTGTAACCAGGCAACGTCCAAAACAGGCCTCAAAGGGAGGATGATAAGCCTGCTTATATGAGTCACAGTAACCTTTCACCTCCAGCCCCTCTGGTCAGTGGGCGTCTGGCAAGTTGTCAGGCTTCTGTGAATTTGGCATATGATTGCATGACTTCCCAATCCTCACTGGAGGGACAACGTCAGGGAGAAGAGGTCGCGTTCACTCTGATTAAGACACTCAGCTAATGATTTGCAAAAAGGAGCCAGCGTGAAATTGTCCTGAGAGTTGACAGCAGGATGTTAACGAGAGTTAATAGATGAACACAATTTTCTCATAAGTGGGCTGCTGAGAAATATAGCCTGCATGAGCGAACTCTGCAGCACACGGCATACTTTCAAACACTCCTTTGAAGAATGACAGCACAGGCCACGAATGCTTTCTCAAAACCTTTTATCAGAATGAAATGAGGCGCCTTGAAACTCTCCTTAAGCACATGACAAATAATATCGAGCTTGCGATAAACTCTTGTTTCGGACACCTTTCTTCATTAGTCCCATCAAGACGCAATTAGCAACCTGTCGCTTCTGACTCTGGCTGGCATTTTTACTGTTGGATCCAGTCCCGTTATCAGCCAAATGGATTGTTTTGCTTGAGACACACCAACAATATCTGTGGGCGGTTTCCACTTGACAGTTTGACTCTCACTTTTAGGCTATTTCGGAGCTCCTGAGGGCACGCCAACGTGCTGCTAAACTCATCCGTCAGTTTGCTGCTCAGAGTCCTGCTGGTGCAGTTCATGTTGATTTGATTTGACGAACATGATGTCCTCATTAAAATCTAATTTGGTGGATTGTCTCAGAGGTCTGCCATTGCAGGCGTATGTGGCGAGCTCTGGATGAAGCTCATCAGCGTCCTCTTCACTCTTACACTACAATGGCCTCAGCATGGACTCAAAATACCTTGGCAATGCATGGATAGAAATGGGCAGGGACCAGGAAGAGAGTGAAACGTGATAGACTTTTCAGGACAAGAGTTGGGGATTCCTCCTTTCAAGGGAAACACTGGTTTAACTGTGAATTACAGTGGTCTGGAAGACTGACAGCAGCCCAAAAAAAGGGACCATGAATGAGTCTACAAGCACAGGATGACTGTGACTTTCCAGAAATCACTCACACCTCCAGACATGCAATGCATGGTTTACTGATGGTAAGTATAACACACACCACTGATAAAACCATGTGAAAAGTATTTGGCACTGGAAATAACCACTGTCAATCAAATGCAAACCTTTATTCTAGCAGCAAAATATACATTTATTAACTAAGCGTATCTTCTTACAACAAAAATGGGGCTGATAATGGGCCTGTACTTATCCAGATTTACCGAAGAAACACTGCAAATGTAATAGATTTGGGGTTGTCCAAGTAACAGTTTCCACTTACAAGAAGGCCTATACAGTAAGGCTGCTGTCAATAAACACATGCATGTTTGATTAGAACAGCAATTTAAACTACAAATTACCAAAATAGTAATAGCTGCATGTCTGTTTCAATGTCCTGGCATTTAATTTGCTATAAACAGGAAACACCAGTTTAAAAGCAGTGATCTCAGTATATGGCACCATCCAAATGGAGATATAATCTAGACTGGACTCTTACCTTGTTATCTTTGTGTCTCCATGTTCTAGTTGTGGCTGCAGGATGTAGGATAATGAATTAATTGGCAAGTGTAAATGATCAGATAAACGTCAGGAAGAGCGGAAAAATCCCAACAGATGCGGAGCAAATTTTCCCAAAACAGCGGGCTGATATCCGGAAACTGCGCTCTGTACTGAAGCGCAGAAATCACAAATACAAGCTTGACTCAGGCGAAAAGATCTTGTCGTCTCCCGCGTGCATAATCCAGAGCTGTGTTTACAGAGACGAACACCCTGCGATGGGTGGTGTGCTGCAGAGGAAAGTTTTTTCACCCTGCTCTTCGCTTGTCTCCACACACACTACAGCGGGGGGCTGAGTTTTTCCCTTGAGTTGCGCCTCTGATGTCAGCAACAACGTGAACTCCAGGAAGTGGTGACGCTCTCCGGTGCGTTTCCCAGGCAGCGGCGTCAAACTGGAGGGAGTGCCGCCCTCATGTGGACACCTGTGGTAAGTACACCATCTGCTGTTTTCTATTCTAGGCTATTAATCATTTGTCCTACAAACATCAAGTCGAAAAAAAACTACATGATATTAACATATTTAAGATGCTCAAACACATATTTCGAAACTGCATGTATAAGAAAAGCAATAGTGGTAATCGGAGCACTGGGGGTTGTGACCACCAAACTGGGAGAGTGGCTCCAGCAGGTTCCAGGTACAACATCTGAAGTCTCTGTCTAAAAGAGATCCTTAATCTGACTGAAGTTTGTGCAACTTATGAGTGGGTTTGCTAGTCGCAGGTGAACACCAAAAGACTGGAAGGGAACCCTAGAGGGAACTTCATTATATTTTCTCCATTGGAAGGGCACCATAGAGGTCACTTAATCATGTTTGATCTACCATGGGGGCAGGCAGCAGAGCTGGCAGATGTTGAATGTCGATGTCGATGAGCCATTCTTTACCTCCCTCCAGCTGTTAGAAGTTATGTTTAAACACAGTTCTGCATTTGAGGTCACCTACCACTCAGGTACTGTGCCTGAAGGCCAGAGTGGCAGCGCTTTCTCAGGATGGAGTGATCAACAGTGCTTCACACAGTGATAAGTGCTTCTCATTAGTGCAGCCACAGTGTTTGTGTCTGCTCTGTCTCGATCCCAGTGGGGTTTATAGTAACTGCCCCACTGTCGACAGTTTACTTGGCACAATTTAATCTGGTAAAACGCGTAAATGATCCACTAATTACTCAAGCCTCACCAAAATGATCACCATTAACTGAAATGTCCTCCCTTTACAGAGTCTTGAGGATCCATTAGAAACTTGGACCTTGCCTGTGGGTAAGAAACATGTAACACCTATAAACATGTGTAGCATTTGGACACAACTGAGACCTCAGTCACTATTTTTCTGGCAGTGTGGAGAGCATGTTGTGTTCAATTCAGCAAACATGTCAATGTGATCTCCAGACTAATGGGCAGTGACAGTGAAACAGACCATACAAATGTAGCAGTGTATTGTGTCTTGTGTCTTGTCAGACTGCTGAACTATTGCATTGCAAGCTAGAGAAGAGGCTACCTGTGTACCAAAATAATTTATGATGGGCACAGAAATGTAACCCCGGGCAGACCTGTCTACTCCTTTTTGGCATATTAAACCAGACTATCAGAATAACAAATGTTTCACTGACCTTGGCTCCAGCATCGCTCTCTTCAGATTAGTTCCACACAGCTCTGTTTTATTGTGATCAGACATGCCCTTGCTCTGTGTAAGACTGCTTGAGTGCAATGAATATCAATTGGACATTTGCATCTCTCTGTGGATTTGTGGCGCTTGTAGATGTCTGTACCGCTGAACTGTGCTGTAGATGAACACCACAGGCAGCTGTTATGGACAATAACAGGCTGTGTGTGTGTGAGTGTTTCTTGTAGATTTTGCAGCATCACTTTAGAGAGTGTTTCAATGAGATTTGGGGTCTCTGGAGAAAAGAAGGATGAGTTTGCAGTCAGCTTCTTGAAAATTAATCAAACTGCTTTTTCACATCGTGTAAATTTAGACCACAAAGTATATGGTAATGTGGGATAGCATGACATCAGTCAGTTTGTCTGACTGCATATTTACCTGTTATTGACAACAAAGTAACTCAAGAACAATTCCTCATGTAAACTCTAACAACTCAGCTACTTGTCATATCGATCTGTAAGTTGAAATTCAGATTTGTTTTAGGAGCACATTGCTGCGTACATTTGCAAATTTACTAGAAAAAAGGGTAACTTTTGCAGTTTTAATGGGCAAAAGTCCTTGAAATTGCTTGAAGTCTGTATATCTATTCCAATCATGATTAATGTGAATTCAAGCATGCCGAAGTGAATTCTGACACAGAAGGTATTTCTTCAGTAGTAATGCTGGAATTGACACATGAATGAATCTCCTGCAGCAGTTCACACACATACTATCTGTCACAGTGAACTCCAGCCAAGTGGGGGATGGAGAGGCACCTGTGCCCACTGGTTGTGGGTCTACAGTCAAAGCTATTCTTCTGAGTTCCCTCTCGTGTTGTGTATTGAACCAGCCTTTACCTTCCCTGCAGCACTGGAACATGCTTGTAAGATGCTTGTGTGTGGTAGCACTACTAGTATTTATCCTTGTGGCAGTCTTGTTTTATTTTATTGCTTTGCTAAAAAGGTCTTCTAGAAAAATCCATTTCCCTTCAGGGCGAACTGTGGCTAATGTCGACTTGTTGGAAGTCAGTAGGGCCTTTGGCAGCCTGGTGAAAACATAAAAATACCAGGGAAGTGATTTATTTTTTACAGGTGAAACCTTACAGTAAATGATGTATTTCCTGTGGGCAAAGCTGAGATTCCCAGTGGAGAATCCCAAGAGAGGAGCCATTGCTTTGGGTCATCCTCTCGACTGCCTGTCAGGTGATAACGGCTCAACAAGTACAAACAGAGGCAGAAGGTTTTTGCTAAACGCTACAGAGCTGCTGTTCATTTGTTAGAGAAATACAAGACTCGACTGATAAAACCCCGATAGAAAAACAGGCTTTCAGAGTATCCATCTTCTGTGGATTCCTGTTGTTAAAATTGTCTCTAGGGCCTACCGCATGGTGCCCATGTGCATTGAGACAGGAATGAGAGCTGCTGCTGTCTTCCATTTCCTGGACTGTTGGAGAAGACTAGAAATCAAGACTTGTTACTGTGATTACAAAGTGATTTGAAACATCAATAAATAAGAGATTTGATGGTTAATATTTAAATATTTATTTTGCAGAGAAACTGGATACAATTTCTTGCGGGTTTGATAACTTTATAATCACATGCCACTAAGCCAATGCTATTGTACCTCAGGTGTAAAAACCTCTATGTAGCATAAATGTAAAATAGCAAGCAATTAAACTACAAGTGCCATATCAACTCACAAGAATATGTAACTGCATAAATCCTTCCTTAATATGTAAACATACAGAAATTTAGTAACTGTAAGTCAGTGAGGATCTTATGAATATCTACTGTAAATTAATAAATCTTTTAATAACCCTAAATTAACATAATTTACATGATTAATTGTCTTGATAGAAAACCAGTAACAACTTCATAATTTACTGATCATTAAAAGCACTTTGGTGCCGTTATTTTTAATAAAATAACAGAGACCAAGTTCTTCTTTTATATTTATTTCCATTCTTACAAAAGGACTATAAATGAGTTGATTTAAGGAGAGCAGGTTTAATAGCAGGTGGTGATTGTGTGACTGTGATGTTATAAGGACGTCTAGTTAGAGCTGTACACTTCATCAAAGGATCCTGTTCCCTGGAGCTGAAGAGTGAGGGGGGTCTTCACCAGAGGAGAATGGGTTACCACAACAGCCCTGAACGCTCTGTCCTCACTATAACACATAATATGCACACATCTGAATCTCAAAATGTCAGTATTTGTTTAATCTGTCTAGTATGAGCTCATCATAATCCCTGTGTAGACACTGTAAGAGTCGTCTGTGGTTTGTTACCTGGGAGTGAAGCTGATCTGAAGACACTGGCTGCAGCTGCTGACGTGGAGCTCCTTGGGCCTGAGAAGCCCAAAGTCTGGAGTCACCCTGAACACATGGGTGTCACCTTCATCTGACTCTACACCAACACACCCGGTGAAACACACCACACACATATAGGTCAATTACAGGTTGACAAGCTATTTGAACAAATATGAAAGACAATTGACACTAGACATAAGTTTCTTGGCAATAAAACTCTTACTGCGTAACAGAAGGCAACCATTTGTTGTTAAACTTTCTCATTATATTTTACCGACTTTGGAAAAGCTCCAGACTGGATATAATAAGGAAGAAGAGTCAGACACCTTCCTGCTGCTACAGAAAATAATGAGATAGAAATATATATAACTGGAGTATTGTATGTGTAAAAAATCTCATCCAATTACATCCAGCTAGTCTAGCCAAGTTGTGCCTAAATCAAACACCTAACAAAACCCCAGAGCCAATCTAAGAGCACTGAAGCAAAAGCCAAAAAATACAGAAGACAGTTCCGTAGTTACCTATAAGTGATTTCCAGTTTGTGTGGGCTCCATGGCTGTAGAGGTTGACTTCTATTGTCTGTGTCTGACCCACGTAGCAGAATCCAAAGTTGATGCTGTCAGTGGACAGACACATCGTAACAAGATCCAAATGGGCACGGAGAGGCACTGTCTGCACAGAGCAGAGAAGACATGAACTTTGTGGGGTCAAATATTCTTCAATGACCTACAAATAATTATACAGTATCATTTCATTTTCTTCTTTCTCCATTTATGCACTCATTTTAGAGTTGCCCTACAGTCTCTGACCTGCAGGCTGCTGTTGCTGTAGTGAATCAGGAGGTTTTGCTGGAACCTCAACTTCCTCTGCCCACTTGCACTGTGGATCAGCGTCACCCCAGGACGGACTTCCTCATCTGGATGGTCCAGAAGGGACAGGGAGCACTGGAAGGCCACCTTCACCTAGTATTAACAGGAAAGTCTTTCTGCTACTGTAGCTACAGTTTATATTATCCAGAACATGACGGCCTCTCGTCCTCTCACCTGCATGCTGTGTTGCGGCTGCAGTACCAGAGAATGACTGTCACCAGTAGGCGGGTTTCTGGAGGTGCTGGTCTGGGCTCGAGGCTGCGGCTTGAGCACTAAAAATGGAGGCTGAGTCCCCAGTCTAAAGTGTAGGGGCATTTCTGAGTTGTTTTTGAGCTGAAGGCTCTGTGTGATGTCAAATTCACGCACTGCCAGCTACGGAACAAAAATACAACGGAAAAAGACTGGTCAGAAATACTGCACACCTTTGGATCAATACCTCATGCGTGCGCTTCAGTATGTCAGAGCACTGTTGATTAGTGTTGTAGATTCCTCAGACCAACCTCCTCCTCTGATTCTCCCCTCAGTAAATCACCGGCTGAGGCACGAAACTCCAGCACCCCCTCGTCCTCCTCCTCCATCTGCACTAACAGCCTGCAGCGACAGGGAGCCAAGAGGAAGATATGCAACTTAATCAGACCACCTCTGAGCTCCTTTTGCTTAACCTCAGCTAATTTTAATTTAGAAAACATAAATTAGGTTGGATGCATTGAGGGTTTTGAGGACATAAATAGTAAGATTGTAATTGCTTACACTGCAGGCTTAACGACTGCTCGTAGATCCATTCTGACAGGCTCCAAATCCAAACCCTGAGCTCTTCCAACTTTACCCGGGACACAGACAGCCATCTGTAAACCGAGGGTGCATCACAGTCATCTACTCTTTGTGCCTTTTTTCTAGGATTTAAAATTGAAAGACAGTGTTTAGTGTATTGAACATGTTACCTCGGAGTCTAGACTCATGAATCCCAGAGCCAAGCCCACACATCTGGACTCAGTAACTGACCCGGAAAGAGTCAAAGGAGTGAAAGAGACATGGATTGTGGCGCTGCTCTTTGCCGGAATCACCTCAAGATAAACAGCAGAAAGTTATCCATATGGCTAAGTTTTGAAGTGGTAAAATGGATGTATGTGGATAAGATCCAGTCAACATACTATTTGCTGAGGTGTGATGCAGTATGGGTAATCTGAGAGGTTGCCCACATGAGGTCTGATGTGGACAGAGCAGAGTTTTCTTTTTGCAGGAGAGGTATAAAGACAGGTTTCCACTTCCTCACAGTCATCCTCGGATATATATTCCTCCCCTTCCTGAAATCAATAGGATTAGGCCGGTTTGAGCCAATGAAAGAATAAAATGTGATTTTTACGTGGGTCCACTCACTGGCATCGTAGCCATAAGATCTTCCCAGAGGCGACGTGATAAAAGTTGTTAAAGTTTAGGTTTGTGTATCTGTGGTGTGATGTGAAATTTACTCACAGACATGCTTTGAAGGGAGGTGCTCGTTCCCTCAGAGCCAGGGGTCTGATTTCTTTCCCAGGCTGTGTGAATGTTCCCATCAGAAATCCTTAATGCTCCACTCAACACCTCATTGCCATCGGCATCTTTAACTGGAAAGGCGTCTCCATATGCCACCACAACATCCACCAGTTTACGGTCTTTCTGATCTATGTTATATGTTTCCCAGTCAATGCGAATATCTGGCAGCATATACAGATTTAGATTAGATTAACTTTAGATAACCCCCAGAGGGTCCTGTTCCTATAATGCCGAAAATTCCGTTAGCCCAACAGACAAGAAATGTGAGGGTGCAAAACTATTTCCCCCTGGCCAGGATGTTATTAATGATTATACTTACCAAACATGGTGGGGTTGTTGATGCGAAGAGAACGAGACACCGTGTCACCTCCAGATACATGGGTGCCAAACCTGGTGATGCATAGAGGAATGTCAAACCAAAAGATATAATGGCATCATCATAAATACACTAATGATGGTGGATTTATTTGGAGAAATGGACAGTGGGACAGACTGTATGGTTGGTCCCTGGTTCTGGTCATCTGGACATGGGCCTGTCATTTGGAAGTAGAGTGGGCAACCTTTCACCGTCATCTGCATGGGAATGAGCTTGGGCTCGAGGTCCCCCACCTGCAGCAGGAAAATTAGTTTTCAATTATTATTATTATTTATCAGTCTACAACAAAATGAAGAGGATACTTGTGTAAACATTGATGTTCGTTAACATAATCCGGCACCAGAAAGAGAGTTCTAATCCTGAAATATCTGTTACATCCCATCGTGTAGCATCATACTTTGCATATGAGGTTGTCTCTGTATTCCCCCCACATGTCAGTGTAGGCAGTGACATGCACAGTCACGGTCTCAAAAGGTCCCAGCATCCCAGTGTCTGGTGGGACAAAGAAAGCTGCACCTTTTCCATGAGCCAGCAGGCTGCTCACAAACTCTGCCAACAGACACAGAAATACAGAATCTGTAGTGTGTGAATCTACTTCATTTTAAAAGTGTGCTCACTAATGAAAAGTTAGGTCATACCCTCATGTGCCTTTTCTTCTACTTTCTTAGCTTGAATAGAGTGAAGCGGCTTCTTGACATATGTGAATCTGAGATTAAAATGCAACCCGTGTCACATAAAGTCATTCTTTGATCCATTATTCAGGTCAGTGAGCGAGCTCTCTTACCTTTTCTCTGACTGGTTATTCGGCTTTGAGGTATGGCAGGTGAAATACTCCGCCTCTATGGTGAAAGGTGCTGGGATGGCAGTGTGATTGGTTATCAATAACTGCTTAGTAACGGCTCTCGTCAAAATGACATCATCTCCAAAGTCAAGTAACAGTGTTGAGGGTCTCTCATAATCAGGAGGAGAGCTAAAAGCAAAGAACAGTGGCCTTATTTTGAGTGGTATCGGTCTGTGAGATTGAACACTTATGCTATGGAGTTAGTGCAGCTACTAGGTGGTTAGATGCTAGAGTTTAGGGTTACTACCGGACACTGGGCAGCGAGTAGGAAACGCTGAGTTTCTTGGTTTTGGAAGCCACGATGCTAAGAACAAGAGGAGAGTTCATCCCCTGGACTTCACAGAGAGCCGCCACCTCAGTCAGCTCCAGCTGGACAAAAAGACAAATATTAAAACCAATTATCATTAAAAAAAAAAAAAAATTGTAATAGAATTGGTGAATCTTTTAGCTGCTGACAACAAAGTATAGTACAAGTAGTATAATGGTGACAAATCGTGAGACCTTCTTGTGTGTTAATGTTACTTACATCTGTGTGAGATATAAAGTTAACTGTGATCTCCAAACTGGCATTAGGCCCCAGAGTACCAGACGAGGGATCAAAACTGGCTGCACACAGGTCAGCCTGTTGACCCTGGAGCTGGGCCTGCTCGGGAAAATGAAAAACTCACATCACCAAGTATTAACTGTCTTAAAAGACATACTAATTTTAGCCAATTTTATCTCTGGGGAAAAAAACTAAGAATGATTCTCTAGTAGATAAGATGTACCCAAACAACACTACGTATTATACAGATTATGCACTGCAAACCATGTATCGTGCATGTTTGTACATAACAGTAGTGAAGCCAGCGTACCATCCAGCTGAAGTGTGATGGTAGCAGTGTCTGGTTGAAGAGATTGATGGTTGCCTTGGCAGGAATGCCGATGTAGAGTTCAGAGAGGAGCAGCTCACAGTTTAGCAGAAACACCTGAGGAGACTGCACATCTGCTCGCACCGACAGGTGACTGCAACAATCACACAGGTAGTGTTACTTGTTATCAACAGGACACTGTCACTGAGTAACATATTAATTGTTGTCAAGGCAAGCTTGAAATACAATGCTTATGTGAAGTTTTATGCATCCATACCAATCACTTCCATTCTCCACTTTCAGCTCCAGCTGTGTTTCATATTGCTGGCAGAAATGTGGCCTAAATAACACATCCACACTGCAAGAGGCCAAAGGGGAAAGTACACCACTGCATGGCTCCACTAAGATCTAAGCAACAGAGATGAATATAGATATAAAAAAATATGCTATAAACAGGAGCCATATCTTTTATGATATTTTATCACAGATGTGTTGTGTTGCTCCCCTGCACAGTACCTGTGTGTCTTGGCGGTCTTGTGTCTCCTTCAGTGTCCAGGAAGCCTCCAGCTGGGTAATGTTGGTGAGGAGCAGCGTGGTCTGTGTCTGCTCCCCAAGCTTCATAAGCCCAAAGTCCACACTGGGCACACTGAGAGTCACTATGGGACCCTGTACAAAATCAAATGATGAGCATACAGAGGTCACAAACTCTACCACAAATATTGTGGAATAAATAGTAAGGGATTTTGTGAAGATTTCAGCCATGATGTGTAAGCAATGGTGTTAGATTTGTTCATACCTTAAAAGAGACTTCCACGGCCAAAGTGACAGGCTCGTGGCGGTGCTCAATGTGGCAAACCAGACTGGTCACAAACCTCTCTGGTTTTCCTCCAGTCACTATCAGCTTGAAATCAAAACACTTGTTCTCCTCTAGACCCAAACCCATGAAGGACAAGTCAATCAATAATGAACCAATAAATCAACTATATCAAATGCCGTTTACAATTTATAATGTACAAATTCTAGTTGAAGGAGGATTTTTCTGTATCACTCTACATAGTACTGTGACACACCTATTCTACCAGTAGAGGGCTCTACTTCTATTATGTGGCTGCTGCTGCTCATCCTCTCCCATTGAAAAAAGATGCAGGTTTTGCTGTGGTTCCACATCTGATACACACAAGACAGAGAAACACCACAAATAACTGTAATTGTGGCACACACTGATTTGATAGAAATGTAATATCTGTCAATTATGGTTAACATGAGGAAAAAGTCACTTAAATAACCTTGAACTGCCTGCGGGTGGTTGTGCACATAAAAATCTCTCCAGGGATTACAACAGCATAGGGCTCCAGTAGGACCTGGTATGGCTCTGTTGACCCCTTGACCTCTATCTCCATGACGATGACATCGCTCACCTTGGAGCCAGTGCGCACTGGCTGAAGGACACTAGATTTGCACACACACAGAGATCCAATCCAACACTTTGTTAGTCGAAACATATGCCAGTGGAGCTGCTGTTTTGTCTGTGTGATTTCATAGTTCTTTGTATGTGATGTTATTTTTTACACATTATTATTTAGAGTATAACTTTACCTATTGTCACTGGGATCTGGTGGCAGCTGGGGGACATCCCTCAGGACTAGGTGACAAACACTGTGGTAATCCTTCAACTTAATAAAACATTTTGAATAGGACATGAAATAAATATCAGTAAGAAATGTTTCTTTCTGGCACATACCGCACTATGAAATACAGCATTCTTAAAGCACAGCTAGTGATATTATAAAACCCTGATTCTTGTTTTCTGTCATTCATTCTGAGGCTTCTGTACCTCTTTAGGACAAAAGGTGAACAGAAACTCTTCTTCCTGGCAGGGGGCCAGAACCCCCGTTAAGGGGCTGACGTTGAAAACATCATCTGTGGCCAGGTAGAACTGGATATTGGAGGGCTCTGGGGTTTCCCCTGGAAGCAGGGGGCGCAGGTTGGGCTTCATGATCTGCCAGTGGAAAGGCAGCTCCAAGTGGCTTCAGACAGAGAGAGAGAGAGAGAATGAAAGAGATATGTAAAATTATATTTAATGATCCCTGAAAGGAAACTCTTTTTCTACACCGCATGGAGTCAGCGACAGAGCAGCAGCCCTGGGTTTTGTAGTTAATCAGTATTTAGTTTCTTATTCACTTCAACTATATTAATGATGCCAACATGCGGGCTTGAATCCCAGTCCTCCAGTTTACGAGCTGTTATCCTGTAGCCAAAAAGAGCACGGATGATGTTTATACTTGTGGAGAGGCATCAGATTCAAAACATTTTGAACACATGAACGATTTCATGCTTCGCAGTGATGATATATGAGTGTGTGAGGCTTACACATTGTTTCTAATGATGAGTTTTTTCTGTTGCACAGAGTGAGGGTTACATGGGCTGAAACGGACAAAGTGCTCTGCAATGAGGTCATGCAACTCTCCCACCACAGGAGGCTCCTCCTTCCCAGATACCGACACAAGCTGAAGTGCAATCAGCTGGCCCTGACCTGGGAAACACACATATTATGGAGACTGGGGTGGGTTAACATCCAAATATGTACATTTAACCTTATAGTGGAGGAACTCCAAAGCATTATTTTTAATACAATAATCTCTTTATATTCACCTTCAATGGAAATGTCTTTCACCTGGCAGTTGTCACATACAACAGTGAAAACCTGACAGCTCTTCTCAGCAGTGGAGGGAAAGAAAACCACCTGATATTTGTAATACAGAGAATTAATAGGAATAGAATTAATAAAACCGGGAAGTGTACTGAGAAGCCTTTAAATCATTTCCACTGGTCCCACTGTATTTTAATTATATACAATCTTAGTGAGTAGTGCTAATACCAAATACGGACTTTAATCCAGTCAAATAACACATTTATATAAAGCATTGCATCTACATATTTTTGTTCCTACTTAATTTAAATGTACCCCCACAACAGACTCACCTCCACTACAGTGGCCTCTCCTGGCTGCAGTACAAAAAGAGAAGGGCTGATTGCAAAGGGTGGCTGCTCAGAAAAGTAGGTTCTTGCCACAGACTGTATAAAGAAAGAAAAACAGAGAACCTGTCATGCACCTTCTTTTCTTTTCTTTTTTTTACAATAAAAAAACCTAAATATCTTATCTAGTGGTGAATTACCAATCACCACAATGAAACAGTTGTTGTAATGTGTCAGATAGATTTTTACCCTGAGGTTAGAGGCTGGCCACTGGTTCTTGGGGATGATGCAGAAGGTCCCAGCGCTGAGGCCAACATTTTGACACAGGAACTCAACAAACTTTACTCCTCCAATCAGACAAAAACCACAGTCCAGAACTCTTGGTACTGCACAATAATTGGGGGGAAACATATCAATAATGCATGACCAAATAAAGTATACAGAGGAGCATAATAATAACGCAAGGTTGGTAGATTGTAAAGGGACTCACAGGTGAGTACTGGAGGGGGTCGTCTGGCCGCGATGGGCACCACAAGCATGTGTTCAGCCTGGGTCTCCACCATTATGAAGTCCTCATAGTCCCCCAGGGAGTCTGGAGCGAAGCGCACTGTGTACTTACAACTCATCCCCGGGGCAACAACACCGCCATCACCAGGGAATCTCCCTGCCAAAACATACCTGAATATCAATTCAATTTTATTTATCTAGCCCAATATCACAAATCACATTTTGCCTCAAAGGGCTTTACAATCTGTACAACATATGACACCCTCTGTCCTTAGACCCTCGATTCAACTAAGGAAAAAACACCCAAAAAAACCCTTTTAATAGGGAAAAAAAAGATAGAAACCTCAGGAAGAGCAACAGACGAGGGATCCCTCTCCCAGGACAGACAGACATGCAATAGATGTCGTATGTACAGAATAGATTAAATCCCTTCTTACATTGCACCAACATCTTTCTCTACATTCACTTGTATGCAGTTTATCTTCTTATACTTCAGTGTTTGATAGAGTGGGGGGTGCTGGTGTTCACATACAGGATTGCAACTACAACACGAGAATGCCACAGTCCACCAATTGCATTCCAGAGATGTAGGACTTAACTTGTCAAAACTCCCTGACATTCCTTTTTGATACAGTCACTTGAGACATGACACACCAACAGGAGCAGGAATAATGAAGCTGTATTATCCAATCAGAACAAAAGGAAGCGCTCACCCAGGCCAATAGAGAAGTATGGAGTGGTAGGAGGGATGACTCGGACATGGCGGCTTGCGGAAGTCAAGTTTTTGAGCTCCAGTGTAGTCTAGAAAAGGACATGACAAACAGTTAGTAGCCTTGGATGTGTCCCTGTCCTGGGTAAAGTTATACTTGTTCAGTGTATGGCACTGAAACTTCTGAAACATACCTCATAAACATGTCCCACACTGTAGTCATTGAAAACCACCACTGAAGGTTTTGCTAGGAAGACCGGGACAGAATCATCAGCAGAGCTGTCAGGGGAAAAGAGCACAAACACAACACCTGAGTATTCTGTGTGTTCTTGATAAAGACAGTCACACAGGAAGTGGTGATCTGGGTAACACGCCAACGCTGCCAACATTAAATTATACGTGAAAACCACAAAACTTTCAGAGCTTACTTTCTTCATCTGCCAAGGAAGACATTGTCTTTTGCCTTAAGAGTTGGATCAAAACTTGAACTGCACTGATGTGAGTGAAGCAGGAAGGGGTTCTTGTTAAGATATACTTTAAATCAGATCCTGTAGCTAACTGTCCAAACCACTGAACTACCTGCTGCTAAGCCAATAACACTCACCATCATCCACAGTGTGTGCATATTAATTTAAGCCTAAATGTAAATAGAATCATACACATATACACAAATATGAAGCTGAAATGCCATGCCTTCACCCATGCAGTAAAAAGAAAAACGTATGAATGCATTTTAGTTAATGCTATCTTATTTCATATATTGCACAAAGTAGAGCTGCCACACTTACTTCACACATGTCGTAGATGTTGGTGACAAAACTGCAGCCAAACTGTATTCTAGATCCTCCCACTGTTCGTTGCGGCCAACAATGTTTATCCACAGGCATAATATGAGGCAGCCTGTCTCTTTAAATGCCACTTGACTCTCACTGCAGGATGTGTCTTGTTTCACATTCAGATCTGTGTTTATGTAAAAATGCACTCCAAAGGTTTGACCGCCAGTTTTGCCAAGAATCAATGTTTATGCAAATATTATGTGACCCAGGCCTGATTTGATTAAGAATCAAATGTGACAGTCAGGTGGCAAAAGCTTTTGTTTTTTATGCATAATTGGTGGGATAATCAACTTCACATGTGTAAAAACTTCACATCTGGCCTTGCAGATGTACTATAACAATAAATTAGATAATGCGAGGACTATAAAATTGCAAATCTCTGCTTTGGCACAAAACGTGCACTGCTTTATATCTACGGAGGAAATGGGTAATCGTATTTGCATTAAATATTTAAGAGGGATTGTCTGACCTAAGCCTATTGTATTTCGTCAGCTATAACCCACACAAGATTTTCATATGTGACCCACTATGTCAGTATCATGCCTTTTTATATTTGCTGACCTATGACTAAATGATAAGCCTTTACTGTGACATGATGAAAAGGGCCCTTATATTCAGCACATTCCAGGTACCTTTGCTCCTCCACCCCTTTCCACACATGCTCTGTCTTCCCCACTTTGCTTCTGGGCCGGATGAGGGACGTGCCACCCGGCTGTGCATTCGGAGGAAGGAAGCGAGGATTGCGTAGGAAGCTGTGTCGATCTTTCAGCTTCTGAAGTTTTTCCCATCCCTCTGCCCGATCCTTTGCGCTCGGCTCATCCTTCCACTTTGGTCTGGGTTTCGTCTGGTTTGGCCTCTGAAACATATTGACATTTTAATTGTGTTTTGTATTGAATATTTATAGTACATTGATGTAATCAAGTATCCCTCCTTCCCAGAAGAACTCTTGCTAGATCGGAATCATAATTTACATCAGTTTTCAAAACTCAGAGGAACGGCTTTTAATAATGTGCTTTTTATGTCCTGTTTTGTCCCTGTTGTGTCCCTTTTCAATTAGTCTCTTGTTCAAGTTGATTATTTAGGAAAAAACACTATTTAAAAACATAACTTAGTAGTGCATAAAGTGTCACTCTTGTTACCTTTGTCTAATCGAATGGGTGTAGGCTTCTGACTCCTCACCTCACTGGGTGTATTCTTCGTCTTTGGGGTATCTGAGCTGGATTCGAGGGTCAGGCTGTGCTCTGACTCATTCATTTCTGGCACACTCTTTTCTGGTCTGGGAATTAGAGTATAACCATCATTCTGAGGCTCCCTGGACACGTGCATGGTGTAGGCGATGGTGGGTTTGGCAGGATCCAATTTTACTAACAGGAAAGGTAAATGTGAAATATTACGCCAAAGCACACCAGTTATTAATAATTTAAGATGAGTCCCGAAGAGGGTTATTTACTTGCTGCTGGTGCTTCCACTCGTGGTTTTTGTGTAGTTAAGTAGTCCTGGGGGGAAATAAGGTTGTTCATTTCGAGAAGATCCTTGTCTACACACCAGGAAAAAGCTGATTTGACTGAAAATAGACACAAGAAATAACATCAAATAATGAACATTGTAAAATCCCTGGTAAATTCAGAGTAAATATACAGCTATGAATTACTGTGGACAGTTACTACTCATCACCTTCATGAACATTAAGCAAGCATACTTTGTACTGCAGTAAAACAACACAGCACTTTAAAGCATTATAACATTTTATGTTAATTCATGGCAATGTTTCCATCTCACCTGTTAGGAGGCCCTGGTGATCATAAATATCTCCCATCTTCTCTTTCATTCTCTCATAGGCCTGGCTTTCTGTGGATGCAGCCCGAGCCCTGGCCTGAATTATATGACTCTCCAGCATGTCAGCTTCTTTCATGTGCCGGCTGTATTCAGAATGAGCCTATGTGATTGAAAGGAAATTGCATAATAATAATGATACAGATTTATATTATGTTAATATTTCTTCTGTTGGCATTGAATTGTGAAGCATGCGGCACAGTTTTGCAGTTAGTAACAGCGTTGTTAGGAAACCTGTTGAAGCTCTTCAACATATCTGTCATGGTAGCTGCTTCTTCCATTCTTTGCCTTGATGAGATTGGACAAAGTGTCTTTCCCAACGATGTCTTTTGTGTAAAGGTCCTTAAAAGTGCTTGCTAACACATGAGAAATGTCCTAATGCAAGAAAAGAAAGTGAAGTATCGTTAATTTTGCTTGATGTTTAAAGTAGAGGCTGTTCTTAGCAGCCATTATAACCAACAGGTGCTCATTAACTTACCTGTGACTTTCCTGATGCGGGTCTGTGACTGTTCACAGACGGATCAAACCGTCTTGTCTCTGATTCTTCCAGCATGGTACAGAAGCACTGAGCCACTCATGTAGCTAACGTTAGCTAACGTTAGCACAAGTTAACGTTAATTTGCTAAACAGCCAACGTTAACTAGTTAGAGCGTTAACAGGGTAAACTGACTTTATTAGCACGGAAAGTTAACAGAAACAGGCCCAGTTAGCAAGACGTGTTTCGCGAACCATTAACGTTCCAACGATATGCACATAATATAGCTAAACCTGTGGCTAAAAGTTAATTTTGTTGAAGTGTTTCACTGCTCGCTGGTTTTCCGCCATATTTGTGTACACGTGGTTGCCATAGAGACGACCAAACGCTACACCAGCGCTTGCGCTCCAGGTCGGAAATCACAGGGAAATACAATACAAAACGTTACATACAAGAGCCTATTTCACTTTTAAATGTTATTGTGTGCCCCCAAAACAAGCGCCCAAACACATTGCTACACTGCCTTTATGTCTGTTGGTGAAGCAGTTGTCCTTGTAGAGGTTTATGTCCACTTCTAATTGGTGAAGATTTATAAATCATTGTATGAGTTCTGCAGCTACGGGTTATCTGTGCGCACGGATTGGCAAATGATTTATTTCTTCAGGGAACAAGAAGTTAAAAAGACATTATAGCACATATATAGTAAATAAAGTTATAATACAATTCGAAGTTACTGTACTGTACTGTTTTTTAGTAAAAGAGAGAACTCAAAAATATCATCAAATATTGGTGTTTGACCTGTCTTAAGAAACCTTTCCTTGACAGGTGACATTAAAGCCAGACATATAGTAGCCAGCACCTATACACATGCAAGCATAAAGGCATGTGCCCAATATATTTTGTGGAAATAAAACAAGATTATAATTTGAAAAGTAAATCAAATTGATCTAGATTTAAAGATCGATGTAATGCTATAGGCCTATCGTGTTTTGCTTTGGACGTTACAGCTTTCATCGTGTAATGTTGTATCATCGCCATCGAAATGCTCCATTCTTTCTCAGCTGACTGGAGGCTCCATACTACACCAATGACTTTGTAAAAACGGTATAATATTATATAAATACATTAATATACATTGACATATCATTGGCCCTGTACACTGCAAAAATATCAACTATAGAGAACAAATGTTTCCTTGCTGTCTTGAAATTCACTGAAACATTCATTAAATAAATAATTAAAATATTATTGATGGCTCACATGTAAAAGTTATTGAGTCAACTGTATTAGTAGCAAATCAGTTGAACCTATTAATTGTTGATATGCTTTGCAGTGGTGTTTTTACTTTCATTAGAGAGAAGACATATGTTCATGAATTGTGCAAATATTAAACTATTGATCAAATTGATTCAGTCAGAGAGATTGACAAATGTAAGCCCAAGACACAGTCTGTTCGACCTTAAAGAAGACACATTAAAGACCACAGTGAGCATGGTATAGCGATTAAGATGATATTGTTTATTGATTTTTTTTTAATCAGAAAATAAGACTTATGCTTAAGTCAAAGATAAATACATTATATTCAACTAGACAAAGGAATATTGTCTGGAGGGTTGACCCAAACACAGTGCATTTTGGTGAGTTATGATAACTCATAAAATAACATTTTTTCTTGTTTTCATCAGTTTACTGATTGATCAGTAAGATATTAATTCAACAAATCACTTCAAGTGATTTTTAGATCTGAAGTTTTTAACCAACAATTTCAGCTAAATTGAGTTGATGATTAAGGATGAATTATTTCCCTAAATTAGGATCATTTTAATTAATAAGGATTTCCAGATTTTCTGCAACATTTTCTGACACACTGAACCGTATGAGCCAGACTACCTCATGAGACCAGATGCAGCACAATTATTAAACAATCACACCTGCATACTGTACTGCCATATGAGGTGTGGCACTGTCTCCGTGGCCCATGTGATTTTTTTTTCCATGAAGCTACCTAGAAATAATAGCTGGCTGTCCCTTTACAATGCAGAAGTACAAGCAATCACTGAAAAGGCTCATGTGTAACGACAGTGTCATGCAAAGTCTTTTCAAAGCATTCTAGAGCCTTATGCAAATAGAACAGTTGCTGTATAAGAACTATAGCTTTGAAATACATACTAATGTCAGTGTTTTCTGTTTAGGAGGCCAAGATTCCAAAGACAAAACAAAACAAAATCCTTGACTGTGCTGATCAGCCCATGCGGGGCTCAAGTGGGATTCTCAAAGAAGCAATTGTTGAGCTCCTCATGGTTTGCCAGACAGAGCTGGGTTTTTTCACAAGACTTGCCCTAGTGTGAGAGCTCATAGGACAGAATAGGCTGGCAGACACTGATAATAGAGAGGCACAAAGAGGGATCTGTCTAAGCCCTCATATATTCCATTCTGACAATGAACAGGAGCTTGTGCGTCCAGTGCACAAAAACTATTATTTACATAGGCTACTATTACTTCAAAGTATATGTCATCACGTTTTCTCCACTGGAAGCCCTAGAGGGCACTTCATCACACTGCACTGCATTTTCGAACATGGGGAAGGGGGGGCGGGGGTTCTGTCAACTTAGTTTCGTGGAGATGTGGAGGGATGATACTCCCAAAAGTGCAGTGTAAAAAGGTGGAGGGGGGAGGCAGGAACACACCTCAGAATATTAAAAGGCAGGTTTGTACCACACTAGGGCAACACCCTAAATAAATCACACGCTAGGTGCCAGAATGCCAAAAAAATCACAACACTGAGTTAATGCATAAAGCCCCCATATAACGTCTTGTTATAGTTTGCATTGGACCTTGTGCAAGTGTTTTCATTCTGTGTTGGTAGAATTCCATCCAGAGGTGTAGTTTTCACTGGCAGGGCGCTGAATTAAAGTCTTAGAGCAAACACATAGTTGCCTACTTGTCAGACCGGTGTTGCAGTGGGTGTGGTCTGCAGGCACATAATGAGCCCAACTGGCTGGCATTAACTGCGCACTGTGGGTCGGCTCAGAGGGGGACACAGATTGGATTTTTTCCTACATAAGACAAACAGACAAGGCTTATGGTTGTAATAATTCCTATCATATAGCCGACGCTACTCTGAAGGAGAAGAGGACTAGCCCAGCGCGTGGTGATTTGTTTTGATTGAAATCCGAATGGAGTCGAACGGCGCAATTGGGATACATGGTGAGTTGGTGTGTGGTGACGCACAGAATACAGATGTTCTGTACTGCCTATATTTAATTCTACTAGTACTTCATCCAAGAGCTCACCTGTTGAAGTGTTTTCCATCTAGGGTGGAATAGGGAATGTTCAGTAGCCTACAGTTAAATTCATCATGTGTGAAATACATTTTTTTGTGCCATTATTTTATGCTATATCATAACCTTGTATGAAAGAGTATAGTAGGTTTTTAAAAGTGAAAGTCAGAAAGAAACAAAATTCTTTTGTTTACATTTATGGTTATAAATAAAACAAATACTTCCCAACATGTGGGCTATTTGGCTGCTGTTGACGCAACACCGGTTGCTCATGGGCTTTCCATTATAGCATTTGTCCCCCAGATATTCAGGGTGGGGGCAGTGGATTTGTTTGGCGACATGTCTCTGTTGGTAGGAAAATATCATGTTTCACACAGACAAAATGCATGCAGGTATCTTTTCTAAACTCAGCCACAATGCGTGTTTGGTTTGGTGATGAGGGGTAACCTGCAACTGACTTACACTGATTTTAAAGGATACATTTAAAGGCACAAGCGCAGAAGATGTTGTATAATCAAAAAACACAGAAGCAGTTGAAAACCAACACGTTTCAATCACAGGCCATTTAAATCACGGTTTCATTTAAGTGCCGTACAAATCCACCATTGGGTGGCGCTATTTCACAGCTCTTTGAGGAATCAGCACGTCAAGATTCTTGCGCGAGCTTTTAATTTAGTTGTGTTTGGGAAAAGATACAGTAGCCTATGTATGCAGCCAAGTCCATACGAAAAGAAAAAGACTTGTCAACTGCATATCAGGACATTTAAAGTCATAATGTCGCCTACAATGTCATTTTCTTTCCCTAAAGCAATGGGATCTCTGTGAGTTTCCTCATTACTTTCTAAGATTGACAGTGTTTTTCTAAAATCCCTGAATGGATCACTGGAGCCAATCAGAGGTGTCCCAACCCACTGACATTGCGATGTTCAAACACTAATACGATTTTAAGACAGACAGTGAGTCTACGTTATAAACCTTTCCCCCCCAAGTTCTTAAAGTCCTCACCAGAGGACTGACTTCAGCTGTGGACAGTCCCCGCTGCAGGGAAAATAACAGAGCAATAGATGAGGTTAGACCCGCCCCATGAGGGGGGGGGGGGGGGGGGGACTACGTGTTGCCTGCTTGTCTTCCACATCGAGGAAAGATTAAACAGCGACCGGATATATATGTATTTTTTTTGCGGAAAAAAACAAAACAGCTAGTTTCACAATGTCTTGTTTACGTAAAGGTCCGAAAAGGACAAACTCAGAGGAACACGCTTTCAAGGAGAAGGTGAAAAAAGTTTCGCAGGAGAATAGAAACCGCCTAGGTAAGTCCCCAAAAAAGGTGCAAATGGGCCTTGGTGCGGAGCAGAATGACGCGCGCTGCGATTATTTTGCCAGCACAGGCAGGCGCGCGCACACATACGCCTTCTGTTTAGATAACCTGGATTTAGGAAGCTCTTAATCTTGTCAACCTAAATAACCTTGCTCTTGTGTGGCTTTCAAAAGAAGGACAAACACAGGAAGGCGTTTACACCTTAAAAAGTGCTTAATGGACAGAGGGGAACTCCTCTGGGGTGTTTCTTCTTGTCATTGTGTGCCTCCTGTGTTTAGCACAATCCAGCAGCATAACTTCATGATTGATTAGTCATTTTGAAAGAGAAGGCAGCGGAGCAATAAAATGCAAACTGTTATAAAGCTCTCCAGCGCAAATATTGCTGGGCTACTGAGTGTGGATGTTATGAGACAATATAAGAGGGAAATTCAACATTCAACCTTCTATTGATACATTATTTAATATAGGTTAGTGCATACCTGTTGCACCATCTTGTTTGTTTTGGTCAACCTTTTCATTCAGCGTTCATAAATGGCACCTTTCGTAGCATCTGTCCCTATGCAAAGTGTCCTCAAATCTCAAAAAACTTTTTCAAACAGTTAATTTCTTACTGGAAAAACAAAAAGCAGAGTATTATTCTGTACTCAAAGACAGGACACTGGCTTCCTCTCAGGTTATGTGTGAGCCCTTATCATTACCTAATTCCATCTTCTTGCCCCAGCTTGCCCCACATGGTGTAGGCAGTATTGCGGGTTCAAGATAATTTCTTATCCAGCCTTGCACCTGAAACTGATTACTCTGCAAAAAAAAAAAGGAAAACAAAACTCATGTGATTCTAATACACTCCCTTCAAATGCACTGCATCAGTATCAGACTCACGTTGATGATTTGGGAAGTGTTACGAATCAGACATATTCGTGCCTGTTCTCCTTTCATAACTTACGGCTGGTGGTGGTGGGCGACTGAAAACGTGCACCTCTTCTTCACGGAAAAAGTGGATTACATGAAAAAGGAGCTGACGAACAAGTAAAAGCTGAAGGAGTTAAGCCGGCGGACAGAAATCCTGACTGAGCAGAGGCGGTGTTGAAGCTCTCGAGCCGCTTTGCCCAGTCCCCCTCCCTGCCTGTATTTAGGCCAGAGGCTCATAAACAGGCTCTGAGTCTGTGGTGCGATCTGGGAAAAAAAAATGTCTGTAATGTTGTGGCCCTGCCCACGACCCTGACACAGTCCCAGCTGAGTTGTAGTGAATGTAGTTATCCTCAAATGCCCTGCTTGCTGAGAGGACAATAGTTACTCTCCTTTATCAAAGAGTAATACACAGTTTTACACAACTGCTCTGTGTTAGATTTAACGACCATTTTGAGCTTGTGAGATGCCAAAAGCTGCGTGCAAAGTCCGGTCCCACCCACTCACACTGACTAACACCAACAATACTTTACATCTGCACAGATGGAAACAAATAAACTGAACGCTGTCCTTCCAACATCGTCCTGTGAGCTTATTGTATACATGAATTCTGAATCATTCCTTTCAGCAGATGTCACACACGCCATAATAAGCACTTCCACTAGAATGACAAGCCCATCTTCTTTACTGTACACTGCTGAGAACACAATCACTGTGACAAGATTCACAATCACACATGAAATCCGCAGATTCTGCTCAGATCATTAAACCACAGAGCAAGATACTGAACCCCCAATTGCTCCTGAGGGCTGTGCCTTCGGTGTGTGAGTGTGTGTGAATGGTGAATTTACGTTGTATTGATGGGCATCAGTGTGTGAATGTGAGTAGTCAGAAGACTAGAAAGGCCCTATACAAGTACAGTCCATCCCGTATTGACCCATATTAGGGACTAAAAGTCAGGATATCTCGGCCTCCACTGCTGTGATTGTGTTCTTCTATGACTGTTCTTTTTTTAATCTGTCTCTTGTGAGTCCCCTAACTTAATGGAAGTGCAACACTAACTCACTGGAGAATCGGTTTGGAAATGGCAATCTGCCAAACATTTCAGAAGTGTACTGGAAACATACTAACACTATTTTCCCTTAGTAACCTTGTCATAATCTCCCTCTATAGAAACACCCCGTGCTAACATTATAGGTCACCTAAATGCATGAGAGTTGTGTGTGACCTCTCCACCCTTGCCACTCCTGCAGGTTTGGAGGGAGATGAAGATCTAAAGTTCCTGCTGGTTGGTGGGGAGCTGGTCAAGATCCGCTCGAGCTCCTGGAAGAAGAAGCGCTTCTTCAAACTGCAGGACGACTGCAGCACGCTGTGGCACGAGTCCCACAAGACATTCAAGCAAAATCAGACCTGTGAGTGTCATCTCCTACTGGGTTACATGTATGTTTGCATAATTCTATTTTGTGTGTGAGCAAGATGGGATTTAAATTACATAATGCACAAATATGGGTGAAGTTCTATAAGATGTCGGATTTCTGTAAGTTATTTCCCTCGGGCTAGTTCATCCCACTTTCTTTTTGACCTGTACATCCTTCTGCTATTATTCTGTCAACTTAGAGTTCTCCTTTCAGATCTCAACAATAGCTTATTGCTTTACAGCGTGCACACAAACACACTCTTCAAATCCAAGTAGTGCTCCAGAATATGTGAGAAGTGATGAAATGGAAACAACTCGAGCAGATACTGCAGCCTAAGATAGACTGGAAAATACTAGTGTGAATCCTGACTGTATGTTTGTGCATGTGTGTGTGGGGGAGATTATTTTCCTCTGATTCCTGGTTCAGTGATCCACTGTAGGTCTGAGATCCCTCAAAGCAGAGCTAAAAGGAGAGTGAATATTGGACTTGAATTTGACACTATTCAGTGCTACAGACACATTTCAGGTTGTACTCCAACCGTATTCTGATGTAGTGCCTGCAAATAATCCACACTCTGTAACTGAGTGAGAGAAAAGCCCTCCACTCTGGATCACTTCTCATCAGTCTTTAACAGACTCTGTTTTATTGCTCTGTCATTTTTCCCACTCTGACAGTGACTGTCATTTGCCTTGATAACATTCACACCCACAGACATACACAGATACACATGCATGTACACACTGTCAGGGTCGTAAGAGGTAGATGTCAGAGGCTTTGCTTTCCACTATAAAGATGACACATATCTAATCTGACACTTCCCTCATATTACTGTCAGTCAGACTATATGTCACAGAGTTAAAGGTGATGGTTACTAAAAACTTATACTACTAATAAAGATCTTATAAAGACGTATCAGATCAGAATTTGACTAAACGATATTCATGGGCTGATATTCAAACAAGTCTAACAGATTGGGTAAGTATGTGGTTATTGTTTTGCATGCCATTCCACAAAATGTATTTTATTTATAATTTCCAGCTGTTTATTTCCCACCTCAACCCCAAGATGAATATTAACCTTAAGGTCAAGCTTACATTCACACACTGACATGGTGAACTAACGCTCCACCTCACAGGAAAACACCCTCCTCACTGCTAAATGTTGTTATCCCTTTGAAGAAAAGTGCTTTGGAAACAGCAGCATGAACTTTGTGCCACAATAATCTCATTGTGTGAAATTTCATCTGGTATTCAAGCAATGCCGGCGTGACACGGATGACATGACTTGGACATTGTGGTTCAGCTCTCCAGATGGGATTCTCTGAAACTGATCCAAATTCACAACCCTAAACTCTTGGACAGAGGTCTGTTTTGCTGGGGATAATGTGCATGCACAGATTAAGCGAACACTCTTCTTTTGGTTAGTGCTACCAAGGTACTTTGTTGTCAGCTGGGTGTACACCACCAAGCCTTGGGTGTGTTTCACCACACGCCCCCTCACTGTTCTGTTTTTCTCTTCATGTAGGCTGACCTTTTGATCCATCCTGCCCCTAGATAGTCTTCCATTCTCACAGGAACAATAGTCGCTCTTCATTAGATTCTCCAACCCCGGGATGTAAAGGGGAGAATTACTGTGATTGTAACCCAGCTACAATATGACCTCTTAGCTAAGGCTTTTTTTGTTACAAGGGCAGTTGTTGCCATTTAGCTTGATCACTTCATGCGTGGGTGTGCATGCTCTTCCGTACATTAAGCTGTTCTATAACATAGCTGTCCCCCAGCCAACCGATAGTATAGGTTGTCTTTGTGTGGGTGTCTGATACAAGATATTTCAGTCCTCAAAATGTCGATTGTAGTATTTTATGAGTGCATGTGTTGCCCACGTGTGTGAGGAAAGGAGATCAAGGGAGGCCAGATTGCATCAAAGTTTTGTTAAGTGCAGTAATCAAATCTCCATGGAATGTATTTGGGTTGTTCAGCAAACACCAACAAAATTACTGAGAGACCAGCTCTTAGACAGTCGCAGGGGGCTGAACTAAACCTGTTTAGGTGAAATTGCTCAGTTTAGTTTTTGGTAAACAAGATTTTGGATTGACCTACTGTTGTTATGGAAGATGTGTATTGTAAATTGAGTAAGAAAGAATTCTGTTGTACAAGTTCATATCTTACCGCACACCAGATCTCTAGAGGTTTTTCTGCATGAGATAAGAGATTTTTTTGGTGCAAACAACACACTGTTGTGCATTTGGAAGCTGAAGACCCAGGTTTCCCTTAGGAGCTGTTTCAGACTAAAACAGAGCTAGAAGGAGAGTGAATAGTGGTCTTACATTCATCATGTGGCTAAAAACACCAATCCAAATGAATGCTGATGATGCTGCATGTCTGATGGATTTGTAAATATGCAACTGTTTGCTAACACTTGTGCTGCAACAACTTTACAAGGAGGTATTAGCTGTTTCAGCTATTGTTGAAACCAGTTGTTGTCTGGTGCCTTGTGAGTGAAGGCCACAGAACAGTGAGCTACCACACACAAACAAAAGCCTTCCTGTAGATAAGATGTAAAAACTGGTTGTGTCCCTCAGGACAAAAAGCCTGCAGCCACAACTGACTTGTCTAAGGAAGGATTATCAAGTTTTGCTTCAAGGGGCTATACCGTATATGGTTCTATAAAACCATACACAATTCTAACCGCTGCTAATGACACAATAGGCAATCAATAAAAAAGCACTTGAAGCCTTGATGTAAAAAATAGTTTTTATGTAGAATTTCTGCTATAATTTTTTTACGATAAGCAACAGTTGTTCAATTCTCATTAAAGGCTGCATTACAGGAAAATTATGTAATTTTCTGTACATTTTGGACTGTTCTAAATTACAATACATTACTAGTAATCAAAAATATAATATAATAATGTAATATTATAAATATTGTTTAAAACGTAATCTAATGTATTAAAAAGATAATACGTTTATTGGACAGACAAAGGAGAACTTGATTTGATTTTGCTTGTAATCCAGACTGGGAGTTTACACCATTGACTAATTAGTTACTGAAACTTTAAGATAGAGACTTGATTCCAAATCCTATGGTGATGTTGCATATCTAACTTAATTTGACTCCAAGTTTAAATGATTTGAATGTTGTCTTTGGCAATAAAAGCATGTTGATGTATTGTTTAGACTTGTTCAGGCTTCTCTCTGAGTGCATTTTAGTGTTTTGAGGGCTTACATCTGCAAACTCCAGTTATTTCCAAACCAACCTTTGGCAGCGCCTGAAGGGTCAGTTTTTCTAACACACCCCTCATCTCTCCAAACAGTCTCCATTGATGAAATTGAATCAGTGCGCAGGGGCCGTCAGTCTGAGGGGCTTCAAAAACACACCGAGCCCAGTGTTGAAGAGCAGTGCTTCACCATCATCTTCAAGGACCACACGAAAAATCTCGACCTGATGGCAAGCAATGGGGTAGAGGCAAAACAGTGGGTCAATGGCCTGGAGAAGGTCATCAGCAACATGCGCAAACTCAACCGCGAGCAGAATAGTGAGCAGTATCCTTGACAAAGCCTCTAATTGGGAAATATGTTTGCAATCATGTTTCTCTAAAGTTTTTTTCTGTTGACTCTTGAGAGGAGACATTGCAAAGTGCTTTTTGCAGTTCCACATTTGTTGTTTTGTTCTTTATTAGTTCAAATATGTTGCAAAATCTGAAAGAGTGCTTGAGTTGTGTACTTGGCTAGAATAAATGTAAACCAAATCCTTACATCTAAATGCTAGTTGGATCATCAAATGCATGCAGAAAGCGGACAAGAATGGTGACAACATGATGACCCTGAAGGAGCTGAAGCACTTTCTGCGAGAGATCAACATTGAAGTGAGCAACACTTATGCAGAGGACCTTTTCAGGGTAAGTTTCTCATAAAATTCATCAATGAGCCATTGTAACTAAATTTAAAGATCAATATATTATCCATAAAAAGCATAGTTTATCAAACTTAAAATCTAGCAAGTCTGGTTGATTTATTATCTCATCATGTCTCACGTTGCATAGAAATGTGACACGTCCAATTCAGGCACCCTGGAGGACTCAGAGATCAAGACTTTCTACAACCTGCTGACGCACCGGGAGGAGATTGATGTGATTTATGGGAAGTATGCTAAAACAGAGGGTCAGATGAGTGCCAGAGACCTGCTGAACTTCCTGTCGAATGAACAGAGGGAGCAGGTGTCCATGGAGGACGCTCTCAAGCTGATTGAAAAATACGAGGTGGATGGGACAGGTAGGGTTAACTCGGAAACAGAATCATTAGTCTTTTGGGATTTTATACAACACCACACAGTATTGAGAGAGACGTGGTTTGCAATACATATTAACACTTGCTTGACTTTGTTCTGCAGTTCACATTCCACATACAGTATCATATTCATCATGTCTGTCTGTCCTCTGTCCACCAGCAAAGCAGAAGAAGCACTTGACCAAAGATGGCTTCCTGATGTACCTGAACCACGAGGAAGGCTCCATCTTCAACCCGGCTCAGAAACCCATGTATCAGGACATGCACCAGCCCCTCAACCATTACTACATATCCTCCTCACACAACACATACCTGATGGAAGACCAGCTCAAAGGACCCAGTAGCACAGAAGCCTATATAAAGTAACTACTCTTACCAACATACTGTACATAACATTAAGAGAAGGGATCTAGAGCTGAATTCCTGCTAACAGCTTTACCCCCTCATGGTAATTGTATTATTTTTTCATAAAAAGCAGCTTGACAGTGATGCATTTTTCTCATGGATTTTCATGCTGTTGTGCTCATGTTGGAAAGACAGCTCGTACCAGGAAATAAACTTAGAAAGTTTAAAGGTGGAACTAAATCAGGAACTAAAAGTACTTTGTCCACATTCCGTATAGTCTTTCCATTGCATCTAAAGAACTGGAGAGTTAGGCAAATTAGACCAATAAAAGATTTAGTTTTGTTTGCAATGCCTTTTTGGTGTTTTCTGTTTCATTTGCTGTAAATATCTGCACTGAATTTATCAGCAAATAAAGTTTATTTTCTCCTGCGCTTTCAAATTTGTCATACTAGTAGTAAGGGATTTAGTTACATAATATTATTTAAACATCAATAATATTACAAGAAAGTCAAATCCCAAATCCTATTATTATAAAGAAGGGACATTTTAGTGGGCAGGAACTGTAGCCCAGGAATTAAAATTGAGACTAGTTTCCTTTGGTCGAAATGCATGTAAAGTTCCTGGAAACGTTGATCGCAGTGGTGTGCAAGTTTTGACCAAGGTTTTCTGTCCTTGCAGAGCACTGATGAAGAGCTGTCGCTGTGTGGAACTGGACTGTTGGGATGGGGCTAACGGCGAGCCTGTTATTTACCACGGCTACACACTCACATCCAAAGTGCTCTTCAGTGAGGTCATCAAAGCCATCAAAGAATACGCTTTCAAAGTATGTGGGACAGGATGTATCAGGCTGCTAATGTTGCTGATTACATGCCATTTCCATTCCTGTTGTTCTCATTCATACAATTATGGAGAGGCTGCACTTCACCTTCAGTGAATTATTGTTTCCTTTTTTTTTCCAGACGTCTGCCTACCCAGTGATCCTGTCCCTGGAGAACCACTGCACCGTGGAACAACAGAAGCTCATGGCCCATCACTTGATCTCCATCCTGGGTGATGCTTTGGTCACAAAGCCTCTGGGTGACACCGTGCCCACAAACTTCCCTTCACCTGAGGTGTGTGGCCTTTCACCTCAGCTCACTGATACATATTACATAACATTCACAGTCTTTATAGCCTTGCTGTAAATACCCTCTCAAATAAACACCAAAGGAACATCACACCGACAAATTCCAAGTTACTGAACCACTCTGCCAGATTTGTTCACTTTCCTGTTTACTTTATCTTTACTATTACATTTGTCTTGGAAAGAAAGCTGATGAGATTGAAATTAACACCCACCCTCATTATGTGAGCTCCAAATAAACAACTTCCTCTGCTCCTCCTCCATGTGTTGAAAATGTTGGTACGCAAGATCTTGAGTTTTGCTTTGCCTTAATGAGCACTTAGAGAGCAGTTGCTTATTAACTAATAAGTTTTTACAAGATCTGACTGTGATGCTCAGAAGTGTGAGAGAGCACACCTTGTTTGATAAGAGAGGTTGTTGGCCAGTAAAATTTAATTTGTATGTGAACAAAGGTTGATATTTAGTGTTTGTACACAAGGCGTGCAAGGAATGCACACATTCATTTAACAGTATATTCATGTTGTTTTTACTTCTACAAATTGACTTCATGATTGCAGTTTAGATTTTTTTGTCTTTTTTCAAAAAGCTCTTTGGCCCTTCTTGCTTTTCTTTATTTTACTTATTCTTTACTCGCTTGTCTGTTTTCCTCATTTCCCCCCAAATCTTTCCATCTTCAAACCTTATAATAATTGATAGTAAAGACATCTATGACTCCCAGATGGATAAAAAAATATTGTCATTATTAGGAGAGACACGCAAAGAAGGGATTAGCACGTCAAATCATCTTTCGGTGACATTCCCAAGCCCTTGTGGCCAGCCCTGTTCAAATGTAGCACCCATGGGATGAATGCCTGTGGCACTGTCAGCCTCAAATTAAATTATAATTATGCATTACACAACATTTTCCTTTCTGTCATTGGCTGTTGAGAGGGTGTGACTGGCAGTCACCAATAAGACATGCATCTTGCCATTTAAAAAAATAACAGTATGCTTCCCTGCATTTAGCAATTACATGCACAGTACTGCACAGTATGTGTCTCGAGTTTTATTTTTATAAAATGCATAACAACACATAAAGCACATTTTGTCTGTTTCTGTGCAGGAGCTGAAGGGCAAGTTCCTCATCAAGGGTAAGCGATTGAACACACTGGATGCTGCCTTCAACCACAACAGCACCATAGAGGAAGAAACTGTGTCTGAGGAGGATGAGGCTTCAGATTGTAAGAATGGCCAAAAAGCCAAACCAAAGGTTTGTCAAGTACTCATTTGTAATACATTTTTAAAAATATCATCTTTGAAGGAGCAGAACAAAGCTGATCCACAATCCTTTCTTCTTTTAGAAATCAAAAATCAAACTTACCAAAGAGCTCTCAGACGTCGTTATCTACTGCAAGAGTGTCCATTTTAGTGGGTTTGAGCACGCCAAGGACAAGCAGGCCTTCTATGAGATGTCGTCCTTCAAGGAGAGTAAAGCTTTCAACCTGGCTGAGACTTCAGGTAAAGACGGCATCTTACTAACCTCACTATTCCAGTTAGACAGCAAACCTGAATGTGATTTCTCCTGAGCAGAGTGTGAAAAAAGGTGTGTTCAAGCATTGGTGTTTTAATGTGTTCTCATAGCTACTGCCTTCATCCATCACAACACGGACAAACTCAGTAGGATCTACCCTGCTGGCTCCAGAACTGACTCCTCCAACTATAACCCAGTTCCCATGTGGAACGTTGGCTGCCAGATCGGTACAGTCCCATTACAATATACTGAAATCCAGCCATTAGTATTTTAAATGTTATGGTTATATTAAGAGTAATGGTTTCTCTCTCTGATGCGGTCTTTAGTGGCGTTGAACTTCCAGACTCCCTCCAAGGAGATGCACCTAAACCAAGGTCGGTTTCTGCCCAATGGGTTTTGTGGCTACATCCTGAAACCTGAATTTCTGAGAAGCCGGTCGTCTGAGTTTGATCCCAACGCACTTTCCAAAGGGCCCTGGCTGAAGAGAAAGACCTTTCATGTCATGGTGAGAGTTGTTTGAGGTTAAACTTGAAAGATACGTCCTAGTTAGCGCTTTTGACCAAACAAAGTTCTTATTACAGTCAGTGTTACTTGTCAACAAGCTTCGTGTGTATCCCTGCGGTCAAACAAATATTTTAAATGCTCGTAAAATATTTTCAAAGGCGATTGATTTGAAAAATTGTCACCTACATTGTGTACATTCAGTCAGTACAGTCAGAAACTACACAAGGAACATTAAAGTTTGTATTTGAATTTGTATTTTAAATACTGATTTTTCATGGTGTAGACAAGATTTTTTTTTCTTTGTCATTGTTATATTGTTACATTTTTGTGTTTGTGCTTCGTATCCCAATACAAAAGGTGATCTCAGCTCAGCAGTTACCTAAACTCAACAAGGAGAAAGAAAAATCCATCGTTGACCCTCTGGTGAGAGTGGAGATCTACGGTGTGCCAGCAGACAAAGCCAGCAAGGAGACACACTACATTGAGAACAATGGTGAGCAGAGTAACATACATATACACACACAGATATGGACGCACACAGAATTGTTCCATACATGCATTCTTAGTTTTTCTCAGAGCAAATGTCACACACTTGGAAGGAAATAAATAAATATACTGCATATTGCACCAGCTTAACAATACTCCAACTCTGCAGGGTTCAACCCAATGTGGAATGAGCGCTTCCAGTTTGACATCCACGTCCCAGAGCTAGCCATGGTGCGATTTATGGTGGAGGACCATGACCATGCATCCTACAATGATTTCATCGGGCAGTACTGTCTACCGCTCACCAGCATACAGAACGGTAAGAAAGCCCAGCTCAAACAGCATGATGCACTGAACTGGAGAAAGCAAAATAAGACAATTGTTCAAGAGTTTCCTGTTCTGAAGTGTCAAGATATTGAACTAAGAGCTGGGAGAGAGTGATCAGTGAATTATCACATCACACAGTGGAGTTTACAATGACGTTACAAACAGTGTGTCACCACCAAGACTGCAAAGACTGGAATATCAAAGTGTTAAACTATTTGATAGATAATAACGTGCAGAGTGAAGACACAAAGAATTATGCAGTTGTTAAGACAGGATAAACAGGGCTCTCTGGTTTTCATATTCACTCAAAACTTTGGCTTTCTTCATTGTTGCGCATTAACACTTTATCATAGTCTTAAAACTACATTTATCAGTAGATGTCTTATTTCAGGAAAAAAAATGTGTCCACCCGCTATTTAAAACTCCTGAAATTTCAAGTGACAAGAGTTGCTGACAGTGTAATGTAAATCACTTCGGTTTTTGTGTTATTATTATAATGTATTTGGTGGTTTTGACTCTGACTGGCTGACAAAGCTAAAACTCACTTCCTTTTTTCCAGGATATCGCCACGTCCCGCTGCTCACCAAGAGAGGTGACGTCATCTCCTCAGCTGGGCTGTTTGTGCATCTCATCCTCATTGACGCCCAGTAGGCTCATGCTAAAAACTTCATGCCCGCCAGTTTTTTCTTGGTTTGTGTTTTTTTTTGTTGTGGAAACTCTAAAGGAATTTGTCCAATCTTAAAGCTAAATAATATAATTCTGATGAAATATTTCAAAAGATGCTTCATGGAAAGAAAAACGTTTGTGATCTGCCAAGCTGCAGCTGCTGACTCACCTTTGTCTGTGTAACACTTTCCTGTCATTGTATGATTTTAGCTTCTTAAAAGCGTTTGGTTTAGAGCTCGTGTGTGGTAACAAAGCAAGAGGGAATGAAAATGTGAATGAAAGAGCAGTGAATGATTTAAAGAAATTAATTTAACATGTTGGGGAGAGGTACAACAATTGGAAGCTTAAGGTGTGGATTCCAGCTGAAGATAAACTAGCTGTGTAATTTCTGTGTAATAGTATTTTCATTTTTACAGATTTCTTGAGGCTTTATAATTTCCTTCAGGATCATACAAATCAGGATCATACTCATGGACACAATGCATTTGTCAAGCAACACAACAAGCACTCAACCTATTTTTTTTTACAACTCTTCTGACTAGACCAAGCCTTGTTTTTTGTTTTCTCAATTTTGATGCCGTAATGATGTTGGTCACTGGAGTGTGTAGCTACAGTATGAACATTATGACATCAAAAGGGAAATGTTTTGCTCATTGAGAGAGAGCTTGTGTTTGCATGAATGCGTTTAGGTATCCATTCATTTTGAATGCAGACTGTCCTGCTGAGACAACTGCTCCAGAATGACGGTCAATGTTATTGTCTTTATATATATATATATATCTATATATATATGTATATATCTATATATGTATACAGTATATGACTTCCGTTTGACTATTGCTATATTGAGGATGTCAATTAATGAACTATCATATATGAATCTGCTCTATAGATATTGAACCTTAAATAACTTAATAAAGTATTTTGTGTCAAACAAATCCTGATATTTTAAATCATACTTTATGTTAATTTTTCATCATCTGATGTACTACAGCAGTTTTTTTTTTGACAAACTCGTGACTGTCAGGGCTTTTACTATGTCTTGACACTTATCTGCATTTGCACTAGCTCTCAAATAAAACCAGCAGAGTCCCTGATTTAAGGGCTTGTGTGATTATTTATTATATAAGTGATTCAGCCATGGCGAATGACAATAAAATTCTGAGAAAACTCGATCATGGTATAATCAGCATAAAACATTGAAAAATATAGATAAATATATAGTATAACAATTGAAAATAATCTTAATTTAAAGTCACTTGTTATTACAATCATGGCAATAAGCTATTTCTAGTCAACATGTTTAATCACTATAACTTTGATGGTTGAAATTATTGTCAGAAAGTTAAAAAAAAACAATATTCAGATGAAATGATCAAGGCCTCTGCCAATCCCGTCTCAACCTGCTTTGTTAGTTTGTTCAATAAGTTTTTCCGCATTACAGTGAGACAGGTTTGACAACTTTTCGCTTTAATCCAATGCAGGTGCCGGTTTCTCAGAAAAGTCCTGCTTTTTTCTTCAAGTCACTCTGCCTCCACTTTGGCAGGCGCTGGAAGTCTGAGCGATTTGTGCCAAGCAGGTTTTCAAAATCCACATCGGACAGGTAGTCCTGCAATCAGAGCACAGAGGAGGGCACAAAACAGTTAGGCTGACCTCTACTGTACATGCTGCATTATTACATCAGGATACACACCCACTAATTACAACATGCTTAGACAATGAGGCCCTTGACACAGACAAGTAAAAGGCCCCCCACCCACCCATACCCTTGACTAAAAGAGATGCAAAAACAAACTACAAGGAGAAATACTGTTTCTTTGTAGTCATTTTGCGTCTCTATGTAGTCGATCTCTATGTAGGCTGTATGACTCCGGTCCAAAGCTTCCTGCCACAGTAGATCCCCACTGACACTCCTCTGCACAGATATTACACTGTACGCAAGTAGTACAGTATACTACACAATATATTATAGGAAACCATTAAAGAAAGCCTGAGATGCAGGTTCAGTTTTCTTAAAGCAGAGCTGCTCTGCTGTCAAACTGATTTAAACAGCTTTACTAATTATGTGTTTGTGCTTTATTGTATTTTAATGAAATACAGTGTGCAGTTGTAATATTGTATGAAGAAACAAACTCAACAAATACAAATGTTGGATTGGATTTGGCAGATACTCTATATTAAAAGACTCTAATGAGGATCAGTAGTAAAAAAAACACTATCAGTACATCCCTACTTTTAACTGAGCGCTGTGACTTTACAACAAGAAGGCACATTCACTAAGCCATCCATGCTTACAGCATTCACACAATTAGCACATACAACCTAGCACCTAATGAGTTCCATGTTTTTGTGCCATTTGCACAAGATCCATAATAATTCTGCACACACCTCTCTCTGGCTGGGGTCCACTCCCTGCGGCAGCTCACTGGGAGACTTGTTGATGAGGAGTTCTGGGTCAAGATACATCCCAGAGCCTCCAGCAGAGGGGGTAACAGTGCCAGCAGCTGGGGATGAAGCAGTGAAGCCAGAGGAGGGGGACGGGGTCATGGAAGCAGATGGCTGGGCTCTCTGGGTAGACGGGCTGGTGGGAGTTGAGGGTCTGGGGGACAGATCACCTCCATGGACCCTGTAGACTGGAGGGGAGCCAATGGGGCCTCCTGGAGCCCTGTAACCACCCCCACTAATCCCAGCAGGACTCTTACTGAAATTAGAGTTGTTCAGATCCTGCAGATATAGGGTATGGGTGTGTGAAATCATATCAAAATTGTAAACATTCACAGATTAGTGACATTATTATGTATCACATTAGAGACATTAGTAGTTATTGCATTTGTGATATTAGTACATTTAGTCACTTAGTGTTAGGATTAGTGTCAGTCAGTCACTTACTACAGTGATCTGTGAAAGAGATGCTGCATCACTCAGCTTTTTTTTCATCTCCTCATAGGAGTTGCCTCCCTGTTGAGAAAATCAAGTGAGCCAGGATTGAAAATGAATAAGCATGCGGGGTCGTCTTCATCTTCAAACAATCCATAAAATCATCCACATGCTCTTTCTAATTTCTGAAATGATTAGTTGGCACAAGATTATTCACATTCTTTATGTGATATTTGTGTCTCTTTTCCATAATCAGCATTGATGTAATGGAAATGTACAGTCACTGTGAGTACTATGAATGGTGATTTGTAATGCCTTAATCATGCTGAATTATCGTGTTAAAAGAACTCTAGTGCCTCTGATCAAAGAGAGCCTATAACAAACTCACGCTCCACTTATGAGGATCCCATGCATTGAACCAGCCGGTGAAGGTGGGCGGTTCGTATCCCTGTTTGACAGAAATGATGGGTGTGTCGGGGTCGCGGCCTGCTGGGTGGGTCCTCAGGTATTCCTGTGCACAGTTCAATGACTCCTTGGTTTCATACTGGTTGGCTAAGTCTCCAACCCACAAGAAGATCTGAGGTGATTAGGAGAAAGAAGAAAAAGAGAGATAAATCCCTTCCAGAGCACTGTGAACTAAGTGTATTTAATCAAGTGCTGTACTTAAGTACAGTTTTAAGTACTTTTTTCTACTTTTGACTCCACTACATTCACTTGACATCTTTAGTTACTGGCTATTTTGCATATTATTTTTCATACAAAACTTATAATTAGCTTAAAAAACGTGATGCATTGCTCCCTGAAAAAATCTTCCTATTATCACATCATTTTACTCTGACACTGAGTCCATAAGCATTTATTTTCTCATAAGAAGTACAAAAAAATCTGTAAGGGAAACAACTAACCTGGCTTGGTCAAAACATAAGCCTTCGAGCTCCAAAGCTTACTAATGAACATTTTATACATGTTATTTTATTTCATGAGTACAAAAACCGAAATGTAAAAACAAGAATTTCTGGTGTTACGGGGGGTTTGGACAGAGCCAGGTTAGCTGTTTCCTTTTATGCTAAGATAATGCCTGCAGGATGTAGACTTGGAAGTGTTTCACCCTATTCTGTCTCTCCCACATAAACAAATAACATTTAAAGGCATTGTTACCTGTTTACATTGTTTGCACTTGAAATTTCAGTGTAAGTGGACAGACTTACATTTTCTTCAGAAAAATGTAGCCTTTTTAGTCTCTTAATGAATGTTTTCCCCCTTTTTTTATATAGCTAATTAAGCAAATTAATCCTCCAATTCACAGCTTGTTTTTTGTTTCATAAATCCCAGAGTTCAATTCCCAGTTGCTAGGACTAGGCAGAGGATACATATCTGCATCTACAGATGTTGAGCTAAAGTCTGGCTGTTCTCTCAGCTCCTTTGACCTCTCACCTCCTCCCAAGTGTCCAGCAGCATGACATCCTCCTCGTCCAGGTCACTCTGGGCAAAGTCATCCACCTCGGTCATCCTAAACTGACCACTCTGATTGGAGCATTCAAACAGCCGAGGACTGTGAGGAGGCTCCTCCCTCTGCAGTCTGAAACAACACAACTGTATAATCTTCTCTGTTTGTCTGTCTGTGTGTGTTTGTGTGTGTGTGTTTGTGCAGACTATATTTCATGGGCTTCAGATGACATTGGGTGCATTACACTGACCTTGATATAAAAATAATCCATGCAGATTTAAATGTAAGCTTATTAATGTTGCAAAATATGATTAAAGAGCCTTTTGGATGAGTTTTGGAGAAAAGTCCTTATTTATAGGTTATTGTAATTGTTGTGTATTTACTATAATATAGACTGTGAAAACAAAAAGAAAACATGTAGAGAACAACAAGACCTTTGGTTGTATGAATAGTTGTCAATATATGACTTGTCAAGTTTTATTGAGCTAAAAACCCAACAAGCCGCATGTGAGCCAAAGTTTAATTTCTCTTGGGGTTATAATAATATCACAAAAAAAGCCTGATTCAAAGGTGTGATGTTACTGCTGCCTGTGTTTACCTCTTGTCACTGACATAGGGAGCCTTTCCACCCAGAGCTACCCAGAATTCAGCTGGCTCCTGACCCTCCATCACCACCTGCTTGTCCTGCTTGGACAGCACATCAGACATCGCTCTCCCCATCACCCTCTCATCCCCGCTGCAGCCCTGGAGACAGACAGACGCAGACATCAAATGCAAATACACAAAGAGAAATTCACATTTACATTCTTTAAAGGGGAGTTCATGTCAGGCTCATAACAAAGCACATACCTTTCCATACCACAGGTAGCACATTTGGTCAGTCTTCAGCAGGAAAACATCGTTGGTGTTGAGAGACGAGGCCCTCGCCAGCACTTCAGTGGCCTTGGTGTTCAGCTCATTAGTCCCTCTCACCTGGAACAGCCTGGCACCTCCATCAGGATTGACCACACCAGGTCGGCCTGTTCCACCCTAAAGACACACACGTACACTATTGGAAAATGCTTGCAGAGATTTGTACACATACACAAAAAAATGCTAAACATTCAGCTCTTTTTCTCGCAACTTTCTTAATTGTAGTTTGTACAGTGTTTTTTTGCGTGTTATTCTGACAACATAGGATTAATATCTTCATGATGTTTTTCTAGACCACTTCCCCTTGAGAAAGAAAAGGTTTTCCTCCAATAATTCCTCCAGCCTTCTACTACAATTTAACACTCAAACAAGATATTTGTAGTCCAGCAAAAAAATACTCTTCAGTGAGAAAAATTGCACCTCAAAGATGATGAGTTTGCCTTTGAAAATAGCCAGGAAGTGGCGAGGCTCCTTTCCCATGACCACCCTGACCTGGACCGGGGCTCCATTGTACTTGTTATCAATATTGACAGCCTGGTAGGCGCAGGCTGTGATCTCATCTTTAGTGGCATGACGTCCCTGGTGTAAGACAGACATAAAGTCATGTTAATACACAGTAGCTATTCAGTATCAGAGCCAGAAAGAAAGCTAAAAAACAAGGAAAATATTCCTACTGTAATGCAACTGACCTGCCACATGTAGAGTAAGTATTGCTGCTGGTTTGATTTTAGATATGTGTACAGCACCAAGTAGCAGTCTCCTCCATAAAACTGTCCATAAGTACTTGGATTTACTTCGGCCAGTTCCAAGTTCTCAATACGCCACACCTGACACGGACATGGAAGTGAACAAAAATGTAAATAAAAAAGTTTTCCTCTCATGACACAGATATAAACACTGTCATTGAAGTTAGAAGTCCGTCTACCCTTTGTTTTTGTGTTTATTTTGGTGTTAGACAATGTTTCTGCATGTTTTCCCCCTCACCATAACATCTCCAGAGGCGTCATCCACCATGCGCTGCTGTGCTGCCAGTTCAGGACGTGCATGGAGCTCCATCACATCAAACTTCACTTGGTCTACCTTTGCTGTATGGAGACCCAACGTGTTATAAATAAATAACCATACATACATTATACATTATGTAATCATGACACTGTAAAATAACCCCAAATATGTGCAAATAAAAACTGCTGAAATTAAATGAAAAGGACCCACAATAAACTCTCACTGTGAAAAGAAGCAGAATGAAGATTAATTACAATGATCTAAGGTTAAAACATTCATTGTATTATTTCACAATTTCATGGTTATATTATATTATTTATACATCTAAAATTGCACACTATATGGGTTTCCATATAGCTGAGTGAGCGACCATCAATCCCAATTTTAACCATGCTAGGCACTATACACTACGCGTCAAAACATCTTTAGTGTTTTAGAACATTTACTTTAAAAGCTACCTGACCCAGATGTGAATTCTTCAAAGGTTAGGAATATACTGTATATACACATATATATTACCTATCTTTCCCATGTTGTAGGTGGTACCAAGACCCTGAGTTTGCCCTCTATCTGTCCAGGATTTGAACAAGTGCTTGAACATTGCTGACTCTCCTCCCTCGGTCATCACCTCCACACTGGTATTGGATGGGTAGTTCTTGGCTTTGATATAGCCCTGGTAGAAAAGATGAGTGAAGTATCTTTCATGATAAATTATTACTATTTAACTTGGTGATCCCAGCAAAAGACCATAATAATAAATAATTAAAGTGAAAAAGGATCTTCTTTCTTCTATCTTTGATTCAAGTACTTTATTTACCTACCTCATATAGAGTCTAGCTGCTGATGCAGTGTACATTTAGTAATTTAGTGAGCTCACCACTGCCCTGTTGAGAGCTTCGCGCCGCTCTTCCTTGGAGGCCTGTTTACCTTTCCACACCATCACACTAGAGCCTCCCTGGTCCACAATGTAACAGTCCTGAGAAAAAAGAAACAATGAACAATGAGACAGGACCCATTTTTTACAAGACCAGTGTCTAAGGAACATGTTTAAAGGATTACAGAGGAGTGGAGCAGGTCTTGCGTTAGAGGCTGTGTGGCCACTTCTTGAACCACTAGATTCCCGCTGTTTTCAAAAACGCTGAGGAGAAACACGAGGAAAAATAGTGTATCATTGTATTAAATGGGCAAAATATTCCCAACATGTTACAGCAATGATGCAACAGATCAAGAAAAAGTCCTTACTGGTAGAGTCTGACGTTGGTGTTCTGCACCTGGTCAGGTTTGTCATCAGGAATGGCCTCCTTCAGCTGCCCACTCCTTTGGCCGAGCACCGCCATCATGACTTTCATCAGCTCTGGGGAGTCCCGCTCATCTCCTCCCTCCACAACACCAATCTGAGCTCGACCCCCTCTCTCCCTGTCCCGGATGTCCTGAGCCAACAAGACTGCCTGCAGAGAAAGGCGAGGAGAGAGAATATATGAGACCAATGAGTGTGTAAATCTGGCACAAAATATGTTTTGAATTATTAAGCTTTGTATTTTTGACAGTGAAAATGCACTTAAGAAACAGAGCATAAAGTACATGCACTTTTTGGATATAAAAGCTGATGTATTTGACAGCATTTTAAATGTTAATTGTTACTGCTTTTGCTGGCTTGTAATCACTTAAGAGATCCACAATATGGAAAGATTAACTTTATTACTAACACTGAGAAAGTACCTACTAATTAAAAGAAGGGCAAATGGATATCATATATTTAAACAATGAAAGCAGTTGTTGGTTTGCCTATTCCATCTTACCTCCCCTACCTAACTTGTTTCCCTTTTTTATGATTCTATGCTTTGCATTTCATGGATATTTATAGGCTTAATTCTTTGAGCTAAATAAAGCTACATACAGTCCCTAATTTGCAATGGCTTTAAACTGGATATTATGGTACCTGGCAACAATGTTCATGTTTATATATACAAGTGGACATGCCATTTTCATATATAAAGTAAAACATAAAATTACATTTCCCTGTGTCCTTATGGGCACACGTGGCTCTTTTGCATGGCTGTAAAGTAACTTTCTTTATCTCAGATACTGTAATTATGTTCAGTTTTGAGTTGCAGGTGCTTAACTTGAGTATTTCTATTTTATGGTACTTTAAACTTCTACTCTGCTACATTTCTTTGACAGCTATTGTCACTAGGTAATTTGCAGGTTCAGATTTTACATGTAAAACATGTGATCATTTCCTAAAATGATGATTTGTTATACATTTACATAATCAACAGTATGTATTTAAAATTTAGGCCACCGTGACCAGCATGCTGCTTACATGTTAATACATCAATAATAATAATGCTTTTGATACTTGAAGTAGCCTATTTAGTTGGTTTGTACCTTTTCTTAAGTATGTTTTTTGAATGCAGGACCTTCACTTGTAATGGAGTATTTTACACTTTGGTATTCCTATTTTTACTTAAATAAATGTTCTGAGTACTTCTTCCACCACTGCTTTTTTATAACCAATCAGAGAGGAATATTACCTTGAGCTTCTCTCTCCTGTTGCTCTGGGGGCCGTTCCACTGCACTATGGCTTTCCCCATATCCAGCAGGAATATATCCCCATTGTTAAAGCTGTTCCATGACACCTCCACCTGTACACATGCGCACAAACCTTAACATGATGGTGAGGTATCAAATGGTTCTTTCTTTTTTTATTTGGCAGTATATGTGGTCACTAAACCAATAAAAACAAAAACGCTCTGAGAAACAAATGTTGGTAACATAGGGAAATATCAATGAAACACCACACAGTCATAGCACTCCTCAGGCAATTAACACCCACTTTGACAGCTATGACAACAAGCATAATTTGTTTAAGAGGGAGCGCCAACACCCCTTGTAGTGTGGCTGTGTAAAGCCTGTCATAGCTCCGGTGGGAGGTACCGGGCAGGCAACATTAATCCCAGTCATAGACCTTTATATTCCACTTTGCATACCTCTGTCGCTGTGACATGCTTCCTCCCTTTGATGTGCAACAATCGCAGGACGTTGTAGACATTTGTGTCAACGTGGTGAAAACCTGAGGCCACTCCACCCTTCTTGTAGCTGTGGAGAGATCAGTGTACATTACCAAAGTTCAAGTGTAATAAAACAGCAACAGCAGGCTGGGAGCAAGATGAATCCAAAAGCAGCTGAAAACATTTCTTGTTTTTTAAATGTTTTAATTTGCCTCAATGTTACATAACCACGAAGCAAAAACATAATGAAGTTGCAGGTTAACGAACTGAGTGAGAGAAAACTGTGATTTTCTTTGCTAAGCCTCAACAGAACAAGTGTAATTTGTGTCATAATGATTTCATGCAGAGGGATTACTGTTGTAAGCCATTTCTCAGGAAGATTACAGCATAAGTGTGTGTGTGTAACTCCTTTTTATTTGGTCACCACCCCCTTCTAGTTCACACACCAGCCCCTTTCTTTGACTCACATGAGGCCATTTTTGAAGTAGCTCCTGAACAGTGGCGACTCGTTGCCCTGCACCTCCCTGTGCTGGACTGGACTCCCACCTAGGTACTCATCCAGCTGGGTGACGTAGATGGCTGCTGCACCTTGCTCATCCTGAGAGGAGGAGTTTCCTATCCAGTAGTGGATGTCAGCCGAAAGGCCTGAGCCCTTGTTCTCGCTTATCTGGTGAAAAACACAGCAGGAGACGCTGATCGAAGACCCACACTTGCACACATGCTAGCAAGGGATGCATAAGTCGCATGCCTTCATTAATGTTGAGCCTCACTGTAGCCTCTTGGGAAATCAGCCAGTATTGTACTCACATAAAGAACAATGTAACAGTCTCCCTCAAAGAAGTTACCAAAGCCTTGGGCTGGAACAGGCACCATTTGCATGTTCTAATGAAGAAAACAACAACAAACATGTTAAATATTATGCATTTTACACACAAATATGATTTTAGCATATTCCTTAAAGTACAGCAGTGGGACCGGTATTGTCCACATACACGGTTGCATAATTTGTTTAAGGGCTGACTTACATTGATGGTCCAGATCTGCAGGCCTGGCTTTTGGCTGACATTTCTAAATGTGTCTTGATTGTCATCGCTCATCATTCTGCTGAACTGAAACAAACTCACATGTAAAGCAAGACACAATGATAATTGCCATCGTTTTTAACTTGCATGCATTAAAAACTGGTTATCTTATGCTATGTATTAAGAAATATAGATACTGTATGTAGAGGTGTCTGATTTATGCAATAAGACATCTTTGAGGTGTGCAAGGAAAAGTTAGCAAAAAACTAAAAATTACAGAAACTTTAAAAATCTTTGATGCTGAAGCACAATATCTAATCTTTCCTAACTAGTAACTAGTAACTTAGTACATTTACTCAAGTACGGTAAGCGCAGTTTTAAGTTACTTTACTTGAGTATTTCCATTTTGAGCTATACCACTTCATTAATTTTCATAGGTTAATATTGCATTTTTACTGCACTACAATGATTTGACAGCTATTACTTTGCAGTTTAAAATTTTACATACAGAACATGTGATGAGCTAATACAATGTGTTGTTACAAATTAAACACCAAATAAAATAGTTACAATTAGTTCCACCTCAAACAACTAAAAACTACAAAATGCTGCATACACATTAAAAATAAACCAGTAACATAATACATAATAATAACATCCACTTGGGCCGTATTTCTACAATAACAAGTACTTCTACTTTTGATACTTTCACAATATTTTTACAATAAATAATATATTTACAATATTTGCTCTCATTTAGCTCTTTTTTTTTGTTCTCCACCAACTCCTGAGCAGTTAGCTGTGAAATGCTTCACTATGTTCAGTTGTATAACTTTGTCTGTTGTTTAGTGCTGGGAAGGTACTGTACAGTTGGTTTTTAGCCATTTTAATAAAAGAACGGCCACCTGCTGCGAAAACGACACTATGAGAACGGCAAGAGTGAATCAAAATGATAAGATTGCGGACTGGAAAACCAAAACAATGAGCTGGAAAACTTTGAAATGCTCAGTAGAGCTGGGGGAAACTGCGGAGTAAAGAATTTGAATACTTTGAGAGAATTTGAGTACTTCTTCCACCACTCCCTATGGTCAAACATTAATAAATATGTGTTAGAACCTAAAATAGTACATCCGAAAACACATTCAACTGTAACTCCTCCAAAGTACTTCAATGGAGAAACATTGCATTTTTGAAGCCTCCTCCTCATCATTGCTCATCCTTACGAGTTCCCTATCTTTTCACTGGAAACAGATGTCTCTAACATGAGAAGTGAACCATTTCAAAAGATTGGATCTCTGACAGCGAAACACCTCTAATCCCCCTAATGAGTGTCATCTTGGCACCATAGCAACATACAAGCTCTGCAATCAGTGGTGCTTAAACAGCCTCTTGACTCAGATATCAGAAACAACAGCACTGATAAGCAAACACACTGTAACACCAGCTGAGCCAAGAAGGCTATAGGCTTAGTGGTGACATGCTGTATGGAATCAGGCTCAGCGGGATGTTACGCTGCCGGCAACATATCCAGATAAATAACCCAGCTATAGTTCAAGGCTCATATAATACATGCTGCCTGAGAGTTGAATCTTTGCTCCAGGTGTAGGAAGAAAATGTCTCACTAGACAGCGATTGATGGAGTGGGTGGTGTAAGGTGAGGTGAGACTGACCAGGTCAGCTGTACTCTACCAGGATGTGAACCACACCCTTCATTAATAATATCAAGGCTCTGGTATTCAGTTTATCAGATAAAGAGGTGACACACACAGAGCAAACAGAAAAAAAAGGGGCTGAGATTTAAATAAAATAATAGGGTTTGGGCTAAAGTTGCCAAACCTTACTTCGTTTGGCTTTTGCTGTGTGAGCCTGAGGAGGACTGAGTCACACAGAAATAATTTCACAATATATTACCCATAATATAATACATAAAGAGTTGCAGTTCTACCGGTAGCTTTAAAGTGCGTGTATGTAATTTTAAATGAACAGCTGCCAGTTGCCAAGAGTAACAATTAGGGGATAATAGTCAATGTTAACATTAGCTAACATTAGCCACCGTAGGCTACTTGTCATGCCAGACCAAGTGAGGCTGTAATAACATAAATGAGTGTACTATTTTGAGCAAGGGTGCGTTCTGCTGCTTATGAACTCAACTTTTAATTTGTTAGAGGAAGACTGAGTTATTTCTTAATTCAAAAGTTACAGTCTGACTATAAAGCCAAATTGAAAAGTCTGCTTAAATCACTGACTCTTTGCTTTGTGCACAAATATCCTTGCTTTAAATTTGTCCTACATACACTTATTGCTGATACATATCATGCAATGTACTGGTATAATTTGATATTATGAGTTTGTTTAGTACTGTTCTGTCATTGATTTTGATTGTGACCTACTAAGGGACTGCTGGTGAAAATGCTTAAAGCTAATTGGTACCATATATTAAATGGTAAATATATGTTAAATATTGTACATGGTTCCATTCAAATGAATAAAATAAATCTTCACATGATAACAGTAATCCCCTCACAAACTTGGGAAATCTTAATGTTTAAATTTTTTTAAATTATGCTGAAAGAACAGACAGGAATTCATCCTGTTGTTAAAAACCATCCACCATCATATCCGCCATTCACAGGCCCAAACATCTATTGACCATTTTCTTTTGTTATGTTACACCCATAGCTACTCTGTAATGGCAATCACTGTTGCCCTCAGCATGCATATAATATTTGACAGTGCATGATAGAATATATAACAGACTAGGCTGCAAAACAAAAAATTCAATCAAAGCAAACTTACTCTAACTTTAAAGAGAAGGATCACATTCTCAACTGATTCTTTGTGATTAAATTACCACTTTTATTATCTAGTTCATTACCTAAATGAATTTGCTACAAGAGAAGAGAACATCTCACTCCTCCACTCTGCTTTAATTTAATTGATTTATTGATTCATTGTATCTAATTGACTTAATTACTTGACTAAATGGCTTTTTAGTTGTAGAAGGCTTTGGCTGTAGTGGAAACTCCCTGTTTTGAATGAAAGTCAACCATTGTGGTCTGCAACCTGATCCCGGTCAAAATACGTTTAAAACTTAAACAAACAATTTCTGAAAAGATAAATTGAATACCAGTGTTGCTTCCATTACTGTGACAGGAAAGACTGGTTCCACTTCAATTAACCTGCGGTGTCCATTGACCCAGGGTACACAAAGAGCTTTGTTAATACTCTAAATACATCCTAAAGTGTTCATCTCCATTTAATATGAAAAGATGTAGGTTTCCTATCTCCAGCTCACCCAATACTCTGCCAGGACTTTGACTCGAACTAAGAAACATCATCACATCACACCATTCCTGGCTTACTTACACTGGCCACCTGATGCTTTTAGAATTTATTTTAAGATTTTACTGATTACGTACAAAGCCCTGAGAGGCCTTGCCCCCGAGTTATTTAGCAGATCTGCTAGTGCCTTCAGATCCTTGGATGTGTCATTTCTGGTTTTTCCTAGGTCCAGATACTCAAGGGTGGTAGAGGCTTTGCAGTCAGGGCTAAGAGATTGTGGAATGACTTGCCTGAGGAGGTCAGGGCTGCAAACTCTCGTCTTTTAAATCCCTGTTAAAACCCCACTTTTTCAATATGGCTTTTCATTGTTTTCATTGGTGTTTTATGACATTTTTATTTAATTTCACTCTCTTTGTGTTTTATAATGTGTTTAGTTTTGTGGCTTTTAGCTTGTTTTATTCTCTTTTTGTCTTAAATGCACTGTTTTTACTGTAAAGCACTTTGTAACTGTGTTTTGAATCGTGCTATATAAATAAAGTTTATTATTATTATTATAAAAACACCACATATTCTGTCTAAAAGAATCATTTTCAGCAGATATAATAATAAAGATGTTATTCTTTGCAAACTACAGTGATTCAGATAAAAGAAAATAGAGAGATGTTCAGAAAACTGAAAATAATCTAGAAGAATAATGTCACCAAAATAAAAGTATGGATCTTACCTTGTGTTGTGACTGGCGGAGTGAAGACCTGGCTGTCTCCTACAAGTTGTGGAAGCAGATTAGTGAGATGTTGTCTTGATGTAATAAAGTATTGCTGGCCCTATGACAAACTGACAAACAGAGAGCAAACTGGAGTGTGTGTGGCAGAGAGGGCTTGGTGTATTTGTCTCCACACCCAGGTCAGAACACACCTGCAATTTCCTGTCTCGATATTTACAGTGTAACTACCTTAAATACGCCTCTTCTTATTACAGTGTTTACAGGCCCCCCTTAAAAAAAGGTGGATGTGGAGATTCTGGCTTGTTTTAAGGATGAATGAAGCGAGCCAGACCTACAAAATACACCACAAAGTCAAGATGCTTGAGAAAATCATCTACAATACCTGGATTGAGATGACTCAAGCCTCACTCGAGGTACTGATTGTGCTTTAAGTACCCAGCCGGAGTTGTGTTTATGTTCAACTGAGCCCTCAGCAGCACAGCGGGCATTACAGGGGCCACTTGACACCAATTATTCATTTCACAACTGTTACAACTAGCAGATGGGGGAATTGGACTCAAGGAGCTCTGAGTGGTATTGGAAAGGAATCAGAGACTTTCTGTGGCTAAATCCCTTATTCTGTGCCTACTCACACACACTCGAGGATGAACGCTTGACATTATTGAAGGTTTACAGCTCTGGGCTTTGATCTCCCCACAGGGAAGGCATTGGCAGCTTGTGTTTTCATTTGGTTGCTAAATGTGGAGATGTATTAACACGCTGTATCCAAAGTGATTTGCACACTTTTTGAAGTAAAAGAAAGAAAGAGTCTTTGCAGAGTGTGGATGTTAATCCTTCGTCAAACACTGAATTGTATGTGAAGATACAAGAGAAATAAATGATGGGTTAGTTGCTAAGGATAACCTTCAAATCAAAACTCAAGGCTCTAGTATTTCCCAACAAAATCATCAAACTGCTTCTGCTGACGCCCGAAACGTTTCCAAACTGTGCGAACAATCTGTAAACTTCTTCTGTTGCACGTTGCAGTTGGTGCATGAATCATGGATGAGGCTCCCTGCTGGTGTTCTGTTCAGGGATACATCTATTACACTTGTCTTTGTCTTATATAGTTCACACAGTCCCTGGCAGGGAATTTACAAAAAACAGATTGTTACGTAACTAACCTGGTTTTCTAACAGCTTCAAATCAACAGGCTTCAGTTTTTCTTACCTTTGACCGCAGCTTTTCAGTTTTAGATTCCGTCCTGGACTCCATTATGAAACTATGATCATTTCAGCAACATGGTGAAGTGCAGTCCGCACGTATCTGAGGGACTAGTTGTTTAATAGAAAACAAGAATTCTTCAGGCCTGAACAATGGGCTCTGTAATGCCTAATCCACTGAAGCAGTTAAAGTGGTTGCTACGTAGGCAGAAGCTAAACATTCACATCAGCTCCTCTTGGTTGCACATTAACCAGTTTATATCCATATTATTTATGGACCTGCAGATCCTTTAACCCTGCAGACAATGGAGCTTTGTCGAAGAAGTCAGTAGTGTCATCTTGTGTTCAACTCATTAATAAAATCTCCTTAAATGCAAAGTTTATGATAAAGCATAATTATACTATTAGGATGTTATTTATCCATAATTCAAAATTTGTAGAATTCATTTTTGATGAAGTAAAATGTATTCATTTCATTATTGAACTACTGAAAGAAAGTAATTTTATGTCTCCATACTGATTTTTTTCCCACTGTTTAGATGGTAATTCATTTTAGGAAACACCTTTCTTTTACAGGTCAGCGATGTCACATCATTTCAGTTTCTTCCTTTGAAACTACTCAAACAAGAAAGAAAGAGCCATAAATAAGTACTGAATTGATGTTATTTGAGCTGTAAATTAAATTATATGACTGTGCTGTGATGAAACACATCGGTCGAGATGTGTTTCATCTCGGCGCACTGGTTGGAACCTGTGCTTTTGACGGCTGTAAAACACCCCCAGTGTGGATTCTTTCCCTTGAAGATGGTCCCATGATAAGCAGCAGGGCTACGGCTACGTACTGACCCTCCCACACAGACGCACACTCACAGGTACCACACAGACACTTTTACGCGGGGCCATGAGTGTGCTTCTGACTGTCAAAGCTGCAGCGTGGACACGGAGAGCCTGACAGCAGCTGCTCTCGGCTGGTTACCGTCAGCTGTCTGTCGCCCTCTCTGGTCGGAGTTTCATTACCTCCCGCGACACACACGAGCCCCTACAGGGTTTGTCCTGCAGTCCTCTGCTGCGTTTCTTGGGTGTGCAGTTAACACTTGTCGATTGCAGTTTCCAAGGTCAAGAATGAACTTTGAACCTCAAACGTCTAAAGTAAAATACAGCTCTTCGCGGGTGTACTCAAACATTCATCTGATTCCTATATAGCCACTAGGAGGCAGCAGAAACCACCTTTTAAGTCTATATGGCTAACTTGTTAACAAACCGTTGCTTATTTACACTTCCAGCAGACATGGAGCAACATAATCATTCGTTTGGAGCTGTGTTTGTGGCCACCAGATGAATTTAAGTCCAATTTCACTCTCTTTTAGCTCTGTTTTTGGTCTCCACCCACTCTCGAGGGAAATGTCTGGCTCTTTAGCTCCTAAATGCTCCACTATTTTCACCAGTTAGTAGCTAAATATCTCCTTCTACTGTGGTTTTTGCTGGGCGTGGAGCATACAGTCATTTTATTAGTGCTTTTATTCCGGAAAACATCTGACACAAACTGCAGTTGAGTGATAGTTCTCTGTGGGTTTAGCAACCCCTTTTAAATTAAACATAGTCATTTCATTCCACGTTAATATAAACATATTAATTATTGCAGCTTTAAGGTTTGTTAAAGTCATTACACCATGTTACCAACTGACAGTGTGCAAACTTGCAGCTTTAATAATGTTGTACAGTACGATTTCAACAGCAGTCTTTACAATGCACCCAACCCACTTTTCCCCAATAAATAGAATTTCATGTAATCTAAGCTAATTATAATATTTTCCTCAAAAGTTTAACATTTATTGGTGGGCGATGATGTCATCACAAAGGTTTCTTTTTTTCAATAATAAAATGGGGTTTCAATGTCTTTAAGGATTATCAATTTACAGTCACTGTCAAGGATCAAATGACGTCATTCAGCCACAAATCACATTGAATTGTAAACTTCTTTGGTAAATTTAACAATTCAATGTCACTAAACAGGCTAGTTGGATATATTTCTAGAAATTATTATTTTCTGTTTTCTTATATTAAATGACAATGAAGACTTATCTCCAACTTCAATTAAAGAATTTAATTTATACGGTTTTGGAGATTTGAGTAAATATGCAGCATAAAAATATGCACCCCATAACCCACAAAAAAATCAGCACAGTAATGAAGGCACTTCATTCTGTAAGAGAAGATAAATCACAGTTGTTTGAACAAAATGTCAGACGAGAAACAACAGCCTGCATAGCACAGCTCAACATACACACAAAAGAAAAGGTCACCCATTGTTGAAAAAGAAAGAAAAAAACTCTTTGTTCTGTCTGTTTGATTATTTTTGGTAACTAAAATATTACTTGATAGAATAATAAAACCTCCTATCTCTGATAGAAAAATTACTTTATGTATGCTTGCTCTTAGAAACATATAGTATGTACATACAGTAATATAATCTTTTGTCAGTAGGAGTCCTGTACAAAGAGTCCAAGAGTGCAGAGATGGTAAGAATGCGTACAGTTGTTGTCTCTAGATTTCCTTTTGACCGGATCAACTGCCTGAAGTCCTCAGATTGGGGGCCACGCTGGGACTCCTAGCGCGGGTCAGAGGACGGAAGCCGCGCTGCAGGGCCGTGGCAGCGAGGTGAGGCCTCTGTGCAGCGGAGCCGGAACAGGGAGGACCAGCTAGAGCTGCCGTCTGCTACCTGTTCCTCAGGCTCTGTAACAGACTGTAAACGTCTTCCTCCTTACTGAGACCCTCGAACAGAGGAATCAGGTCCAGCAGCTCTGTGTCCGTCAAGTCGTCAAACCAGGACTGCACTGGGACCTGTGGAGAGAATAAACAGAGAGAGAACAGAACAGACAGATTTTATTCACATGATACAGTCGATGCTAAAGTGAGGTGAGGAGATAGTGCGAGTTTTGTGTAAATAATTAATGAGGGAAATGCATCAAAGGCATGAAGAGTGGCAGCAGCTCCATTGAGCAACTTCTCCGCAGAGAGAAATCTCATAACACTGGGAGCACTGCCTCTAGCTCAACGCTGTTTCTAAAGCAACAGTGCAGATTAAAACTGACTCACAGACACAATCATTTACCACCATTAACTTCATAACTAACTTATTTCTGTTGCACCAGTGTATTTTGACCACATTTTCTGCTACTTTAAGATCAAGTGAAATTCCTAGAATTTTTGCAACTCAGGTGTGGGGAAAAAGCAGTAAGAATCCTAGGTCAAACATGACAAAAACGCTTCTCTCAGACAACATACTGTATCAGGCAGAAGAATGTTCTGATTTTTATGAGCCTCCAACAAGTGACATTTTTTTTTACTTAAACTTACTTAAACACAACATCCAACCGTCCCTATCTCGGATCCTCATGTGATGTGCAAAAACAACGCAACAACTGTAGCATGAACAGAGGACAGTCCAAGATAATGGAGGTTTTATGTCACTCAAGCAGACAACTGACTTACTGCGTTCTCAGGGTGGAAGATGTAGGAGGCAGGTGAGTTGTCGATGATGATGACTTTACTGAGCTCTCGGCCCAGCCGGCTGAGGTCTTTGACGTAGTTTCCTCTGTGGAAAACACAGGATTCCCTGAATAGCCGGGCGCGAAACACCCCCCACTGGTCCAGCAGGTCTGCCACAGGGTCAGCATACTGAGCGAACCAAAAAACCTCAGGTTAATACAGTCTGTGGAAAGCCGCATTACTGCAACTGCCGTCTTAATGCTACAACGTGTGAACAAACCTTGGCTAAGCTCGCTGTGAAGAGGACACATTCAAAGAGCTCCCCCATCTTCTGGAGGAACTCGTCCACGTGGGGCCTCTTCAGCACGTACACCTGGAACAAAGTCACAAAAATAAACACACCTTAAAAGTTAGGTTTTTACAAATTGACACACAAGTAAGTGAGTCTTGCTCATGAACTGATTGGTGTTTCTCGCTATCAGTCAACATATCAATTGCTCTTGTCCTTATGAGCAAATTGAGTTATCTTGCCTGGTTGTAACATACCCTCGTGTGTTGTTATGGCAACCGAAGCAACATGTGCGCATAAACATTTTATTGAGTCCCAGTATACTTAATGGGGGAAGAGGCTGTAAAAACTTAATTGAATGTCTGCCTTTTATTTAGTGGTTATAATACTTTTGACCCTTATGAAGTCAGAAAAGTTTCTACATGGTTTGACTTTGACTGTGTAAGAGTTACTTTGAATTAATGTTTGTTGTTACACTTTGCCAATTTTAATCTGTCTTATTTATTAGTTATAAGGCTGCTGTAAGAACAAACCTCACAGATTTCACTGATTCGTTGGATTACTGTTCTGCAATGAGCTTTCATATTCAGTACCTTTAGAACTGAATTTTTTCTAGGTGAACCTAAAGTCTACATATGTATAATTCATAATGAATCTTGAATGCAATTATTCAATTCACATACTTCTTAATTTTAAAATTGCCCTGGTTATCCTGAAAAAGAAAATGTGCAATATATCCATATTTGAAGCTAATAAGAACCTTTGAAAGTAAGATACTTGACCGCGAGTATACTCAGGTGTCGTATCAGGACTGCATTGGGAATTTTAAAAACAACACACAGCCCTTCACAACAACAGACATTGCTTTGTGATCATATTTGCTCGTCTACGTCCTCTTCAGCAGGTCTCCATGGGTTAGTTGCTGCCCCCAAGTGCAAGTAATCAAGCATAGGCCAAGACAGATACAGAAAGCCTATCCTGGATTACTTGAACCCGGTTACAGCTCCAGTATAGCTGCTTCTTCTTCAAATAGAAAATAAACCTTTAACATCAATATACTGTACAAAAAGATGTACGGCATATCTAGTCACAAAGCAGGTGTAAACAGTACCTCATTTTCTTCTTTTCTGCTGTTATTTCTTTCTCTCTCACACACACACGTTTCTAATCAGTGACGCATCTCTTCTGCTGCACACTCAAAGAGTATCTTCAATACACTTTGTGACATTTGTTTACCTGGTGACACAGTCACGTGTCACGGGCCACAGAGAAAGAAACAGAAAGCACTAAATTCAGGGAGGAGTGTTTGAGTTGTCCCACTTTGACGTGACTGTGAGATAATAGAGAATAATAAAGACTAAAGGAAATAAAATGGAGCCACAGCTTCCAAGGGAGATCTTATAAATTAATACATATTATTGTATTCAAGCGCACTTCTGAAAGTCCTTCATATCAGTGCAACAGTACCTGATGAACAGTACCATCAATCTCCACTGGAACAATGAAGTCTGCATTGCTGATGGGCTGTAGGGAGACAAGAATCGGAGAAAGGATTCAAAACGTGTAGTATTTTTAGGACAAAATAGCACAATCTGACAAGGAAACAGCTAAACCGCATGCCCACATTTTAGTAAGACAAAATAGAGGAAGGTAAACTACTTTGGTGCCCCAGGCAAACTAGGGAGGCTTTAAGTATATTGTGCTTCCCTCTGTGGTTCCCTCTGCTCCAGCACTCTGTATCTCAGTGTTAAATAAAAACCAGAAGTGCGACTCCAGGGAGAAAACTGGGAGCTGAACAAGATGACAGACGTGAACGTGGACAGGAGGAGTGCCGACGTGTGACTTATGTCATCTTCAAAAGCAGGAAAGGGGAGAGGAGAGATGCAGGAGGTATCGGAAGATAGATGCCAGAGGGGTGTGGGTGGAAGACAAGTGGAGGGCATAAAGACAAAGATGAAAGGATTAGGTGGGAGGCACAGCGGTGTCATTTCGGAAAGGGAGAGAAAGAAAAAGAGGTGACATAGAGACAGAAAAAAAACATTTCTGTGAGTTTTAAGAAGCACAAGAAAGCTTTTACATAAGAGCCAGGCTGTCACCTGTTTGGATAATTTGTTGTTGAGACAAAAAAGAACAGAGAATTATTTAGAAGTCTTATGTTATAAGTTGAATTGACTGTAATTCATCCACTGATATTTAAAGAATGGAGGTAAATCTGCAACAACATTACTCTTTGGTAATGGTTAAGATGACTTTGTATCCTAGACAGTGCTTAGACAGCAGTAACTACAGCATTAACTACAGAAAAAGTGAAGTTGAGAAAAAAGGGTTTGAAGTTTAAAGGCTACTTAGCCAAAGTGTCTAACAACTATATAACTTAAAACCTCAACTTCATGCACCTTTAGGGTGATTACTCCCTCCCCTCTCCAAAAAGAAACAATTGTCAAATAAAATCAAATGCTTCTATTATTATTACATTCATCTGCTGCCTCACAATTAATTTTAAAGGTCGGAAAAGTCAGTAAAAAGCTAACTGCTGGCCTTAGTCTGGTCACTGCAATTTGGCTTGTTACATCTGTTTTATATTTCTTACAACTGTTATATGCTGTTTTTTTAAATGGCATAATAATATTTATATGGTAAAACATTCAAAACCTTTTGGTTTTATCTCGGTTTTGAGAAAATATGTAGCCTAGTTACTGCGTTTTGTCAACATTTTAACCCTATTTAGCATTCATAGTCAAGTATATAAACATTTAACAAATGGCTTATAACACACTAAAACTTAGTTGTAAGTGGACTATAAGTCCTCCTGTGGGCCCCCATAAGTGGAGGCTGGTGTATATACAGATAATGAATGTCAATATAGAAAAATACACTTGTAATAATACAAAATATGTCTTCACAGGGGAAGTTGTAATTGTTGACTTGTAAATAACAATGTACTTCTCTATAACCACATTGTGGTATTACAAACCATATAAATGCCAAATTAAAGTAAAGCAACCAGATTTTTTAAGCTAGACTTTTCCTCAGGCCTTGAAACATGATGCACCATAAAACCACTTTGACATTTTTAACCAGCTGTCCTCAAATATAAACCTACCCACTTCGCTACTGTATGCGTAAATCCAATGCTAGTTGCCTTCCGACATAAAACAACAGTTCAATGCCACCCATCAGAGGGGGTGTTTGCTGTATGAATACTAAACACAGTACTTTGATCTTCCACTTATCCCCTGTTCAATGATTTGTATGGTGGTGCCCAGTGGTGGAAAGTAACTAAATATTGTATTTAAGAACAATTTTCAGGTACTTGTACTTTACTTGAGTATTTCCACTTTCTGCTACTATATACTTTATACAGCATTTATTTGATAACTCTAGTTTGCAAATTCATATTGATAATACAAAATACTATCAAAAAAAACATTATCAAACATAGTAATTAATCAATTTAGTCAGTCAGTCATTTTCTACCGTTTGTTCCCGTTAGGGGTCGCGGGTGACTGGAGCCTATCCCAGTAACTTTGGGCCTTAGGCGGGGTACACCCTGGACAGTGGCCAACTCATAGCAGAGCTGACACATAGACAGACAACCATTCACACTCACATTCATCCACTAGGGGCAATTTGGAGTCATCATCAAATTAATCAATTAAAGTAAATTTAAATGAACTCAAATAGATTCAATTAAACATGATTTAATTAAAATAAATACACTTAGTTACATTGAATCAATTAAATTGAATTAAAATAAATCAATTAAATACATTAACTCCATAGATTTAATGTAATTGCATTATATAAATAAAATAAAGTTAATTGAAAAGTCAACAAAATTAAATTAATTAAATTAAATTAACTAAAATATATTGAATAAAGTAAATTGAGTTAAAGTAATTAAAATAAATGAATTGAATCAAATTACATTAAATACATTAAATTGAATTCATGTAATAATTAGGCTTGACTGAAAAAAAAATATTACTAAAAAATAATTGTAATTCAATTTAAACATAAAAATAAATGTCATTATTTTAAATTAAATTAAAAATTAAGTTAAATAAAAGATAAGATTTTATTGATACACGGGGGGAATTCGCAAGCTAAACTAATTCATATTAGCCCCACCATTACAAGCTGCAACATTAAAGTAATGTACACATTAATGCATCAATAATAATAATCGAATAATATAATATACATTATTGTGACAGAGTATTTCTACACTGAGGTATTGCTATTTTTACTTAAGTAAGATCTGAGTACTTCTTCCACCATTGGTGGTGACACTGGAACAATAGACCTATTAGAGATGTTTGGTTTCTCTATGTGATGCAAGAGTAAGGCGATGCACAATCAAAGCCTCCAGATCCCTCCAAAGGCAGATGTGAGTGCTCCTGTGGATCAGTTTTGTAATATTCAGCTCTGGGTAATGTTTACACCAGAGAACGTAAAAGACTGTATTCTTTTGTCTAAAAACAGTACCAGTAATTAGCCAAAACATCGACAGGCAGAAGAGAGGACAAACGGGCAGCATTGGTCCATCTATCACTATGAGAAGAGAAAGAGGAGAGAGAGACAGATGAAGGAAGAGATGCAGTGACAGACTTGGCCTCCGCCTAGTGCTCTTCTGCTGAATCACTCCATCATCTGAAGACTTGAACACACAACAGCTGCTCTGTGCTTCTTCTGGGTTTTATCAACTGATGATCAGAGTCTGGCTGTGGTCCAGTCTTTCCTTTATATACATACATATCACAACATTTAATCATGGTATTACTGTCCAAACCTACCTCTGTAAAACTCTTCCGTGTCTCATTATAGCAGGTTTGTTCACATACATCTGAAATGACCTGCATGAGGAGCCCATTCTCAGCAAATCACCTTCTACAGGCACTCTTAAACAGAGAATGGCGAAAACTTATATTAAAAGCCTTTTTGGGCTGCAACTAAAAATTATTTTCATTATTGATTGATATGCAGATTATTTTCTCAATTGATTGATACAGTTTACATCTATAAAAAGTCACAACATAGCTTCAACAAAACATACAGTTCTCAGAGGCTGCATTGGCATCTTCAAATGTTTTGCTTTGTTCAACCTTTGTTCCAAAATCCAAAGATATTCAGTTTATTGTCATAGAGGACTTCCAAGCAAATATTCATAACTAAGAGGCTAGAAGCAGTAAATTTGGTATTTTTTGCTAAAAAAATGACTTAAAAGATAATTGATTATCAAAGTAGTCTATTTCTCTGTCCATTGACTCATCAGTTACTCAACAAATCATTTCAGCTCTAAGGCCTATTTATAAGGGTATTTAGTCTGAGGTACTGGTTTCAGTTACCTAACAGTTTTTGGCAGTGGTTTCAACACAACAAAGCTGTAAGGTTTATAAATCAACAGTTTTCTGTTTGGTGTGGAAGAGCTTGACTGGCCTGTAGAGAGCCTGCCCTCAACCCCATCCAACACCTTTAAGATGAAGTGGAGCGCCGACAGTGAGCCGGGCCTTGCTGGCCACATCAGTGCCTGACCTCACTTATGCTCTTGTGGCTGACTGGTGTCAAATGCCAGCAGCCAGCTCCGAAAATCTTGCGGAAAGCCTTTGCAGAAAGGTGGAGGCAGTTATAGCAGCCGATTAATGGAATGAGCTTTTCAACAATCACATATGGGTGTAAAGTCTGTGTGTCCACATACTTTTGGCCAAAGACTGCGTATTTTTAATCATTTTTAAATTATATTCCTATTTTAGTTTTTATCTTCTGTTTTCTGCAAATCGTTTTTATCTTGTGTTATATAAATAAACTTTACCTTTATCATCATTATTATTATTATTATTATATACAGTATATCCTTTCAGCCACTTTTGTACTTCCAACACACACTGGATCTAATCCTAGGGCAGGCCCAGGAATGATCTTTTCATCCGTAACATACAGGATAAAGCATACAGTATGTGACATGTTATGTAATTTTTCTTTTTTAGTCTTTGTCCATCTGTGCACTATGTGGAATGTTCCCTGTCAGTTCTGGTTGTTTTTTGGCAATAATTGTCTAATTCAAATCGTAACGTGTACTTTTTAGAAGTAAAGTGATCCAAAATTACCTGCTAGCCTCAATTCTATACATAAAACAACGATCTACAGGAAATCCTGCAGGCTTCTGAACGCAACTGAAAATGCTACGTGTGTGTCGCTTTCTCTTTCACTCTCGTCCTCCCCCAACTGATTTTAATTTATTGCATTGCCTGAATCCATTTGATACTGCATACTGATTGCTTAACCAAATGCATTTTGATGGACTAAGTATAAGGTGTTTCATCCACAGGAAGAAAAAAAAGTTCATGTGTGAGTTTCTGACTTGTTTTGTTAGGGGAGAAAATAAAACCCTTGGAACAGACTATTGGAACCAATCCAGGATTTCAGCGAAATTCATCCCACAGTCAATCAAGGCAACAGTACACTGTAGTGGACACACCCTTGTGTGTGGGTGAGCATGTACGTGTGTGTGTGGCCCTGTCCTGCTGGCATGTGACTGTAATGGGTGGGACCAGCACAGTGTGTGTACATTTTTCTCTCCCTTTGACTTTCCACAGCAAGTGAGGAATTGATTCCTCGTCATAGGAAAATGTATTGAGTGTTTTCTCTTTCACTACTGGATAAAACTGGAGCAAACACAGAAGATTCTTCAGCTTCACCTTGAGCTATTCTACTGCACACGTCTGACTGTCTAATTTGAGCTGCTGAGGACAAAAGGCACACAGGCACAGTTTCAGCACACACAGACGTAATAAGATCAGCTGGGGCAGAGGCAGAGCTGTGCTGAAGTGGGTCACTAGGTGTGCCAGGTGTGTCAGTAGAGGGAACCTCTGATGGTAAGATACAGGAGTCATCAACACTGCCAATGTAGAGCTGGGCAGTAAATCGGCCTTTATCCTCTCTGTCATGGTATAAATATCGTGAATCTTGATAGACAGTTTTGTGGTGTTAATTCACACTCCGAGGCAATTGCAAAATCACATTTCCCCCAGAATGGCAGAAGATAATCATCCATCTTGGTCTTATAGTTGTCAGTTAATTTAAGATATTTACCAACATGATAAACACAATCCTATTTTAAAGTCTGATGGGACAGCTGAAGATTTATGCTGCATTGTGGGAGGACTAATGCATATACAGTAAAATGTGTGTGCCGTTCTTGAAATATAGTGGGTTTGAATTAGAATGATGACCTTCAGTTACCCTTCAGTTACCCTCTACTGCACTGTCAAATGAAGCATTGGTGCCATAAAAACAATCAAGTAAACATTATTTCACAGAAGTGGCTGTCCGGTGAAAATCACGTATGCCCAAATTTTAGCCATGCTAGGAGCGTGGCTCTGGGGATGGCATTGTTGTTCTGTTGGTGGGCACCACTTTGGTCCAGTATGGCTCAAGAACTTTTGGATGGATTGTCATGAATTGTAATCTCTTTGGTGATCTTCTGACTTTTCTTCTAGTGCCATCATCAGGTCAACTTCAAAAATGAATGTAATTTCCATAAGCCTTAACTATATTTTGTGTTTAGTGATAACTAGCATATTATGTTAGCATCCAGACACCCTAAACTAAAATGGTGAACGTGGTAAACTCTATATCAACATGTTTAAATTGTGAGCATGTTAGCATGCTGACATTAGCATTTAGCTCAAAGCACAGCTATAACTAAATACAGCCTCACAGACCTGGAAGCAGCCTGTCGACTCTTAGTCTTGTAAAGTGTTAAATTTAAGGATTAAATGCTCCTTTATGGGTTGAGAGAATTCTCCCACTACCTAATCTAATAAAACCCTTTAACTCTTTAGAATCTCATCTTTTAGGTAACTGTGGTCATGGTCAAAAAGAACTTCCAGGTAAAATGCATAGCATTGTACAGTATAGCCTACTGCTGGAACCTTAACAATGTGGTGTCTCCTTGGCTACAAAACAGTCTGGCTGTCTTACAGTGTAATAAATCCTTGAAAACATTATGTCCAAATCATTTGCAAGGGTCTTACAAACAAAAATTATCCGTTTGTGGATTGTTAGGCAGATGACTCTTAGACTGGGAGTTGGTGTTCAAGGGTTTAAGGCTGTTACCTCATGAAAAGCTGACATTTTGAAGATACTGCAGTATCATATCACATAGATGATACTGTAGGTACCTCTTGACAAACAACTGGATTGGCCGAAGATAAATCCCAGACATAACGATGAATTGCATGATGCACAGACACTGAGGATGTATTGGTTGCCATCTCAACACCTTGTTACAGAGACAATAACAGTCCTTTTTGCCTTCTCCAGTTGTAACTGTTAACCTAGTATAACCTCAGACATATACTTTCCTGTGATTATATGTACTGCAGTGGAACCTCATCCTAATTGTCTCCATAACATCATATTCACAGCAAAGAATTGCATCTTCAGGTTTTTTTTCCGTATAATCCTATTATCCCTCTAAAGCTGTGGAACAACAGCATGACACAACTGAAACGATGAAAAATGAACATAACATGAGTGTCTGTATACTTAAATGTGTACTTGTGTGTTTGTGTGTGTGTTATAGAAAGCTAGTGTGGTAAAATACCTTGAAGGAGCTGTGTACGAGGGTTTCGTCCAGGTCGATTACCACACAGTTCTTGCCGTAGTCTGCTATACTGACCTCTGGCAAGAGGAACTTGGCTGGAGGCTGTAGAAACAATACATACCATTTACAACACAGGTTCATTAGAGGGAACAGGTTGAAAAACACATAAATACATTCATACTGATGGTGTGATGAGGCTCAATTAGATTGTTGGAGATGATCACTTGGCACTAAAGACAGCATAAATGACCTGAGGGTCACTTAGCTTCACTTGAGGCTTGACTGAGGAGCTGAGAGACAAGATATCAATACACTGATTAGGTGATATGTTACTAATGTTTGTAATATTGCAAAATAGCTCAATAGTATTCTTTTCTAATCTTTAGAGCTAACTAATTATCAGTTTGTCAATAAACAGAAAATGAATCAGCAAAAATGTTATTATCGCTTAATTAATTAAGTCCCAGCTTCTCAATTTTGAGGATTTGCTAATAGGGGAGGATTTTTATTGACGAGGTTTACTGATAATAAATATAATCATTAATTGCATCCCTATTAAGAGCTTAAAATAGCTAAAAGCTAAATTAGTACTGGTCCTGAAATCAGAATCACGATATTGATAAGATATTGATAATGAAACTGTTCGATGCAATGAACTGCGTTTCATTGTTGTGCACTACATCAGATAAAAATGTGTTACACATGCAAAGCTTTTACTAATTTTGCTAGTATTTAATTACTACTTGCTTGGAATCATTAACGGAATTTTGTAAAACTATAACATGATATGATCGGAGTTATTTCCCAGGCTTATGCTGAATTAGTAAAGAGATAATTTTTTAAGGACTGCTCTACCTGAGTAAAATGAACAATGTCTATCTATAGTGAGGTATCATAGTGAAAGCATCATGTTATGTCATGTAAAGTAGGGCTGCAACTAATCATTATTTTCATTATGACTATAGAAAGAGGTCCATCACAAGTTCTCAGACCCCAAGGTGATGCCTTCAAATCTCTTGTATAATTCAACCAACAGCTAAAAACCTAAACATATTTAATTTTAAATGATATAAGATCCACATACGTGAGAAGCTGGAAGGTGAGAATATTTGAGATGTCACATCACATGCCATCACATCAAAACTACTTGTCCAGCTGGTATTATTCCAGCTAATTTGCCTGTTGTTGTTGTGGTTGTACAGTATCTGTGGTTTGACTGCACAAGTCCTGCTGATTTCTTCTGTATTACCTCATGTTGACTGAGCTCTGTGATTGTGCTGCCTTCAGGGCCAGGGGGGAAAAGGAGAAACACTCGTGTCCTCTGCCAAGCAGGCCTGGGGTTACAGGCAGGCGCGGGGCAGATGGTGTAGCCATAGGGGGCCCACATTCACACACACACACACACACACACACACGAGTACATCCATGCGTTCATGCACACACACATACATGTGCACACAAATCTACATACAAGGTGAAGAGCAAGGACTCTGTCAATCGTACACATACACACACTTGCTGCTGCTCAGTATGCTAGCCGTTTCCTGCATGTATCTGTTTTTTAGTGTGCTTTGGCCAGGCTCACTGTATTTATCATGTCTTATCGCAGGGACTGCATACTGATGTATCACAGGAAGGATTCCCTGTGAGCAAGGACACTGAATGACATCCTGTCAGACCGTGATGAATGTGATTTACACATGCAGGTTGAGCAAAGAAGGAAAGAAAGACTGACTGGGGCCTTAACATTTTTACCAGGGAGCTGCACTGTGATTAAACAGCCCTTCACCTGAAGCCACAGCCAGGGGGCGCTAACCCAAAGTTATAATGCTTGCTGATAGGAAATCATTTTACTTGATCAGCGTGAAGCAGAAAAATCTAACAAGCAGATGCTATAGACCGACACAATACTTATTTACTATATGTGTGCTTCCTATAAGGTGTACGAATACAGCTTGTGTTAATATAAGAAAGCATCTTAAATGACAACAATATTTCTTGTTTGAAAACAATGACAACAAAAGTAAGCGATAAGTACATTTCAATGCCAGTTTGTGTTTCATGGTTTGAAAATATATAAAGTAATTAATTAAAGTTATATACACGCAGTATTTTTAACATCTTTTGGATTTTAAGATTATATGGGCAGAATAATAGGAATATGGAGTAATCAAATTGTGCTAAAGTATAAGGAAATTAAAATTGGTGTTTATAATGTCTGTAACACTTTACTATTTATTTATTTTATTTATTAATTAAGTACTAAGTACCTAAGTACTTAGTACTGTACTGTATATTTATTAATAATGGAGCACACTCCATCCAATGATGAAGGTCATGAGATGCAGGTAAAAGCTCCAGAAGTACTCAAAGAAGATGTTCTAACTGTTAACATATTAATAGACACTTAAATCTAATTACAACTACATTATCAAGTGTCTGTATAATGCTTATAAATGCTAAGTAAAGTGTTGCTGTTCATTTTTATGCCTGTGTGTCTATGTTGCAGAATAATTGCAGAGATGTCTTATTTGTCTACTTTCTGATGTTGCTTTTAACAATGTATTACAGTAAACAGTGACGCAGAAGTAACCTGTCCAGGTCAGCTTGAGTTATTTAAGTCCTTGTCCGGACCCAGCCGGTAATGTAAAAGAGCAGACCTCATCGCCACGTGCACTTCCTGCCACTGAAGGGAGGTGTCTGCTGGGTGGTGTAGTTTAAAGCTTGGCTGCGACGTGGGATGCTGTGAGTGTGAATATCCTAAATTACAGTAAACCACAGGCACTGCGTAGATTCCAAAATAGCTAAATGAATTGCTGTTTCAGCACAAACAAAGTATCGGATAAATCCCCCGTTTCTGGTGAATGTCTGGCGAAGTACAAATGTTTGAAACAAGCCCCCTTCTAATGTACTGACAGTAGTTCATTGACCACTGAGTGCATAATCACAATGTATTCGTTCTCTACACAGACAAATAACTAATTTAATTAAGTGTTTAAGGGCGAGTCATCCATTTGTTTATAAAAACTGGAGCTGTAAAGGTCTAGTGTAAGATTCAATAACTTTGATCTAATAAGAAAATCACTCTGGTGTTCTGTTTCGGTGATTGGAAAAACAAGGGAGATGGTCAAATGGACAAAGTCCCAAATAAATAATATGATAATAAATGGATTTGCGTACTTTTCTACAATGATGTAAGTGGAGACTAAGGAGCACAAAGCAATGTCTTGAAAGCCCTATGATTATCAGAATGGGACAGTGCAACATTTCATCTGAGAGCAAAGAAAAATCACCTTTGTGTCAACATCCACATGCAGCTAAAATGATGAAGCACAGCAAGCAGAGGGAGGAGGTTACTGCCTTGCAGCGGGATGAAGAAAAATGAAAGATAATAATACATACACTTGGGATGGGGATGACCTGCACCTGGTCACACTGGAGAAGATAAACAGAGAGAGAAAGAGAAAGAGATTGAGAGAGACAGGGTGGAAAAGCAAAAGGAAAGCAAAAGAAATAACCAAAAAGTCTTTGCGAGGAAGAAATCGACAACGTCAATATTCTAATCTACAAATGCAAGGGGAGACAAAGAGGGCGAGGGGCAGAGAAAAGGGACGTATAGTAGAAAGTTGCTAAAAAACAAACAGAGCTGCCATAGTAACAAATACGGCTGGCCAGAAATCCAGCAACAGAACACTGCTGGGAGGGACTGTGGTGTGGACCCAGCTTGAAAATCAGCCCCGCTATAACAAGGCTTTTTATGGTGAGGTTCGCTAGGTTCACTCTAAATTAATGGGAACTCATTTGTTGAGGAGGGGGTCGGTGCGGGTCAGCGCCGACCACATGTATAGTGTCTGAAAAGGGCCACACATTCCTCCCCTGAATGAGAGACAGTTACAGGTAAACAGGAGTGGAAATGTGATATGATTTTGCTCCATTTATAGCCCTGTGTACCTGCCTTGGCAGCAGAACACCATGTTTGTGGAGGAGCTCGGGGGTTTTGGCGCCTTTTCCATGGCCAGAACGTTCGCTTCACACATCCTCCCTACACTGGTCAGAGTGTGTGTGTTGGGAAAGGGGGGAGGCGTGGGTGCCAGGCAATCCATCACACCGGACACACACAAGGCCCACTTTATGGGGATTAAAGAAGCAGCAGTATGTGTGCATGTGTGTGTGCGTACATGTGTTGCCATGGGTATATGGTAAGACTTGTGCAAGCTTGTGCGAGCATGCGCCAGGAAGAGCGAGCGAGAGAGAAAGAGTGTGTGTGTGTGTGTGTGTGTCTTTTGAGCTTCTCAGCGTGGTCTGTGCTCTGTGTGTTATTTTGTGTGTGTGGTTGTGTGCGTAGGCAGATATTGAAGAATGCAAGATGGGAAGCAAGCCCGTATTTTCAAGCAATGGATGGTAAACAACCTCTGGGTTCAACGGGTTTGAAGCAGCTGGAAAAATTTGTGGAGGGAGCTCAGTGAAGCTGCACAGTGCCTCATCTCTCTGCAGGAAAAGGCAAACCCTAACAAGCCCTCTGTAACAAAACCAAACAAATGTTACTCGTTACTGGATCTCTCGAGTCACTAGGATTTCTGTCATACATTAACTAATTGCCACAAGGCTTTCTTTGGTCATGTGGATGCAAATGGTATGTAATTTGGATACTGGCCAAGTATGATGTGAGAGAAAAATAAGTTTCACCTTGGGAGGACTGCCATTCTCCTCTGGCGGCAGGGGCAAAGAAAGTGCCTTATTGTTGGCGGGCGGTGGCTCCACGTGGTAGTCATTGTAGTTGCGGAAGCAGCAGAAGAAGGGGCTGAAAATGCTCCGGCTCCGGTGCTTCTTTAGGCTGCTGTTGGCCTGGGAGACTGGAAGAGATAATGACAGAAGGCGCAAGGTTAGGCTACTTTGCATTTGCCAGGCAGTGGTGGAGGAAGTACTCCTATTTTTTACTTACGTAGCAATACCACACTGCAAAAATACTCTGAGTCCTGCGATAAGAATGTTAGGAATAGTTTGACAAATACTTTATTGATCCCCAAGGGGGATCTGTTAGAGCAGCTCACTATCACGTCAGTGCACAAAAGAATAAAAGTACTAAGCAAAAAATATATATATATAAATAATACACTATAATAGAGGTAAAATACAGATACATTAAGTACCAGTGGGTATAAGTATGAATTTAAAATTTAAAATTTAAATAAGTGGATACCACTCTCATATCTGTCCATTCAATATAAAGCTACAGCTGGCAGACAGTTAGCTTAGCTTAGACTGGAAACAGCTGGCTCTGTCCAACGTCATTGATTTTACATTTCAGTTTTTGTACGTAACAAACAAAATACAATTTATCAATTTGTGTGCTTTTAGGCAAACTTTGTTAAGCTTATTATATGTTTTGTTTGTAAAGTGACTAATGACTATAGCTGTCAAATAAATGCAGTGGAATAAAATTAAAACTCTTTCCCACTGAAATTCAGTGGAGTAGAAATGGTAATATATAAATAAAGTACAAATAGCTCAAATTTGTTCCTAAGTACATTGTTTGAGTTAATGTGCTTGGCTACATCCCACCGCCGATGCCACCAAATAATAATACTGTGAGACAAAAATTGCCTCTGTTCACTTTGAATCAAGTGCTGTTTTAGTGCCATTTCACAGCAATGTCACTGGTTGAAGAGTAGGTGTCATATATTTAAAGGCCTTTATATTTATGAAAAGCATCCTCTGAAAGAAAAGGACACAAGTGATGCTCAGAGTTGCAGACAGACTGTTTCGCATGCATCATCGCATTATCGTGACAAAAGGGGCTGAGATGTATGTTGTACAACACAGTGAGGCATCGGTTCATGCAAAAGGAAGCACAGGGATAAAATATCCATCATCAGAGTGCCCTCTGGGAAGGTAGTCCAGTTAATTAATATCAAGAAAGAAGGAGAGAGCAAGATAGACAGATTCATCTTGTATATGTGAGAGAAAGAGGCAGAAAATAGGATAATATAAGAAAAAGAGGGAGAAAAAGAAAGAAGACGTTTCACATAAAAGAGACCCTGAATGTCCAGTAAAGACTGAAAATCACTGTACACATACAGCAGATTCTATATTTTAAACAGCTTAGATGCAAAACCATATCTATTATTTGACAATAATGAACCCTAGATCCACATGCTTGTCAAGAAGGGTTATCGGTGGCTGAGTGCTGCAGAGCTCCAGGGAGAAAACAACATACACATATAGGTCCCTGGTTACATCATTCCTCCTTCAGTGTCTCTGAAGCTCGTGGCCTACTTTCACACTGACAGAGGAGAAACAAGCGGGCCTGAATGGTCTGTAGGCCTCTATAAATGTTTTATCACGGATTATGATTTTTATATTTTCTGTCGGCGAGGATGAGTGGATAAAAATAGAAATTTGGGCAGCTCCAGTACAAAGGCTAAAATCTGACAGCGCAATTACAAGGAGGTGTTCCTGAAGTAGAAATTCTGCCAGTTTAATTGCTTTGAAGGTAATTTTTAGGCATGGAAGTCCCAAATCTGTTCAGGTCTTTGAAGTGTCCACGGGCTGACTTTAGCTGGAATCATAATTTTTGTGCCTTGGAGAAGCCATCGCACTGCATCCCTGTTTCCTCGTTAACGTGTTCATACAGCCGTGTGACACAGGCAGCCCAGTTAGCCATGCATGCTGAGGGTGTTCGCAGCCTGCTCCTGTTCTGAGAGCTTTCAGATTGACGCCTGGAACTATCTTTAGGTTGCACCGACAGTATTTGACAGGCTGCGGGCAGTTAATCTTCTTTGTTCTCTCCATCTTTGTAGTCCAACGTTCGCTGTGGCTGTTCATCTCCCCTGACAGATGTTCCCGAGAAGCCACACTTTGGTAAACAAACGCAGCTATACGGTCGGAACTGTAAGGCAACATGCTGTGTTATTATAACCTGTATGATGATTGAAGGATATGTTCTGCCCTTGTTGACTTGATGCACTCACTGTACAGAAAACGGATTCACTGACTAGAAGTATATTTCTTTATATTTCTCTCGGTCTGTGGACAATAGAGTAAACTTGAATGTTTACTGATATATACAGACAAAGCATTCATGGTTGAAGTGCGATAGGAATTAATCTGATTAGAAAAAAGGGAAAACAACACATACTCAAAGCATTAACCCCATAAGAGCAAGGTCACCAATCACACATACATGTCCAAACACACACACGCACAAACACACACACACACACGCACACACACACACACACACACACACACACACACACACTAATAGTTGAGGAAGTCTCATTAAGTTGCAGGGACTTAGTGTGGTGGAATGAACTTTATGCAAAACTTTATATTGTGTCAATATCGTTAGTTGCGCTCACAGCACTGAATGATCGGCACCATTTTCTAATAAGGCACTTTTTATTGAGGTTTATAAGCTGTCTCTGATGGCTTTATTAATGGATAATAAAGCAATTTTTTAGGGTCCAACGTTGTGAAAAAATGTTCACTGCTCTTTTTCCTCCTCCAGCAGGACAGCTGCATTTTAGAGCTGCGACAATTAGTTTGACAGTAAATCAATCAGCTACAATTCTGATAATTAATTAATCATCAATTATCAAGAAAAAAATTACAAAAAATGAATGAATTGGCAAAACAGGCAGTTTGAAGGGGTCACTTTGGCCTCTGGGAAACCGTAACAGGCATTTATCAGAATTTTCTGTTGGTTTCTAGACTAAAAAAGTAATCGAATGAATAATCAACAGTCTTTTTAGTTTTCTAGTTCATCAGGTAACCTGCTCCAATGGACTGTTTGACCTCTGCTGTGAAGAATCTTGCTAACATTTACAATTAAAGACTTCTTTTAAAAGCCCATTCTATTAACATAACATTTTTACCTACACATAACTTATTGCCAACTAAAAGGTTATTAGAAACTGATAAACGTGTGACAACGTGTGACTTACTAAGAGATAACTTCAGACTCTGTGCTTTATTATCATTTATTAATGACTTACTAACACTTGTAACTGCAGACTTGATGTTTTATTATTGTTTATTAATTACTTACTTATAACTGAAGACTTGATGTTTTACTGTTCTTTGTTAACAAATTACTAACCTTTGTAACAGCAGGCTTGATGCCTTATTAGAAAGTGACGCTCTTGGCCCTTTATTGACTTTATTAATGACTTGACTATTAATGACCATGATGACATGATCAGCCAGAGAGATTTTTCAACCCAAACGTTGTTCTAATTATTGGCTTATTAACCATCAATAATGTTAGTTAATAAACCATTTATAAGGGGTTCCTTAAAGGTGGTACAAAGAATGACATTGGCAACAATGTCCATAAACAATCTCACGTTGCTTTTTTAATGAACTTTTATAATGTTATTTTTAATTCTATGAACTCCACAAACAAAACTGCATTCACTTCCATTGCATTGGGGGTGGCAAGAGAAATAGGAGGGACTCAGAGTCAAAACCTTGGCAATAAATCCAAATCTATCTAGTACTAGTAAAAGAAAGGGTTGTTATTTGAGTGATTGGACCCTTTAACATAGCAAGTTTCCAGTTTGGAGGGACCCTGAGTCCTCCCTCACTCTCCCTAAAGTTGGCCTCAAATGCTTTGATGTCATTCTTTGCTCCTCCATTTTGAGACGTCTACATTTTCCCGCCCTGGTCTGCTGCCCAGAAACGACCGCCCCAAAAAAGCAGGTGGGAGTGGGAGAGAGGGAGAGAAAGGAGAGGGAGCTTGGAAGGGTGGGGAGAGTTACTGTGGCGAGACAGCCTATACTTGGGCCTGATTCTTACTCCACCCCCTCCTACACCACCCTACTCAAACAGAGCTTTCCTTTCTCCCTTTGACACAAACAACATAGCTGAGAGTTGACTGCTGCCGGAGACCAAGCAAACACACACACACACACATGCAGCATATGTTCACATGTTTAGGCAAAGGGCCACGTGAACAGTGATCACCAAACAGCATACTTCACAGACTGACACAACTGAAGCACACAAAAACATTTTTCTTTTAACGTCCTTGCCCAGGAATGTGACTGAAGTTAGCTCGCCTCACATAGTAATGCTGCTTTCGTCAGCCCTGAGAATAACAGCAAAAGGTTAAAGTGCAACATTCGTCAAGAAGAACAAGGGAGACTTGACCTGATCAAATTGCAACAACACAACAACAAACTAAATCAGTGAAATGAGACACTAAAGCACCCAAACTGTAAAGAATTAGCTGAGAGTCTGCAGTTCTGTTAATGAGGGATACGCCTCACTAAAATCTAGTTAAGGTTGGTGCATGCGAGTGGTTTTATCTAACAAAAGCTCGATAGAAGAGCGATATATTAGGCCAAAGCTGTAGCCTCCTCAGAGCAGGTGCACATTATTTACCCACTGAATACACTTCATTTGATCAGCATATTCCCTTGATGTGAGAGCTGTGAAAACAGCCCTTTAAGGCAGTGCCAGTGTCAATGCTCCTGCTGAATGTTAGGTAACAGTGATACTGTAGAAGGCTCTATAGTCAATCAGAGCAGGTCAGGCCCAGGCTCTCTGTCACATGTTCAGGCGCAACCACTAACAAGGCCGGAAGAGGGTGAAAACGCAGGAAATTCTCAGCATTCCTGACAGGAAGAGATAATCACCCCGTCACCCACAGCATGGAAAAATGCCAAGCTCTGAGAGGGAATATGATCCCCGGCTTAGCTCAAGACTTTTGGGGTGGCCTCTTTTACTGTAGCTTTAAAAGCACATAAAGTATGCGAGCAGTCAAAACACATGATGCCACATTTAAAATAGTAGGTTTAAGTTTAGCTGCTGGTTTTCCCTTACAGAAATGTCTCTGAGGTTTATGTTAGGACATTCATCTCTCTTGAGCCAAATTCTTCTGGGGGAAGCTGCCCAGCAGGGCAGACAATTAATGGTTAATTCAGGTTTTTAACAACTTGGGTCTTATTTTCATAGTTTTGGCCTTCATTTCTATTAGTTCTGAACATTGTGCTCACCAAGTTCATTGCTGAGATCTGGGAACATAACAACATTGCTATGAAGTCAGATTGGCCAAAAAACACTAGCGGTCAGATGATCACATAAGTTTTAAACACACCAAAAGTTTAGCGAGATTATCTAAACCAGAGGTTCCCAACCCTCGGGGTGTGAACCTTGTAACATTTTCTACCGTGGCGTGAGTAAATCATGATATGCATTTTTCCTCATCACTCCTACCCGGTTGGCTGGTCTGAAACAAAATTATCAATGTAAAAATGGTCTGCGGTACAAAAAAGGTGTGGAACCCCTGATTAAAACCACTTCATTTGGTCCAAACATGAGCACACCTGAAATAATGCCTTAACAAGTATGGTAGGCAAACTACTACTGTTATTCACAAATTCTACCATTTTCCTTAATTTTCATCCTGTCAGTTAGGAGGTATTTACTGACCATCAACAGCTAACGCTATCTTAGCCCAGGTGACTGACCGCATGGAGCCCTCCAGTTCTCCACTCCAAGTCCCATCCTCAACTGAAGGCTTACCAACTGAATGTAGGCAAAGCTACTGGTGGCTAGCTAGAGCCTAATAAAATACAGCAACTTTTGAGTTGACAGGAGTTGCATTTCTCCTCTTTTGGTAGAGGACTGCTGGTCCCCCACACCTCCCACCCTTCCAGCAAGCTACCCTGTCCGTCAGCAGTCCTCTGAACATGGCTATCAAACTCCCGCTAAGGCAGCACAGAAAATGACAAATTTGTCAAAGTATTGGGGATTGTAACTGAGATTAGTAACTCTAATGTGATTTAATTGAAATTATAATCCTGACACTAGTAAAATAGTAATCACATTGCTGTAATATGTTATTAAGTAATGCTTTTCTGTCCAACACTGATCATGGCAGATAGGAATGATGGCCAAAACTACAAACATAAGACAGAGGCTGTATTAAACTGAAATGATCCTTTAAAATATTGGTATTGGTAGTACCTGTGTGGCAGAACATCAACTGCATAGCAGCAGTTAGTTGACCAGCCAGGCAGGTAAAGTGTACAGTACCTGGGGGGCATGAAGGTAAACGTGAGACCAGTCCATGTGAAGGTACAGCTTAAATAATTCAGATGGAAAACAGGCCGGTTTAAAATGGTGCAGCCGGTTACTTAACATACCCCGAAATTAAACAGCTGGGAGCCAGAGGGTTTTCCATGCTATCTCTACATGTACAGCGATATACAAAGCTACTGTATAACTCAAAAAAAGGCTTCATGATACACTGATAACTTGACATTATGGCAAGGAGACACCAACATGACACCATATAAAACCCTGCCATGGCCTCAGGCAGTGGGCAAGATTTCACAGATTATTTGTCTCCTCCCCTAACTGAGATTTTGAGGGTGGGGTATATGCATTAAAAGTTGGACCAGCTGTCTTGGGCTTATATAACTCCATGTGAGATAAAAAACTTATTCGTCTGCAGCCAAAATGAAGGCCAAGACTCAACACACACACACACACACACACACACACACACATAAACCGACTAGAGCCTGGGATCTAATGTCTTGAGTTGACAACACTCAGAGGCAGAGTGAGTACCTGAAGATGAAGCTGTTTCTGTCCCCAGCTATCACCAACAGCAACAGACCGCAGTGAGGGGGAACTCCTTGTTGTGCACTTCGTCAGCAAAATAACACTGTGGAAGGAATCCCTGCACAAATACCCTATATCTCCAAATGGAATGACGCTAAGAAAGGAAACACTTTTAAATTGTTATTAAGTTTAGACAAGATTCATTCATCTCTTGACATTTTTAAATGATCCATTCTTTAGCATTTAGCTCAAAGCAAAGATGTGCCTAAGCAAAGCCTTACAGAGCTGCTAGAATGGCTGTTGATTTTGTCTGCTAGTTTTATAATCGATTATTTGTTTAGTCTTATTAGTCTTGTTATGTCTGACCAGCAGCCTAAAACCCAAAGATTTGTAATGCAGTGGTATAAAACAGCAAGAAGCAGCAAATCATCACATTAGAGAAAGTGGAACCAGCAAATGTCTGCTTGATAAATTACTTGAATGGTTAGTGACTCCACATATTTTACAATAAATACATTTAGAATGTGCTTTTTTCATGCACATACACCAGGAACCAGTCCAGTGTCTTGTTCAAACACACTTGGACATGTGGAAAACAGGAGCCAAGGAGTGAACCACCAATTTTGCAACTAAGAGCCAACTCTTTGCACCAACTTAGCTACAGTCACTCTATTTTTTGTTCATCAACTAATCGATTAGTCAACTAATTCTTCTTAAAAATCCCAAAGCACCGAATTTTAAAGAATGAGTTCTGACCTCTCTCATCAAAAACAGATTATTGATTGTTTCCACACAAGAGAAAATCCCACCAAGAGGGGCGATGATAATTACAACAGATCGGCTTCCAAAACAATATTTACACCAAAGAGCATCTGCTTCCACACACACACACACACACAAATCCAAACAGCTGAGTGAAGCAACATCAGATGAGCTGAGGCTGACAGTTCAACCTGTGTGCGTTCACTGTGCTGAGACCCTTGGTGGGTTATGTGTGAGGCCATTAAGGCAATAATAGCACAGTATGATAAAATAAACTCCCATTAAGCCTCCTTACTTCCCCGCACAGACAGCTGAGGCCAGGGTAAAAATTACAGGCTGTGGAGGTACACTCTGTACTAGCAGATGCCTTTAGTCACACTGACTGACCCTCAGCTGCCCTTCTGGCTTTATTTCCCAACTTATCCGGGAGACTGTATATACACATATGCATCCTACATGACCTTATGTAACTGACATTCACTCAATAACCCAGTTACATTAGAAAAAGTAAAGTTCCCTGAGATTTAAACACATAAACTACTCGGTTGGCACCCATGTCGTGTAAAGTACTAATTCTCCCTGCTGCTGCTGTGGACCATGACACAGAGATGTGGGTGGGTCTGCCCCTGCTTTCCTGCCTCCGCTGTGGTGGCGGTGCCAGTCTGTCTGCTGCACCCATGGGGACGAGGACTGCTGCTTCTCGAAATGAAGAAGATGACAAGTGCGTGGGGAATTAACCCACTGAGAGCTCAGGGAGAAATAATGAGGGAGATCTGACTATTCTGCCTGAGTTATGCAACCGGCAGCAACACAGCCCACGTTGTTTGGAGCTGCGGTAGTTCATTATTTATATATCTTTTTATATTCTAATCCACAACTGCACGCTCAGTGCTGGAGGCTCAGTGACTGATGGGAAATCCTCCTTGCCTGTCCATTGGCTACAAAAACATTAGAAGAATTAATGTCAGATGAAATTAAAGGCCTGTCTTCAGGCTTCTCTTGAACATGGACATGCTCGTACACTTGGAGACCCCAGAGATGCTGTCCATGGAGCTGTAAAATTGGTCTTGAAAGTTGATCGGGTGAGCAGTTAAGAGTGGAATTTAGAGGGGTACTCCAACAATTTAGTATTGATCTACCATAGAATTCGGGAACTTACAAGAAACTGATTAAAACTAATGGTCAAAAGCTCCAAAAACACTGGATCCTACATTTCCCACAATGCAACCAATAGCTTATTTTCATCAAACTCTCCCTGTTTAGTAAATAACCACGTTTCCCAAACTCCTCATCCGTAGTCTGTAACTCAAACTTTTTGTTAAAAAGCTGAGAAAAACCCAATGACGTCGCCATGACATTATTAGGGTTATTTTTTCAGACTCCTCCAGAGCCACAGAAGACAAGCTGAGTAGTACTCTCTATGATGAGTAAACTATCCGTAATGTGTAAAATTGGTGGAATGCCCCTGCAAGTTCTCAAATAGAAAAGCACGCATGAATGCGGCATCAAAATAACAAACTGCGTGTTTTTCAGCATATGAGATTCATTAAAATGCTGCTTGCTGTGAATTGAAAGGAAGTAAACAAGTAGGCCATGTATTTGCATGTGTGTTGGTTAGAGCATGTGCGTGCCCTGCTTGTGTATTGCTTTCTACAGTTCCTCATGCCTCTACACCCTGAGAGGCGTTCATCTCTACATTTCCACACACAGCATGTCCTACTTAGTGCCCCTTGAGCTTCACTGTTAAACAGTATTCACCTTTACCTCTGGAGAGGCAGAAAAACGCCTCTTGGTGTCTTTTACAGCCTCCATACTCATGTACTTGCTTGTTCCTTGCTCATCTATTAAAAAATGTATAAACCTTTTTATCTCACAAACTGGTGCGCGGCATAATTCAGGAAGGGTGCCAGAAAATCATTATGGACAAAACGTGATCTCCCTTTCAGATATTGCCAATTACTGGTGATGAATGCCAGCCAGAGGAGGGCAAATTATGCAGGCCATCCCCTTGTCAGAGCCAGGCTGGGTACCTGCCTGCAACTGAGAGGCACACAGGTGCTATTTAAGCACTTTCTCCTGCTCTCTTCTCGACACATACACCTCCACTCTTTCTTCCTTGACCCCTACCTTCCTCTGACTCTATTGATCTGTTTTGACAATGTCCGTTTGGCTGAATGGATGCTCAATTAATCCTAGCCCGTGGCCTGTTCCAGTCCATGCTCACCAGTCTCGTTAGAAACAGACTTGAGAGCAGCAGCATCCAGGCTGCTGCGGCAGCGCCTGTGGCAGGCGGTGGCCCTTTGGCTCTGAAGCAATGGCACTTTTTGGAGCATTAATAAAGGTTTTCACTTAGTCACAGTCATCGAATGCCGATGTGTCAAGATATACAGCAAATGCAGAGTGATGTAATCCCACAACAATACTGTGTGTTGAAATTGAAGCCCAACAAAACAAGCATGCACCAGAAGAACCAGTGTCTTCTGTAATAGAAGTTTGAAGAGTTGAAAGTCATTGAGAGCTGCAGCCAATTAAGCTAAAAATTGAAAATGGACACAAGACTATATATAGCCACTTGGTATTCATGAATTTATTCTGTTATCTTGCAGGTAAATATATATTTTCTCATTCCAATCAATATAAACTACATTATTATAGTGCAATCTCAACCGATAATTGTTCAGGATGGAGGTCGACTGGGCAGAATATCATTATATACAGAATTTACTTGAAATCCTACTATAAAAGTCTCTTCAAATCCCACAGTGGACATTTTGAAGTAGTGTTTTTCTCCAAAACAAGCACAGCATATGAGCCACACTTGAGACATTTGGACATAAAACATCCCCCACAATGCTGTGAAACATATGGTCCAAAGCACACAGACATAAAAAGAAGTCCAGAAAAAACCCAAATCATACTGTGCTGCAGAACCAACTCATGGGATAACAAAATACTTCACTGAGAGCAGAGAAATGTTGAGTTTCTCATGTGCAACAGGAACATGTAAAAGTAGCAAATCACAATGCATTACATAAGAAGAGGAAGGTATAAATACAAATACAAATTATTTAAACTTAAACAAACAATTAACTAAATTAAAATGCCTATTAATTTACCATAATCCAGTATAGAAATGTTCCATTACTCTTATATCAAACTTTGTCAACTCAAACACACCAACCAATCATCAACACAGGAATGAAACTCTTGGTATGAACAGGAACAGAAACAGGAACTTGTCCTCATGTGACTGTGAGGACCTACATGTAATTGCTCTAGTAAAAATGTGATAAAACTGAATGATACAAATAAGATTTTTCTGTTATAATTTACAATAACATTTATAGTAATTGTCTGTGGTGGAATGTAACTACATTTACTCCATTACTGTTTTTAGGTTTTTTATGCTACTTTGTTCTTCAACTTCACAACATTTCAGCAGGAAATATATTTATATATTTACATCGCAGTACTTTCCAACTTTCCAAAGCCCATTGGTTGCTACAGAAAATGCGAATCGTAAAACAGTCACAAAAACATAGTTACATTTTTTTTAAAGGCTAACTAAGATCAGTGATCAGTAATTTCCTAAAACAGCTGGACACTGTAGTTTTTTAGCAAACATCACTCAAACAGAAGTAAATAGTGAATTTGTTTGGGAATATTTTCATTTAGTGCACTAGTGAGCATTTCTGGCAGCAAGACAGTGTGTGTGGTTGACTCCAAATAAACTACAGTAGTCATGTTCATGGTAAGCATGGTAAGCAGTGTGCTGACTGATGTGTTTTTATTAGCATTTGGACAACACTGGAGGCACAAGGAATAAGCTGGCTTTGGCAATACTTTTTAGTAGGATCTATTTATTTGTTGGTTTTGGTCTTTTCATGGAATTTGTTGACAAGAAGAAAAATATAAAATACAGTCATACAATAGTCATAGTTAAATAACACTGATAACTGACCTTGGGTAAAGGCAAAGCAAAAAATGGTGGCTTTTGAATAATCTGTCCTCAGGTCAGACCCCACTGGGGACATATGCTGGCAGCATATCAACAATACAGTCTGTGACAAGATTTATATACAAGTAAAAGGTTGTTAAAGCTCTGTTCTAAACTGGAAGCCAGTGTTGGGACTTTAGAGCAGGGGTGATGTGAATTCTTTACTCTTTTTTTCCAGTTAAAACTGCATTCTGAGGTTTAAGGATTCAGAGTGAGCCAGTGTAGGAGTGAAGAAAGACTCAACCCACACTATTTCCCCTTGTGGCCTCTCCGAGGACGGATTGCACTCCTTCACTGTGTCTCACAATCCATAGATCTAATTAAGGGGCACTTTGCTAATTTTTAACTTGAATCTTTATTATGAGCCATGTGAAAATCTGACATAAATCTAATGCATTCTGTGTCACAAGAGATAACCCTCATTAGCTCTCGAAAAGACTCTGCCAGACATTATAACACTTTATAAAAAGAATTTACATTTTTACAATATGTTGTCAGGATCACAGTCCACCACTGAGGAAGTGCATAAAGGGCAGAAGCTTACAGGGCTGCTACTCAGCTAGCTTCCAGATGTCCCAATAGTGGTTATATTTTGAAGAAGTTTTGATTCTTTAAAATTAGGTATCATTCCAGATTGACGTAATATAGTATAGTATCGCTTCCCTAATATCACCATCAATATTATGGCTTTTTCTCTTGACAATTCTTAGCTAACACTCTTTCTTTAAAAATGGAAATACTGCCGCAAAAATGAAATCATAAGGGAGATATAAACTTAAACTAGGAATTTTAGGCATGGTTTCCAAGTTAAAACAAGAGATTGATACATCACCAAACACCTAAGGGAGCCACTACTGATGATTGACTGTTTATGGCCTCATAATGTAAAATTCAGTGCTGGCAAGTGCATCGTGGTTACTTACAATGCCAAACAAGCTCTGTGCAGAGCAACAACAACACCAAGTTACTACAATAATACATTTATTTCCTTTATAAAGCTGTAAAAAAATTACAAAAATTGCTTCTTGTTGTGGAACTGAATGAATGTAAAAGACGTAAATGAATACAATCCCCCAACTTCCACTTCAGGTATGTTTATCTGCACACCGATCCCGCACATATAGTTAACAAGCTCATCAGTCAAAGAGCTTAGGCTTGGAAGAAAGCATTCAACTCTTCCCAATCAGCTGCCCAGTATCGTATTAGACTAAAGTAATGAAGATGTGTCCAACAGTCCAACACTTCCCTGGAGGTGCAGATAATTAGCTTTTCTGAGCAGCATTGGCTGAAATAGGCTCATAAATCTGTAATAAGGACCTGCACTTCAGATTCCAGCTCTTTTCTCCTTCTTTCTCAGTCAAAATGGTACACTGAATGTTGACTTCACTGTACGAACAGAGCCATCCAGTGTGATTCTCAAGAGAGATAGACGGCTTGGGAATGACATAATGGGTCCTCAAAATATATCTACGAAATCAACACCACCTATGACAGAGTAAAAGATTCCAACCCTCCTCTACCCAACACTTGAGTCCGGCCATGACAGCAAAGTGCTATACACAGCAGAGTGGCAGGTTGTGCCAGGAACTTCAGGGCAGCCAAAATTCACAGTAGTCCCCCTCGCTAACTGTGCCGCACACACCCCTGCAGGTGTGGTCCACAGATCATAAACACTTTATTAATGTACAGCAGCATGTTCCAGGAATAACCTCAAAAGCCAAGTGTGCATGAAATCACAGGCCTTTCACCAGATAAATATACAGCTGCAGTATTTTCTTTTTCTCATTTTCTTTCTGGCAATGCATAGACTTTCTAACCAACGAGCCTTTGAGGGGATCCTGATATTGTAACACACCGTTAGTATCCTACTCGTCTAAGCTTCTACTAAAATTATATGTCTCATTGCCATAAGAGACATTCACATGTAGTCAGACAGACAGAGTGCCTAGACCACAGAGTTTTTCAAAGGCTGAAGGTTAATGGGTTCTGTGAAACACAGAGTTTAGTGTCTGAGCTGTCTTGCTGCAGCCTTGAGCTGCTATCGGAGTAATGACAGAGGAGAATGAGATTTTGTCTGTTCAGGAGAATGCATATTACTCAGGTTCAGCCTGGAAAACCACGCATGCGATCAAAAAAATTCTAATTTGTGTTTGTTGTTTTTCCAGAGTAAATGATTTTAAAAAGCGGTTTGAAAAGGTACTCTGGGCTAAATTCTAAATTAATTATTAAGCAGTATGAAAGAAGCAACACACAGCTTCATTGCAGTGCAACATGAGAGCTCACTTAAAGTGATTTTTTAGAACTTTATTAATGTGAACAAATCTCATGAAAAGACCAAAACCAACAATGAACTTGTTACTGACAAGTATTGTCTGTGTACCCAAAGCCTGATTTATCTTATTCCCCTGTGCCATAGAGCTCCATTGTACTGGGTAACATGTTTCTTTATTACCATGAACATGGGGGCTGTTTTTTATTTTGGTTCAATCCACATACAAAATCCTGTTACTGTAAATACTCACTACCAAATTTGTATTAATCCGCAGTTGAATATAGTCCCCAGCAAATTCATAATTTACTCTTGCTTGAGTGATCTCTGCTAAAAACTACAGTGCCCAGCTATTTTAGGAAACTACTGATCATTTTTTTAAATGAAATATACGTGTGTGACTCATTTTTAAAGATTAATGTCTCCAGTAGGAACCAATGGGCTTGGGGTAGGGCAGAAAGTGTTGGGAGACTGAATACATTATTAGATTCTTATTGTCTTTTAATGAGAATTGTTGACTGTAAGACTTTACTTATGACTTTCTTAATGAAGATTGACATTTGCATTTCCAGAAATATGTTACAGTCCGCATTTTGCTGGGATTACTCAAAAATGTGAAGCAAAATATATGTCACTGGTAATAACAACTGTATGAAACGAAAGAGGTGTCAACCAGGAACAAAGCAACTACACACGGCAGTTAAAAATGTGTCAAAATGAAACACAATAACAATTCAGAAAGGTTTCCAAGTGAGAAAGAACATTAAAATCATAATCACTGTTTTACTCAACACTTGTTACAGTGTGTAAAACTGATCATCACTCACACTGCAGCAGTGAAGCGCTAAACTCAGATTTCACTTAATCTGATTAAGGTAAACAGCTCGTCCTTTGATACTTGTGGACTGTGAAGTTATTAGAGCAAAGCCTTAATGATTCGTGGAATGAGACGGAGACAGGCCGGCCTGTGACTGCCTGCGCGTTGTTCGTCCAGTCATTACATTTCATTGCATCAGATCCTGAAAAGTACACAGCTGCCAAATGAAAAGCCTCATTTGAGTTTGAGAAAAAAAATGCTGTTTTCTCAGCCTCCTATGTATTTTTGCGCTGGTTCTTGTGAAATATCTTGCCTTAAATGAGTACAACATTGCTGTTTATCAAAGAAAAACTACATTATGATATAACCAAGAGTCTGAATGTGTTCTCAAATATGTATTTGATAAAGCTCGCATCCAACACAGGCTTCTTAGTGCAAAAAAACACCCTTGTATAGTCTCCAAAAGTATGACAGTGTTGACTGTGTACCAATACATGTGTTCTGTCTGAGGAAAGAAACCACCCACATTATGATTCCTACCCTCATCTCATTTAACATAATCCATAATGCATAAAGACATAATCTCCACCTGATCAAATGTCTAAAAAAACTTGGCTCTAATGAGTTACTACGTCTTTGCTTGGAACTGATAGGACTCTGAAAATAGCCTGCCCGTGCTCTGAAATATTCAGCGTGTGTGTGTGTGTGTGTGTGTGTGTGTGTGCAATCATTTGTGGCTTCAGTGCAGCCGGAGCAGGTCAGAGAGTAACTGTCCGGGACAACAAGCACTTGTTTGTTGTCTGCTTTGACAAAGCCAGTAGTGAAGGGCAGGGAGTCCATTCAGGAAGCTCCGTGGTGATACTTTGTGTGTGTGTGTCAAAGCAGCCGTTTGAGGAGCCTCACCGTTCGTGTGTGTGTGTGTGTGTGTGTGTGTGTGTGTGTGTGTGTGTGTATGGGTGTGTGTATGGGTGTGTTGTGTCCTCTCTGGTCAGCCACTGACCCTGGATTTTATCCTGCCAGATTAATTGTCAGATCCCACATGTCATCTGGGATTTACTGTTCAAGACAAGCAGGATGTTGCAGACCAGAAAGTGTGGGAATTCTGTACTAGCGATTAAAAATGTGCTAAAAAACGGGAAAACTGTTTTTCTGTTTTTATTTCCTACATGATACTACTTCTTTCTGCTGTAGCACAATGTGATGTAGCCCGATGTTTGCTGTTAGTGACTGTTTTCATTGATTTGTTTATGATAGTTTTAATTTTGAAGGTGGCACCACAAGATTAGAGTAAGCAGAAGAGGAAAAACAAATATTGGAAACGTGCGGTGGAACATGAATCATAATTGATCTGGTCATTAATGATCATGCAGGTAAATCCCGGAGTAGTTTCAAGCAAATAAGATGCATTATTGGTGTGAAAATAAAGGTTACGTCAAAGCCTCACTTCTGCTCTTGAATTATATATGTATCCAATTACTTATCAAAGCAAACAAGTCTGGATTAGTTCATTCCATGACCGCCAGCTCAGAGGTCAGTGAGTCAGAGTGGTTCATGTATGTCAGTGTTGCTCAGCAGAGGGTGATGCAGGAAGGTGACCTTTTCTCCAACAGAGAACTTTGCGTAGCAGGAAGTTGTGGTCCCTCTGGCCTCCAGGCACCCTGTGGCTCAGTGGGATGGGTGCTGGTGGGGGAATGCCAGGGCTCTGAGCTCCAAACAACCCTCCTGCTGTGATCTCCCATGGACACCTGTGTGTCCCACGTGTGTGTACACACAGTACTCCATCCATAGCCTGACTTTCTTGTGGTTGGGCTTCACACCATGCAATGTGGACTCAAATAGTATCACTGGCCTGCACAGACTAGTGAAAACCCCTCTCAAAGTTAATGAAAACTGAAAAGCTCCTGACTCATGAGGGGGATTTGTCGCTGATGTCATCACCACATTGAGAAGCGGCGACTCTTGTGCAACAGAGAGAAAATGTGTTTTCGTTCAGCCTCTGCAGTAATCTGTAAAGCAGCTGTTGAGCTGTTGTTTTCAGGCAGTTTTTACACATCTGGAAGTGGACATTTCGGACCATGTAAACATACATTGTCGGTAATATGATGATAATTGTTTCATTATCATCAAGCACTTTACAAGGCAGCTGATACTGATACTGATAAATAGCACAGTTCAACATTTTCGTTGCTTCAGTTTGGCGGTTTTATTCTAAGATGGACAAAATGTGCAACATATGTGTATCCAATGTTATTACTGACGATTGTGGAAATTAATGTGTAAAAACACCTTTTACAACACTGATGAAAGGACTTCCATGTGCACAATTATATGTGTTCCTACTTAAATACATTTTTAGAAAATGTGTTTTTCTTCGGGTACCACAGCCAAACAGGTAATATGACCCCTGATCATTGGTGGTATTTGCTATTGTTAGTACACCAGGTATTTTACAGTGTCAGTAATGCATAAAGGGATGTCGCCAGTGCAAGGGGAAGAAGAGTAGAGTACCCGCCCCCTGTAGTAAACCCAGCTCACTCCACACAGATAAGAAAATATTACATTTTTTAAGTCGCAAAATGTTTTTTAAATATTTAAAATAAGGTTTAGTTTTAGCCAAAATAAAGCTCCAGGCAACAGTTAAACTCCAAAAAATTATTTTGACAGGCTGGCTGAGGGCTCTTGCTCTTAATGTTTCTATGCTTCAGCTGAACAATGGAGGTTTTCCGTCGATACTCTCAGGCTTTGCAGTTGCAGTCCGGAGCCCAGTAGATATCCTCTCTGCACTGAGGGCTGCGGATCAGATTTGGCAACCGAGCAACGCAAATAATCTAAAATTCAGTCAAAATTAAAACCGTGTGTGTAACGTAACAACCGTGTGACATTTCGCAATTTCTGTGCGCCTTACCTTTGTCTTGACTTGAAGAAATGCTCTCCTCCTCTTTCGGATTTGCAACCTGTGTTATTATGGACGTGTTGTCCATGGAAACGAGATGAAATGCACCTTCGGCTACACCGTTTTATTCCTTGGCAAACATTACCAAGCGTACTACAGTCCCCTGGCTGTGCACGGGCTAGAGCGTCCGCTGTGTGCACCATTAAAATCCCATTTTATTCGAAGCATGCAGTCCCATTCCCCGGAGCTCACAAACAAGAGACGAAAATGAATGTCAGTGAGAAGAAGCGGCCACAGCGCGTCAAACATCTGCGGTGACAGGCCGACGTGCAGGAGACAAACAAAGCGTCACTCCTGCGTTGAAGTCGTGTGTGTCCGCTGTGGTTGTTGCGGGCAGCATAGCACCGCGCCTGCTGCTGCTGCTACTGTACGCTTCAGTCTACACACGCACAATATCAACTGCGTGATACGGTTACAGTGTTACAGTACCCAGAGATGGCGACCGTCCTCCTGCCACAGGGCCATGCAGGCTCACTGCTACATAACGCCTTCTACATTTTAGGCTGAAAAACAATCCGCCCACCACTCTCTGTTGGTTGGTAGGCTCTTCATTCTTATCCTTAAAGCTTCACACGCAGCGGATACAAGAGCCTCAGTACAGATTTGCAGACAATAATAACTTGAGAATATGTTTACAGATGATTCAAAAGATACAAAATTGCCCAAAAAAGTTTAGGAAGTTAATAATGGAAATATTTGGCACAGGAAATACATTTTCTGGCTAGGGACTAGTGGGACTAGAAATAGGCTACTGAGGTCAAAATTCGACCAACCACACCCACTCTAAAGAGAGAGAGAGAGGGGGGGGGGGGTTATAGTAATTTCATCTCCCTATGTTAACTTAAAGGTGCTTCAAAGCCTTCCCCACAGCTCCAGGAATATAATGTTGATGGAAATACCAAATCCTGTTATTTTAATGAATATTTCTGGCCTAAAACAGTCCAATTGAAGCATTTTGACTAAAAAGAAATCTGAATCTGGCTTTAAAAAACTCACTATAAAATTAAAACCCCCAAATCCCCTGAAACAATACAGAGGACATCGGTGTCCCCCGTGTTGGCTACGGCCCTGCACAACACATCTAAAAGCAATTCCATCCAAAGTGTGTTTTTGTAGATATTTTTTTATATTTGTGTTGCATATATGTATAAACATGTGACTGGCCAATTTATATGGATAATACACACCTTTAATGATATTTTTAATACAAAAAATATCACAAATTTAGTTTAATTAGACATTAATTTTCCAAAAAAAAGCAATTGTTGAAAAATTAAACAGCAGTTACATTTTTAAAGGGGTACTCGAATGACTTAATTTTGCATTTCCATAACGTTGGGGCACTCACACGAGACTTGTTGGTATTACCTTTTAATAGGACACAAGCTTTTTCTTTTAAGCCCTTTAACTCATAAGTAAACTGGATTATTGTGAAAACCCTTTATAAATGACTTAACATTTTTAACGCCAGACTTGATGGCTTATTAGAAAGTGAGAAACCCACAGGAGCATTTATTAAATAATTGCCAACAACCTGGCAACCCAAAACATTACTTCTAACCTACCTATAAAGCATTACTAAATTACTTAGTAACCATTAATAAAGCTGTTACTTATTTTTTATAAACACTTTATAAAGGGTGCGTTTCATAGAAAGTCATACTTTAAAAAAAGAATGGTCAAAATCTGTGCAGCAGAGGCCAAGATATCCTCTGAATGCTTGATCCTACATTTCCCATAACCAGAGCCTTCCTGGTAAATTATCACTTCTTTCAAACCCTATAACACAGGTTTTTAGTTAAAAATAAATACTCTCCAAGACCAAGATAACCCAACCCCGATGGCATCACTATGACATCATTTGGGTTATTTTCTCAGATTTGACAAAGTTCCTCCAGAGCCAGAAGACTTTACACAGCTGTTTTCACGGGCAGAGATGTTCACCCCACGATGAATAACCCAACCTTTACAGCATGTGCAAAATCAGTAAATTGCCCCTTTAATCTGTTGTTTACATCATGTAGTCTATTACAGACCTACACCTTCCACATGCACTGATAAACAAACATTATTCATGCTATTTCAGCCTCAGTGGACCAGAGAATAACAACAAGGGAGATAAAGTGGCTTTCTGGTCCATTGCCAGCAGTGACGTGTCTGAGTGTTCGTCCCTCTTCACCTTCGCTGTCACTTTAATGGAGCTGAGGCTCACACAGCCCTAAAGGACCCCACCTGAGAGACAAGTGTATGATGGCATATGGACAGGAGGAAAACAGTAGTAAGTGCATGCTGTCGTCTGTTGACGCTGCTCATAATTAGTATGTAATCTCACGGCCAACATGATGCTCCCAATGTGGGTCAGTGCCTCTGTCCTGACGTTTACACTAATGAATGTGTACAATTGACACCACGACACGTCACTGAGCCACTTTGTACAATCACAATCACTTCTCAGCACTTGACGGTCGGTCTCAGGTTACTGTGTATGTCAAGACTGCATGGCCACTTGAAATATGCTGACAGAGCCTGTATGTAACCACAGTGGTTGGTTAGATAAGATGAATAATTCCTCAAAGTAAAACAGGAATGCGATTGAGAGAAAATAAATTGGTTGTTGGTTGTTGATTACCTGCAGTCAGTCAGTCATTTTCTACCGCTTGTTTCTGTCCACAATCTCTGCCATTTTTTTCCAGGTCATTAATTTTCCTGATGCATTAAAGCTGTATAATCAATATTTTTAAACTAATGGAGGATCACATTATTTTGTAAGCAAAGGGTGTCGCTTCTTTTGACAACTGCACAGAGAATGATCACCAGACTCTGCAGTTCCCCTCAGCTCTGTGGAGCGGTTTGTAACATCTTTCAGCACATTGTTTTGGATTTCTGGCTCATAACTTCACTTTAACTCGTGAACATAGTGGAGCATTCAGCAGCTGAAAAGCCAGATATTTCCAGCAGGAGTTGGTGGAGACCAAAACAGAGCTACAAGGAGAGTGAGTATTAGATTTACATTCATCAGGTGGCCAGAAACATGACTCCAAATAATTGCTAATGTTGCTTCACGTCTGCTATGTGTATGTAGGTCACTGTTTGCTAACAAGTTTGTATCAATTTAAAGGTTGCTATGTCATTTTTGTGTTCAGTGCTTGTTTTCACCACCCCCTAGTGGCAAAGAATTAATGACTGTATGTTTAAAATTTAAGGAATTAAAATCTGCCACAGGATTTTTTTTATAACCTGACAACCCAAAAAATTGTTCTTATGTTCTTCTTATTAATGGCTTATAACTGATCTATAAAGCACTGGGAAATTTATTAATAGAGTCAATATTTACAACTTACCACAATGACTTTAATTTGTTGGTTCTGGTTTGTCATAAAAATATATTAGATGAAGTAGTTCACCCTTTCAGTTTATGGATTTCTTGCATGCAAAATGTTATATCAAGGTTGGTTTTATATTAAAAACATTCACTTTTATGAAACCTTAAAGTAGTAGGCAACAACCAGAATGAATGGTTGACATCTGGATGTTGGACTGAGCACAGCACTTAAGAGCTTATAGGGGACACAGATAATGGCTCTTTGAAAAATCACAGCTGCAGGGCACAAACACTTCCTCACCCTTTTGTTGGTAATGTGAGTGGTGAGTGCCAAAAGGATAAAGAAAGTTCCACACACAGTGGACCAACTCTACCTTAAGAAATTAGACTGGAGCATTCACATCTTGATCATTGATATCAAACACTGATGGCCTCTAACATTTCTCTTTCTGTGGGAATTGAGTGGCAAGGCCCTCAAGCAACGCTTTTCTGTTGATGAATAATTAAAATAAACATAGTCTTGATATTAACTTTGATAAGACACAGACGATCTTTTTCGCCATCTTCAAATACATCTGGTGTGCTTGTCAGACTGGGGTCCTTGAATGTTTTATGAACGTGGGTGTAGTTCAGTAACAAGCTGGAATCATATACTCTCCCTCTCTCTGCACGGGCCTCTTTCACTTTGTTTCCTCAAGATGTGGAGCCTTCGAGGTCCACCCCACATAAATGACATGGTGAGGCTTGTACAGGGACACAGTTCAGAATAGCAATGGAAGATAGTCTGCTAACCAGACGTCTTCCAATGTGAAGCAATAACGTGTAATACAAGGTTTTTTGTGTGTATTTGTGTTTGAGCAGAAAAATCCTGTTTCATGTATTATATCCTTGGTGTTATAGACTATTCCAAAACGAATGTAACATGACTACACCACTTTAGTACCTGGAATATCAGTTTCAAGAGGCCTGGTCACAAATTTAAGGCCAGAAACAATAAAAGATTTGAAAAGGTAAAAAGAGATTAAAGATAAGCATACAGGCACTTACTTTTCCTTCCGGAGTAGGCTGATATCTAGATGTTTACAGTTTAAAATCATATGCCCAACTACTCCTTTACTGTCAAAATTTGTTTAAAATGTAAATAAAATAATACCCTCAGATCACTCTTTGTACAACATGATTAATAAAACACTGTAAATGGACATTTGTGGCTATAGGATTTGCTTCAGTAGAAACTAAATCATTAATTTGCCTGTGGTGCCATCTTGTGGAATGTGAACTGTTTTTCAAAGAACCTTATTCGTGGACAACATTTAGAAAGATTATGTAACATATATTCTGTGTATTTTATTCAGTAGTTTTACTGTACAATATGCATTCATAATCAGAATCAAATGTATTAAAATTCAATATTTAATGCCGTGCCACAGAATGAGTGAAACTGATCAAATCAGCAGTCCAACATGACCACCTGAGCTCAAGCCTGTTGACTGTCAAGCAGCACACAAACAGACTCTGGCATGCTCATTTTGACAGAGCAAGGAATGTCTGAACAGACCTTGAGAAACCAACCATGATCAATCAAATGTCAGGAAATCTTTCCATCAATGAGGGTTATTAAAATGATTGAAACAGTAAAGGTCACATCTTGTCATTCCTCTGCAAAATCAGGACAGGTTTTAATAAGGCTGAGATGATGAGATTCGAGCCCTGGGGATACGTGAAGTGTCTGGGATTTATCTTGTGGGAGGAATGATCGACTTCTTGTCTTTACAAAAAGGCAATTCTGGTAAAGGAGTCAGGCAGAGCAGATATCACAGGACAGATTATTATTGGGGATTCAACGATATCTGAGGGTTTACGTGAGGTCTGTATTAAATCTGCTTTCCTGTTCTCTTGTGTTCTCTTCAATTCCAACATCACAAGACTCTGGAGGAACAAAAAGGATCTGACTGCTCCTCATTCTTTACTCCTCACCAGTGCCGGGAAATCAAATTAAATGAAATATATTAAAATACAGGGTTGTAAACATTACCACATTAAAACAAATTGACTTGTAAAAAAAAATAATTATATTTTCTTAAAAAGCTTGCATGTCCTTTAACAAGATGATTCAAACTGAAAAACATCAGGTTTAGGTACTTTTATTATGCAAAGGTTTTATACGTTGCAGCATGGACTGATGGATTGGTCCAAAACACAGAAAAGAACACATCACAATCCCATTCAACAGAAAGTGACACAACTATAAATTCTGAAGACTACTGTAACTGCATTACTACATAACATTTCAGTTTTGTGTTACTTATAATATGTATGATTTGTATGGAAGCCCATTCCCACCTGCAAAAAAAAACTAAATTACAAAAAACTAAACAAATGAAAACTTACTAATGATAAATTTAGAAACCAATTCTAAGTCAATATTATGAAATAATAAGTAAAATGTTTATAAGATACAAAGTCAAAATTCTGTCCAGGCGAAAATTATGAGATACTAAGTCAGAATTAAATTGAGCTCCAAAAGGTCATGATGGAAAGTCTTTTTCTAAACTATTTTTACGTTCACCACGGAAAACCATGAGGGGTTCTGTAGAATTGTGGGATATTAGATACAAATGTTTACTTTTATAGACAGAATTATGAGATAGTAAGTTACATTTTGCCTTTGCAAGTCCAAATTATGATAATTGTATGTGTGAAAATCAAAATGATCAGATAATGAATCACAATTTTGGATGAGGAGATGGTGAGTCAAAAATGTGTCCTAACCTATACATGTACCTTGAGCGTTTTTTATTTTTGTCATTCATAACATTGAATCTATTATTTCCATATGAATGTGACTCAGTGTGATTGACAAATAAAAATGCAATATCTACATTTTAAGTAATTAAATTGAATTTAAATGCGTGTGACGAATCTGCCGATACATCGCCAAGTGCCTTGTGCAGGTCGTAGCGAAAGTGCTTCCCCAGGGCGGAAGCAGCGTTTACTTCTTTCCAGAGATTTCATCATTCTCCTCTCCCGTCACGGCGGTCCATGCTTCGTAGCGCAGCATCAGCACTGCTGAGGACCAGCACTGAGGTTTCCTCCTTCTGTCCGGTGTTCACGGTCCGGTTGGTTCGGCAGTCGCTCCGCTCCCCCCCCCCAAACAGGTCGTTTTCAACGTCGGTCTGCTTGTGTAAGAAGAAGAAAAGCCTGTGGCTGCAGCTGGCGGAAGGACAAACCATGGACGGCAACGTTGAAGAGATTCTCGCCCCTTTGAGGTTTGCAGTCAAAGAACAGGTAACACTTATTAGCTCACAATCTCAACTAATATGGACCAACGTTACGTCGGCTTGTTTTGGATTAGGTATCTTTTTTTTTTTGCCTGAGACACTTGTCAAATCAGCGTAATAACTTGGCAGGCTAACCTGCTAACCAGCCCGGCTACTTACGGAGCTGTCACTGAGTGAGGACAGCCATTGCTTGCTAGCTAAGTGCTAGCGCTAGCTGGCAGTCATGTCTGCACTCTTTGCCACGTTTCAATGTGCTGCTGCTGCTGCTGCAGACGTTTGTGAGCGGGGTGTGGTTAAGAGGAGAGTCCAAGTTAATTCCTGTTGTAAACATGCGCAAACTTGCGTTGAATCGCAGTTGTGGCTGGCACAGGGGTTTCCGTATGTCGGGGTCTCAAGACACCTCTCTGTTTCAGGGGGACCTTGTTCGTCAGATGAAACAGGATGGAGCTCCTGATGTGGATGTCACCAAAGCTGTGGCTGAGCTGAAAGCAAGGAAGAGAACTCTGGAGGCCAAGGTGAGTGCAGTTTACTGTGGATGTCAGTGCACTTCATTGAGTCTGTTTAGGGATTCAGAAAGCTTGTACATTTCCTGCCAAGCCTTAACGTTACATAATTGGTTGAAGGAAAAAAAGAAATGAGGAATAGGATTTGCGATTGTTAGTGCTTAGTCATCATCGCACTTCTCAGCTTAAATAATCAGGCTGTGCTGCAAATATTGATGTGCTTTCATAACAATGTGGGGAGTGTGCCCACACTTTTCACCTGTATCAATCCACCATGTTGGCAAGCAGACTGGGCTCGAGATGCAGTGTTTGACCGCAAGGAGAATGCGTGAAATTTCTATGTTACAAATCTGATGTTTTGCAAACGTGGAACCTATTCCAAAACTATACGCCACGTAATAATCTCGACTTACTAGCGGACAGAGCTTTCAGCTGACCGAAACTCCAAACATAATGATACCAGCTCAGTTTGCTGAAAGAAAACCGTAAAATGTGGTTGAAAGCGCCGAACGCTTGTGGGTGAACCTTCGATCCTCAGCTTTATTATATAAGACTTTTCCCAAAGATCACAGAATGCATTTCCATGCTCAGATATTCAAAAATGGATCCTGATCCTCAAACTCAACTCTGTCTTCGACTCATTTTGTATCTTGACAGCATTGTGGCCTCTGTGAGAAGAAGCGTTGTAAATATAATTCTCATTGCAGGAACTGTCATTACAACCCAAAGATGACATTGTTGACAGAACCAAGATGGAGGACACCCTCAAGAGGCGATTCTTTTACGACCAGGCCTTTGCCATCTATGGCGGTAAGACCTAAACAACTAATGTTAGGAAAGTAAAGGTTTCGGTTGGTGCATGAATCACCGTACACGTAGTCTTTAAGATTTCTGTTACCATGCAGTAATGATCCTCAGGTGTGAGCGGCCTGTACGACTTCGGCCCCGTGGGCTGCGCCCTGAAGAACAACATCCTGCAGGTGTGGAGGCAGCACTTCATCCAGGAGGAGCAGATCCTGGAGATCGACTGCACCATGCTGACCCCCGAGTCCGTCCTCAAGTATGTGCCCTGTTGTGCTTTTGTCTGCTGTGTCTTTTTGTCACCATAAGATTGAGTGTTTCCCATTAATTACCTTGACTATGGTCTAATTTGTCCCGCCACAGTTTCATAATGAACCGAAAATATGTTTACAATTCTCATTTTAACATAAAACATCTCTAATGTTGTTTTGCACCGTTGCTTCAGCAAAGCATCTCACTGCCTCTCACATATTACTGTGTGTATATAGTGAGTCTGCTGCTGTGAACTCTGCTGTTGCTGCTCTAGAAACATTATTTAGTTATATTTAAAAAAATCAATTCTTATACTGTACTGAATTTATTCTTTAAAAAAAAAAACATTTTTCTTTTTAGTAAAGATAAAGAGCCGGTGAGAGTATCGATAAAGAACTGTGCTGTTAAGAGTATGGATAAGATAAAGATGCCCACCCCTACAGCTGGTGAGTGGCTTCACCCTGAGCTCGGGAGGAAGAGCAAATCGTAGTTCAAGTCCCTTCACTATGAGCCTTGTTTAACCAATGTTATTTTGTGATTATTAGTTTTACTTCATCAGTGAGCACTTTTTTCTTGCTAATGTCTGAGTGTAATGTGAAAAACTACAACCTGTGTTTTTCAATACATATTCTAATGATAATTAGAAATGTATGTAAAATGCATAGTTTTTAATCAGATAATATCACTTTTTTACCCTTAGCTAGGCAAAACTCTGAAAGTGTTTATGATTGAATTGTTCACTTGAGAACAAAGTTCTTCATACATCTAGCCTCTTAATTTTGCTCTCAAGGTGCACCAGATTGATGCATTTAACTTGAAAATGTACACAATTTTCATCTGGGGGAGCATGCCCCCTTACCCCTCTACAGGGTCCGAGGTCCACTCACCACAGTCTCACAAACTCCTGTGGGAAACACCGAGATGTGTAAGAATTATCACGTCTTTTAATGATGGTAATGTTTGAAGCTGCTGAAGAAAGTGCCTGGTGGTTCCTAGAGTCGGCTCCAAAGTGCTGAACTGTGGGTTTTTGTTAACAGGCGCATACTGATTCTGCAATTTTATGCATGGAAGCTGCCACTATTGCTGCCTTCCATAGCCCGGTTGCAGATACATTGATTTGATGGAATTTAAAACATTAACAACTCTTCCTTTTAACGCGTCGTGATAAATCAGATGTTTTGTTTGTTTCTTTACTTTTTTTCTTAGGACATCAGGACATGTGGACAAATTTGCTGACTACATGGTGAAAGATGTCAAGAACGGTGAATGCTTCAGGGCAGACCACCTCCTCAAAGGTAAGCCTACATCTGCCCGTTGTCTTTGATTATATTTAGAGACTTGGCTTCTACTACTGTGTAAACTAAAGATTAGTCATCCCAAAAGCACCTCCACAGAGGCCTTTGTAGGTTTTTCATCTCTATTATTCGTGGGATTCTGCTGAGGGAGGGATGGACACTGTCCAAACTTGTGTTGTCAGTGGCTGCGGCTGGTTGGCCCAGCTCTGAGTATCACTGTTGTGCCGGAGGGAGAATGGAAGTGGCTGGACCAGCTGTAATCACACAGGGCTTTCAGAGCAATACAAGCTGCTGGGATCACAGAGACTAGAGCTGGGCCAAAACCCTGGGGAGTAATTTGAGATATAAGGAGAACATGTCAGTTCCTGAAAGACTTGAAGACTAATTGGCTCAGATGCCAAAAAGAAATGACATGATGAAAGTTGAAAATGTTACGTAACAACTGAAATATATAAACCATGTGCATTTCATGCAGCTGCTTTGTTTTGAGAGGATAGCCGCACTGTAGGTAGAACAAAATGCATGAAAATCAGCAGTTTCTTTTATTTGACTCTGTGGTCCGTCAAGTACTATCTCAACTGTTTGTGAAAGCATTGTTTTTCATGTTTTTCATGTTTCTGTGTCCTGCAGCCCATCTCCAGAAGCTGATGTCTGATAAGAAGTGTGCAGCAGAGAAGAAGGCTGAGATGGAGGAAGTCATCACTCAGGTCAGTGCTAACTGAGGCAAAATGCTGTTTTCAAGGAGTATGTGGAAAAGCTGTGTCTGACATGGTTTTATATGGTTCACTGAACTTAGTTTTGCCTAATTATTTTCAGATGGACAACTACACCCAGCAGGAGCTGACCGATCTCTTTGTGAAATTCAACGTCAAGTCTCCCACCACAGGAAACGACCTCACACCTCCCATCTCCTTCAACCTGATGTTTCAGACGTCCATTGGACCAGGAGGGAACATGCCAGGGTAAGATCAAACGTAATACTGTGGAGAATTTTTCCTTGATGTTGATTAATTTGTATCACTGTTGAGTGATCGATTTTTAAATCTAAATTTGCAGCTATCTGAGGCCTGAAACCGCTCAGGGAATCTTCCTCAACTTCAAGCGTCTACTGGAGTTTAACCAGGGAAAACTTCCCTTTGCTGCTGCTCAGATCGGAAACTCCTTCAGGAACGAAATCTCTCCTCGCTCTGGACTCATTCGTGTTAGGTGAGAGATCCACTGTGTCGAGTATTCTTTTCCCAAATATTTCGAGATGTGACTCATGGCTTTAAACAGGAATATACTTGCTCCACATTTCCACGCAGGGAGTTCACCATGGCTGAGATTGAGCACTTTGTGGACCCAAAGGAGAAGGTCCACCCTAAATTCTCCAATGTAGCCAACCTGGAGATCATGTTATACTCCTCCAAGGCCCAGACCAGCGGCCAGTCTGCACATATCATGAGGCTGGGCGACGCTGTGGATCAGGTGGGAATCACTGCAAAAACTTTGATATTTGGACTAAGTACATTTGTTTACATTTAGCTATAGTAAAGGGCTGGACGATTTTGACATAAGCATAAGCATACAACATGTTTTTACAACAGTGCGTTCTTGTGTGCGCTGACGTGGTAGTGAGCTGCTGTTACAAAGAGTTTCTCCTCGGGGACTAATAAAGTATTTCTGATTCTGAAGTTTTCCAAATTCTATGGTAACTATACATTAGTACAATATAGAAAAATAGAGGACTATTAGGGCTTTAAGAAGGTATTTACACAGGAATCCTTTGATAAATATCATCTTGAGTAATATGGATGTGTAACCAAGCCAGTAGATGTATTTACTCTTCATTTCACACAGTAACAGAAGCTCAGAAAATTGCTTAACTGTAATTCTGCTTTTGAGACCAGAAAATTGCAGATTTTCAAATACTGAAATTCCTGATGAAATTTGATCTCACAGTATTGATACATATTTCCCAGCTGTGGTATTGCGAAAACACTGACTGTAATCCTCAATAAATGTGTTCTACAAAAGGGGTTTTAAGCAAATATAAGATTTGACCAAAAATGAGTTTTTGTCAAACTGCTGTTTCAAAGGACAATAATGAATTTTCACACCCCTAGTTGATTCTTACCTTCTGTCTCATTTAGGGAGTGATCAATAATTCCGTCCTGGGATATTTCATTGGGAGGATCTACCTCTACCTTACTAAAGTTGGAATTGCCAAAGACAAGCTGCGTTTCCGACAGCACATGGACAACGAGATGGCTCACTACGCCTGTGACTGCTGGGACGCTGAAACCAAAACCTCTTACGTATGCTCTTTTCCAGTTTTTTCTTGTGGCTTATCAGGTAGTCGACATACTCTTGCTCAAAGTAAATGTTTGTCCCTTGCAGGGCTGGATCGAGATAGTGGGATGTGCTGACCGGTCTTGCTACGATCTGAAATGCCATGCACGAGCCACAAAGGTCCCTCTGGTCGCTGAGAAGCTTCTAAAAGAACCCATATCCTTCAAACTGTAGCACCACTTAACACTGCAAAAGAAAATCTTTGTTCCATCCAATGACAAAGACAATTCTAATCATCCAGATGCCTTGTTGTTCTCCTTAACTTCTCCACACAAAGTTGAAAATGTCGTCCAGTTTGAACCCAACAAAGGAGCCATTGGGAAGGCATACAAGAAGGATGCTAAGATTGCCATGGAGTATCTGTCTGTGTGTGACGAGTGCTTCATAACAGAACAGGAGCAGCTGCTCAATGAGACTGGGTGAGTGCTGTTAACCGCAGCCGTATACAGTATGGGTGCTGATGAAAGGTTGTGGTTTTGTAATTTCCAACACAGTCAGTGTCTTATTTTTTACTTTACAGAGAGTTCACTATTGAGACAGAAGGCAAGTCGTTCAAACTCACAAAGGACATGGTCAGTGTGAAGCGATTCCAGAAGACTCTGCATGGTGAGATTCACTCATAAGAGATAAGATTTTACTATTTAGTTTAATGTTTTAATGTCTTGGCTTTTGTCTTTTACCATCTTGGGACCATGTTGGAAATACGTGTTTTCACTTGAACAGGTGACTTCTTTAACACACTTTTTCGGTCTGTCTCTGTCGCCCGCAGTGGAGGAAGTCGTTCCCAATGTGATCGAGCCCTCCTTTGGCATTGGTAGGATCATGTACACCATCTTTGAGCACACATTCCATATCAGAGAAGGTGACGAACAAAGAACAGTAAGTCGATAGTCTGGATGCCAAAAATGACCGTTTTATGATTTTTAATGATTTCTTGTTTTTATTTTTATTGCGATTGATTGTCATTCAATAGCTTGTTTGCTTCATTACTGCAATTTTAAAAGCTCTTTGATATCAAACAAAACAGATTTAATTCCTCATTGTGTGAATAAATTGAGACATGGACCAAGTGGTGGGTTCAGCTTTAGGGAACATTGTGTTCAAACATTGCTAAAATCTCTGACAGTATTACTGTTTTAATGCGTTTATGGTGCTGACATTTAAATGGTTAACAACTGTTACATAATCTTACAGGACTCACAATACCAGACTAACTTTATACATTGGTGGCACTGGTGCGCCTTACGTTTTCATTTAGGTGCACTATCGAATCGATCTAAACCGACGTGGCACCGAATGACACCAGCACCAACAGCAGCATAAGTAGGCCTACATTAAACAGGAGACACACTGCAGATTATTTGCGATTGTCAGTAGACCGCATGGGAGGGGTAGAGCGAGGGGACATTGTCCATTAGTTAATCAATTGCGGATGGGGTCATTTATGTCATTTTAAGCAGACCGGCTAAATTTCAGGCACACTAGTGTGACCAATGAAAATGTTTAGTCGCACTTCACAGATTTATGGTCCTCGGAGCCCTGCACATGACACAATTTGTGAAAGCTAAGAAATATTGTCAGATAATTGTCTATCAGCAAAATCTCAGAAAGTTTGTATCAGTCACCCCTGTGGTACACTATTGTAGTGTTTTATGTTTGCTGGTTGCTTGTAAAGATTTTTGTTTTCCTTTTCAACAGTACTTTAGCTTCCCTGCTACTGTAGCTCCATACAAGTGCTCCATCTTGCCTCTAAGTCAAAACCAGGAATTCACACCCTTCGTGAGGGAATTGTGTAAGTGGCCACATAATGATAACATATATGTTCCATTTCTGTCTGTGAGGAGGGGAAACAGCATGTGCTGCTGCTGTCTTGGTTAACAATTTTTGTTGCTCTTTCTCCCTCTTAGCTGAGGCGATGACCAAAAACGGTGTTTCTCACAAGGTGGACGACGCCGCAGGATCGATCGGCAGACGTTACGCCAGGACGGACGAGATCGGAGTGGCGTTTGGCATCACCATCGACTTTGACACAGTGAACAAGACGCCTCACACGGCCACTCTGAGAGACCGCGACTCAATGAGGCAGATCAGGGCCGAGGTACAGCACGTTCCCTTTTTTTCTTTTTTTTTTTGGTTTCGTTTGTTTGTCCTTGACTAAATCGATAATTTCTTAGTAGCACTTAACTATAGACTTCACTTTTGCATGTGTAGATTTGTTTGATTGTAGATGTGTTCGATTTAAATCAATGCAGCAGCAGTTTACAAAGGCCACGAAACGGCTGAAATTTCACCCAGGCTTTGTGCACATAACCATAAGAAGCACTGCACAATGTAACCGGTGTGTGTGTGTTTACCTTAAGGTCCGCCTCAGGCGTTGACCTTATTTGTGTATTTATTACCTCTCCTTACGGGGTAATTCAGTTTGTTCATACGTTTTCCCATCTTAACAGTTATTCTTTTGAAAAATGTATAGCAAGGCGCTTGACACTGCTTCAAATATGTGTTTCCGCTGTAATTACATAGGATTTAACACAATCAAGTAACAAAAAAAAAAATGTCTCTCTTCAGGTCAGTGAGTTGCCTGTGATTATTCGGGATTTGGCCAACGGCATTTTGAGCTGGGCAGAAGTGGAGAGCAAGTACCCCATATTTGAAGGACAGGAGAGCAGCAAAAGGGACACGGTTGAAGAGTAAAGCTCACTCGTCTGCCAGTCACTCCATGAAAATCCACAGACTTGTTGCATATGCATCACCAGGAAGAATATTGCAACTGTATTGTGCTAAGCTATAGTGGTGCACCAAGCCCTCCTTGTGTTCTACACCACAGCAATCACTAAAATGTCATGTATTCATCATATCTAACAGTTGTGGAAAGCTTGCACAGGACTGTTGTTTCTTTGATGAGAAACTTTTCATCCATGTATGAACCATGTTGATGTGTTTTTAAAGGGAGAAAATGTTATCAGGTTGTTGTCGTCAGTGGAGGGAGACTTCCACCATTCCAGTTTTCAAGCAGATGGGATTGAGATATTTAACAATTTCAATAAAAACACCCAGCACTTACTGGACCCGGGCATACCACTGCAGTGTTTTCTATTAAGCCTTTAAAGCTACCCAGACTGCGCGACATACAACCATTAATGTCCAGTTGTCCCCGTGACAGTGATCACTACTATTATAAGAGTATCAAGTCACAAACAATAGAGGAAACCAACAGACTCTTTAAGAAATCATCACCTCCTGGTTTCCACTAACAGCAAAATGAGATGGGATTAGGAGCTTTGAAACTCAATTTTTAAATGGATGGATCTGTATCATGTGTAACACGGCATAAATGTCCTCACTGCCTGTGGGATCACAATATAGCAGCAGCCCTTAGTATTCATTTTGACCACTAGCTGACAACACATGGTTCACCTCCCATCTCCTTCAACATATGGGAACTCCTACGAGGGAAGCCTGCTGGCACTTGAGCAAGAAATTAAACCGCCACATCCTGAAATAGTATATAACAGTGTATTTGCAGCGTCCAGCTGTAGAAGTGTGTCCATGAATGAGGTAGAGAATATTTTGATAAAAACATGTCTCTGTTGTGGCAAACATCCAGCACAGTAGGTGGGCACAGAATTGCTAAATATTCCAAAAACAGTTTCTTGCTGTCAAACTTTCAAGCATAACAGATCAACAAAATAAAAGGTCACTGAATAATATTCAGGACCTTTTCTAAATTTTACCCAGTGGACCTTTTACCCTTGTTTTTGTTTTGTTTTTTAACATATCGCTGCATCTGGATATCTCTGACTACCAAAGCACACTATCAAGTAAAAGACATGGGCCTTAAAGTGGCTCCTTTTTTCAATTGTTTTCGGCCGTTTTAAGCCTTTAATACAGGTTCATGGTCAGAGCCCATATGCCACAAGAGCACCCCGACTAAAGTGGCTTTTGCATTATTACTTGTAGAGAGGCCAAAATCTAGTTTTGATATCTTTTTTGATTCAGTATATACTGTGCTTACATGGTGCTTAGTCCTAAATGCATGTGTTTAATCAAGTAACCAGGTGGCTGGGTCTCCAAACTACAAGTCTGCTATGTAGGAATGGGAGGAACAGGGGGTCAAAAGGGTCCGGACAATTTATTGCTGCTGTGGGGCCACCAATTGGGTTAATGCAGCCATGCTGGATGTGTGTAATTACTAATAATTATGAATCCAGGCTTTTAATAAAGGCCATCTTCCCTCTCCATTGAAACGCTGCACATGTGGTGTTTACTCACTTCTGTCTTTATGGCACAGTTTTGTCTGTGCTTCCTGGATGATGCAACAAAAGCCCTGGTTTCAGACAGCACTGCACTCACCAGAGTCAGACTGTATGCAGGCATGCGCCTCCCCATGGTCTCTTTTCTCTCGGCTTAAAGAAAGCCTGAAGGAAAGTGAGAACAGCGGAGTCCAGAGCAGATCCACGGCTGGCCGCAGGAGGAGCGCGCTGCAGAGAGCTTTATATGCGTGTCAAGATGGAAGAGGTGCTGGCGCCTTGAAATGATTACTGTGTTTATGAGCTACATATACGTACAGAAATAACACGGACTGCTTTCATGTTAGCATCTAAGTAACAGACTGTAGTTTCACAGTCTAAATGTAGGAGAATGAAAAAATGTAAAAAAAAAATGTATATGGAAAAAATGTGCACGTTTGCCTATTTGGCGCTATAGTTGCAACTGAATGTTTTTCAATGACGAGCCTCATGGCGTGAAAATTGCAGTCTACAATTAGCTCTAAATAGGTATTTGTCACATAAATATTATTTATAATAGATCATAAATAGATTAAAAAACAAAACAAACTACAGTTGTCAACAACAACAGCATTTATTCTTTTTAGAAATATACAGACCATGTGTATGAATGATTAGTGGATTGTTTTAAAACTATAATTACAGAAAGAATAAATGCAAATATTACAAATAAAATGTTATATTATATAACAGTTACAAGGTTTGTAAGATGTTTGCAGAGATAAACTGAGGTTTTTTTTCTGCAGGGTGACTTGGTGAGTCAGTTGAAGGAAAAGGCACCGCAGAGCAGGAGCTGAGCAGAGCTGAAAGCTCGGAAGAAGATTCATGAAGCAACGGTCAGGCGCTCACAGCGGTTGGTTGGTCTTTTCCTGACATCCTCATGGCTCCACTTTCTGTTTGTCTGATAGAATATCTATGTGATTTTTTTTTTTTCTCCAGATTCCAAATTCAGTTTGAAGAATAGATTTCAAAACCATTACGCAAATATGCACCCTCTCTTCTAGGAGTTGACTTTGCAGCCCAAAGATGACACAGTGGACAGGGTGAAGATGGAGGATCTGGAGATTCGACACGTGTCACATAGACTGAGGGGAAGGTCAACCAGTCACAACCATGCTGGAGGGCTCACACAGTCCTCTGCGGCCTCCGTCCTCAAGCAGTGTTACTGTCACCTGAGCAACTCTCTTAACAACTCCTTTTTTAAATACTGTCTGCCTTGGTTGACCTTTTTAAAAAAACCACATACTCTATGCCAGTATATGACACATACATGTCCTATAATTCTGATACCACTGCATCTCACTGCATTGTGTTTTGTGTTGCTGTCACCAGACGGCACTGCGTGTTGTTTCATCTCACAGTTCATTGTAGAATGTGAGGCACGGATGTTTGGCTAGCACACAAAATTGCAACAGGCTTAGACCCTCCCAAAACAGATCTGGCAACCAGGAATATGGAAAATAGCAACAAGAGAAAAGAGACAGAAGGTCTTTTAATTTGAAAATGTAAAATAATTACACAGCACTTTACAAGTGTGTCAAACAAGAAGAAAACAATGCAGCAGCAAGGAAGTAGGTGGTAGGGTAAATAAAACATGCCAAGATAAAATACCCTAATAGACTCCTAATGTTGTGAATGTTACACTGATTTAGCAGTCAGTGTTCCGCCCCCTCTGTGTCAGTGGTCAAAATATAAATACATCATGTCACCTTTAACCGGTGGGAGCTCCCTCTCAGGGAGTCAGAGGGACCCGCAGCCACCCTGCACTCAGTGGATGCACAGCACATGTAAAAGTTTACATTTGATCACGTTTTTGTTTGTTTGTAGTAGGACATTTTGATCTGCGTTTTTTCCCCCTCTGAACAAATCGAAAAGGTACGTTTTTAAAGCAACTTTCTTTGGGCCACAACTGCTGCGTTCAAGGTCAGTATCACAACAGGTGCTGCGGAGGACAAACTGAAGTGCATGACAGTGTGGCATTTCAACAGCAGCCATCTCACTCACACACTATGAAGAGAAACCAGGGAGAGATTCTAATATAACTAAAACAAATAAGTGCGGGTGCTGTTATCTGTGGAGCTGAAAGACTATTTGGATTTTAGTTTCTGCTTAACAAATCAATAGTGTTGTTTTGATGCACTATAACTGATGAATAACTTCATTGGAGAGAAGTTTTGCTTAAAAATAGCAGGCAGCTGCACTTTGTTGAGTCTCATCAGTGGAAACTTGCCATCCACTTTTCTTTTCACTTGATAATCTCAAGCCAGTCAGGCAGATAACATTCCCGATTGATGTTGGCTTTTAGGACTTAAAACAATCATTTGACAGCCCCATGATATAAAAGAGGGGAAAAAAAATGCTTCTTATGTTACAGAAGACACATCAAAATAAAGCCATGCAGGATTGTATAGGCTAATATAACCTACATAATATTTGGCATGTAGTATGAAGAAGTAACAGTTTACAAGTACTGTGTTCAAGTACAATTTTGATGAACTTTACCTGATTATTCTCATTTTAAGCTACTTTATTCTTCGACTCCACTACATGTCATAGTGGAAAAATTTTACTTTTTACTCTTCTAGATGTGTTTGAGAGATATAGTTGCTAGTTACTTTGCAGATAAAGATTTTTACATAGAAAACCTATGATGCACTTTCCAAATATGGTACAATGTTACAGATTAAGCCAGCCAAAAGTATAATGAGCTGCAAATCAACAACATGAAATGCAGTCCCTGCTTATACATTAATGCAGCAGTAAGAATCAAATAATATAACCTCTGCTGCCAAATGAGCACTTTTAATTTTGATATTTAAACTAGATTTTGCTGCTAAATCCATTTGCACTTCTACTTTTACTTGCAACAGAGTATTTTTACATTAAGGTGTTGCTACTTTTATTCAAGTAAAATATATAAGTATTTCTTCCACCACTGAAAACAATCCAAAAACACCTTTAGTAAAACAAGTTTTGGCAGTGATACGTTCTTTGGTAACAAAAATTACAAAACATGGTCCATGTAATTAGTACAAGTATATAAAGCAGATAAAATTACTACAACGTTAAAGTATTGATTACATGCTAATGCATCAATAATATGATCCAGTATTAGAATATTATAACAGTGACTGAACAATGAGTGCATCATATGCGTCATCATTTATGGCCCTATCTCATTATGGCCATCATGCAAGATCTCCCTGTGTCAGAGAAAGGAAATACTCAAATAAAGTTTCTCTAGGGCAGTACTTACAATACCACTGGAAGTAAATGTCTTTTGTTACTTTCCACCTCTAATACCATGTCAGGGCAAGTACAGTACTGCACACATGACAGTGAACTAAATCAAGAACAATTAACAAGCTGAGACGTCTATATTTAGTTACAGTTGGAATAGATTCCTCTCATACAAACACTGAAGCTGCATTGTTCCTTTTAAGTTTTCAGCTTACAGCTGCTAGTTCAGGACTGTACCGTGTGTTAAATAATGCATAATGTGTCCTCCCTCCTGTTGTACAGAAAAGGGTAGGATCAGAACGAGAGATGTGATCAGGGAGAGGAAGTGATGACCACCACTGTCCGAACCATCAGGACATGTTTCTTATTTGTAGGCAAGATAAGGAAGCCCTGATGTGCTGTAACACCATGTTGTGCCATTTCAGTGGTAAAACCTGTACAGATAGAGTGTTGACTGGTCTGGTGTTGTGTGTTCAGGAGCCCCCAGAGCTCCTCCTGTCTGTGTCAGCATGGGGATCAAAGCTGCTCTTCCCAAATATGAGATCTATTTCTACAACACGGTGCTGTGTCTGGCCATGTTCTGGGCCGCCAGCTGGATCTTTGAGGTGTCCAGTTGTGAGTATGAGCAAGCACACACACACACACACACACACACACGCACAAGCAAACACAGGTGGGAAGAGTACTAGAACATCATGTTTGTGAAGTACACTTAATGCTCTGCTAATAAATATAAATGAGTCATGACACAGTCTGACATGTACACAAGCACCAAATGTGTCTTAATACGCAGCCTAAAATAGTCCCCAACAAATACACAATTTCCTCCAGTTTGAGTAATGTTTGCTGAAAACTACAGTGGCCAGCTGTTTCAAGAAATTACTGACCCTTTTAGTATGAAATAATGAAAATATATATTTGTGACCAATTGTATTTATATTAAATGATGTTTTCAGTAGGAGTGAATAGACTTTAGGCTTATGTCACAAACAGTCTGCAGAAGTAGAAGGGTTTTTAGTGACGGACTAACACGTTGTTGGTTTTGGCCTTTTTGTGGAATTTCTTGGCAATAACTGATGCTGGATTTTTAAGGCCAATACCAATATTGAAATGAGAGTTCAAAACAATCTAATAATATTATGTGTATTATAATGTTTTTGACATAAACATAGACCAATGTTTTAACTTCCCTTACATTTGGTTATTAAAGGCCCTGCATAGCCACACAGGTGATTTCAGTGCTACGTAATCAGACTCCGTATAAAAACATGGAGTTTGTGTACTAATAATGATGATAAATCTCTAAATCTTCCCTCCATAATAGGTGCAACAAAACTAGCGTGAGGGAGATGCCAGTGAAAAGCAAAGTAGAGCTGAATCAATTAGTTGCTTAATCGATAAGTCGATCAACAGAAAAATCATTTTCAACTATTTTGATAATTGATTACATGGAATACTGTCCATCGTTTATCTGAGTGTGAAATATATGCTATATAGTGCCCTCAAAAATGCACAAAATAGGCCTTTTTCACAGCAGACATTTTGGCTTGTTATAGCAGGACACGCACAGGTGTTACTGATAACATTAACAATGGCTCTGTTCTATTCAAGCGTCCCAGTAAGTCATGACATTGTGACAGTGAGCCAGCATGCACAACACCTCAGATGTATGATGTATTGATCAGATTATATGTAGTTAAATTTCATCATGAAAAAGCCTGAGTGTACATGTTTGAGTCTGAATACACCCTACAAGCTAATCCCTCTTCGATTTACTGATGCTTCCCAAAGTGGTGACCAGATTATGTAACAGAAAAATAAAGTTCAAAGCAAACCCACATCAAATATTCTTCTGACCATGCTAACTGAAGGTGACTCCGTAGTGCTTGGTTTTCCAAAAGTAGGTAAGTGCATCAAAGGTCCATATGAGTGAAAGTTAATTTAATGACGTATAAGTACATTAAAAAAGGCTGCTCAAATACAATAATGTCCTTTACTTTTGTTATATTTTTAAGAAATCAGTGCATTAGTTAGCCCAGAAATGAGGCTGGACTGTGAAACTGACGTTGAGGCATGAGTTATAAGTTTAGCCTTGTAGTGCACATACAGACAACACGATGTGCAGTATACATATGGGGCAGTGCACTGTGTGAGAGTGAAGAGTGGAAGCTATGCAGACCACGCACAGGAGATCAGGTGTCAATATTAATACCACAGAGCAGAGGAAGAAAATAGGTTTTGTGAAGGCCCTGCATATTGTGATTTCCACTTGTAACAAAGTTTCCCATTTGCATTCGAGGACAAGAAAAATGTAATAAAGGAAAAGACATTATATCAAGTGACAGAAAATGTCAATGTATGTGTGCTTGGTATGAGACATCCTCATATGCTATGATTTGTTTCTTGTTGCAATTTTTCATCAATTGTCTTGCTTTTCCTTTACTGTTTCCAGCCAGTGCAAACAGAAAGACGTTCAAAACCAGTGTGAAGCCAGGATGGTACTACTTTGGGAGGAAAATGGTGAGAGAACACTCATAGTTTAAGACATTTGTTATTGATGTAAAAATGTTCCTACTTATTATTTTTCTGCTCACTGTTCTACAGGATACGGCCGATTTAGAGTGGATGATGTGGTTTTCCACCTACAGAGAGCACATCGTTTTTGCTCTCTCTGGTCATGTGCTGTTCGCTAAGATCTGCTCCATGCTGGCTCCACAGGTGCTTCTACTGGCTGATTTCATTGATTAACTGATTGAGCTGCTGCAGGATGCAAACGATTCAGGTTTAATGACCAGCGCATAACATTGAGCCACTATGAAATGAGGCAGAAGAAACAGTCAGGGCCATCTCTCACTGCATTGTGTTATAATGAATACTTGACATTAAAAAAAAACCCTTTGTCACTATTTATTTTTGACAACGTTGTACAGTAGCTTTTTATATCATGAACTAAACAGCAGCTGATGGGACCAGGTGGAGAGAAAACGACTGATGGAGGGATGACTGTAGACAACAAACAGAAATGGAGTTCTATATTTAGCAAGATCACTTATGTCAGTTTGTTTTGGTTAGCAACACTGGACCACATGTCATGTGTCAGCAGAGTTTCATGGTGAAAGTCTGGTGAAAGTGTAGATTTTAGAATACTCGTTTGGTTGATGCTAAAACACAAAGAGATGTTTTCATGATAATGGAGATTTTCCAGCAGTATAGCAGAGTAAAAAAAAGTATTTGTTATCATTTGACATTAAACAGATGTCAGCAGCATTGTGGAGTCATTTTTTTAATTTTTACAACTTATAAATCTAAAGCCAGACACACCCTGCATCATTTGTTTGAGTAATTACCAACACTTTTATTTTGTTGATTATCTATTAATTAAAAGGTGGCTTTACTGCAGTGGTGGAAGAAGTACTCAGATCTTTTACTTAAGTAAAAGTAGCAGTACCACAATGAAAAAATACTCTGCATTCCACACATTACTTAAGTAAAAATAAATATGTATTAGCAGAAAATTGTACTTAAAGTGTCAAAAGTAAAAGTACTCAGTATGCAAAATCACTCCATTCAAAGTGTTACATTTATTAAATATTTATTATTGGAATTTTAATTCCTGATTCATTACCATCTGAGCAGCATCAAGGTAGAGTTCATTTTAGCAGCTGTATATACTGTTGGGTAGTTTCAGTTATAACAATGTGTTTTTTATAAACTGATCACATGTTTGACTTATAAAATCTTGATCTTAAAAGTAACTACTAACTATAGCTTGCAGATGAATGTACAGTAGTGGAGTAAAAGGTACAATATATCCCTCTGAAATGTAGTCAAGTAGAAGTGTAATGGCAATACTCAAGTAAAGTACAACTATGTCAAATTTGTACTTAAGTACAGTACTATAGTAAATGCACTTAGTTGTACTTTCCACCACTGCATTGCTTTGTCATTCCTTTGAGATGTGACTTGGTCGTGTGGTGACGCAACATTTCTCTCCCACAGTACAGGTCCTTGGTGTACATGGTGTATGGGCTGCTGGCTGTGTGGACCAGTATGGGCTGGACCTACGTCACCCTCATCCTGTCCCACTGTATCCTGCTCTACAGCATCTCCTTAGTGAAAATCCGCTGGCTTTGCTTTGTCACTGGTCTTTGCACCCTCGCTACATTCAAGTGTGAACCCTTCGTGTCCTGGCAGGTAAACTGTGGGCACAGAAGTTACATTACAAAAGTTATGAATATTAATAGGATTGTTTCCTGAAGCAAGAAGAAAATTGTCATCAAAGTATCCAAATTTCCCTCAACTCTTTCATACTTCATTTTCCCTGTTTCCATCCCATGTAGGCAGGTTTTGTGGAGGGGGACTTTGAGCTGCGCCATGTTCTCTTCTATGGAGGTTGTGGGTTTACTATAATGCGCTGTATGAGCTTTGCTCTGGAGAACTGCGAGAGAAAAGATGGAAACTACAACATCCTGGAGCTGCTCAAGTACAACTTCTACCTCCCCTTCTTCTATTTCGGGCCCATCATGACCTTTGATACGTTTTATGTTCAAGTAAGTTAAATTAGGTTTTTATTCCCAGTCATCCAGCAGCTCAGGCATTGTTGGACTTTGTTGATATAGTGCCCTAGATGGTCTTGTATTCATAGACCAGAGGTTCCCAAGCTTTTTAGTTTGTTACCCCTTTAAAATGAAGCAATATCTGCTTGTGAGCCATGCTCACTACATATGTGGGTTATGACCAGGCCAACCAAACAGTCACTCTTTTCCCTGTTTTATTTAAATATGTTTAGAGGCCTGAAGAGGTCAAATCATCCAGTAATTCACAGAAAAACACTGACACCTTAACTATAACTTTGTGAGGATGACAACAGTTAGATATAAGGAGACCATATAGAAAGAGTATGAGAAAACATAAATGGAAAAAAATGCTTATTGCTGTGTTCATGTAAAGGATACACTCAGTAGCCTTCAGCCAGGTCTTTGGCTTTTTGACGTGTGTCTGCTGCCCCCCGCAGGCCAACAGGTCAGACCTGACCAGGAAAGAGTGGGAGATGTGGAACATCAGTCTGCAGGGCCTGATTCACCTGGGAGTCATTGTTGTAGTGGACGTCCTCTTCCATTTCATGTACATCCTCACCATCCCCACCGACATGAAGCTGCTGAGGCACCTCTCAGACTGGGCTCTAGGTCTGTCCCACCTCCCCTAAATAACCTACATTTAATGTTTTTAATGCTGTGGTGTGTTCACCTGAGCAGTTGACACGTCTTCTTTGTAGAAACATTTATCATGAGAAGAGGATTTCATCATGTGGATAACTTACATATTATGTGCCTTTATTTATTCCAGTTGTAGTTATACTTTATGTTAAGTTCATTAAAATGACAATGAAGTGACTGCATAAGTAAGGTGATCGCATTGTTTCCAGTGGGCCTAGCGTACTTTAACCTGGTGTATGACTGGGTAAAAGCAGCTGTCATGTTTGGAGTCATCACCACAGTGTCCAGACTGGATCATCTGGACCCTCCCAAGGCACCAAAATGCATCACTATGCTCTACGTGTTTGCTGAAACGTGAGTTGTGTTTACACAGCTTGATCACATTTGGATTATTGCAAATCTGTAAAACTAATCCTGTATTGTTTTCTTTTCTCCTTTCATAGCCATTTTGACAGAGGGATCAACGAGTGGCTGTGCAAGTGAGTGTCTCAGAAAGATCAGTGAATTAAATAAAAATCGTATATTAATCTTTACAGATTTAGAGGTTCTGATGCTGTCTGATTATCCACAGATATGTGTACAATTACCTGGGTGGAAAACACGAGAATGTGGTGGAGGAGCTTGTGGCTACGCTGTGCACGTTCGGCGTCACCATCCTCTGGCTGGGACCCTGCGAGGTGGTGCTGGTCTGGGCTTTCTTGAACTGTTTCGGCCTCAACTTTGAGCTGTGGACCGCCAAGCTCTTCTCCATGGAGCCTTTTGCTTCTTTTGAGGTTTGTTAGCGGAGGTTGCCTTCACATTTCAGTTAGGATACTGACAAAAAATGAATTTTGTATATTAATTATGTTTTATTTACAGATGGCAATGTCAGAAGCAACATCCCGCCGGATCAGAGCCATCTTCAATACTTTCAACTTCTGGAGCATTGTGTTGTATAACATCCTGGCCTTGAAAAGTTTGGACTTTGCCAAGTTGGTCTCCAAACGGCTGCTTCTCAAAGGTGATTTTGTTTTTTCAATTTCTAAAGAGTTAAATTTTTTGACTAAATATATTAACCTTATTATGTTTTTCTTACCTTCCCAGGATTCCCTATAACTACCATCATCGTCATGTTTGTGACCTACTGCCTGATTCAAGTGATTAAGGAGAGAGAAAGGAGGCAGGCCCTCATCGATGATCCCGATCCTCTTCCTCCCGCTCCCCCTCCAAACGGCGCCACTGCCCTGACCAGCGCTGCAGCTGCACCTGCTGCTGCTCAGCCAGTCGCAGATCCCAGCAAGGAAAAAGCCGAGTAGATTTGATGCTAATAGTGAAGGATATAGGGTACACAGCCAATAGTATTAATGCCAGTCCAGATTTTATAACATGAATTGTGAATGGATGCTCACTTTCTGCCTGTGTAGAAAACAGCATTCAATGTAAATAAATGAATCATCATTAACTGTATTTATAGCCAAGAGGGAAGAAATAGAGCTTAAATAGAAACAAATATGATCTAATATACAGTATAATGTACAGTACACCTGTATACGGTCCAGTAGCAACTGAAAATTCATAACGATAAAAACTACACTGTCATTTTTCTGAAACCCTTGTCATTAATACAAAAAATAAAATGCACATATTTGTTCAAAGCGTCAAGTTTTTGTCTTTATGGAGATTTTCCTTTCTCTGTTTGAATATGAATGAGAAAAGGGGGGTTTTTACAGTCCATGAGTCAGTGTTGAGCCTTGGCATTAAGGGTTGTGAGGTATTTCTGTTGGGTTACATCAGCATTTAGCAGCTTGATTCCTGTTTGATACCTCCACTAGAAACACTTTTAACACTGTCGGGTGGAACGGCTCTGGTCACACCTGTGGTGAATCACTACCTGGACCTATGTCTATGAAGTACATAAAATATCAGGTTGTTTTCACCAATACATTAAAAGGAGTACCTAGAGCAATGAGATAACTTCTGTTATGTATTGGGGCTTTATAAATAAAATTTAATTTAATCAAAAGTCATTTTATTTTGAGAGCTCCACACCGGTCTACTGAAAGAGCCTTTTTAGAGTTCAACAATGTAATAATAAGTGGTGGAAGAAGTACTCTTTTTTTTTAGTTAGGTACAAGTAGCAAGTCCACAGTGTAGAAATACTCTGTTACAAGTAAAAGTACAAAAGTAATAGCATCAAAATATACTCAAAGTACCAAAAGTAAAAGTACTCATGAAGAATGGCACATTTCAGAATAATGCAGGCCTATTTTACATTATTCATTATCATTATTGATGCATTAATGTGCACATCACTTTTATTTAATACATTTAATTTAACTGAGTTAATTCAGTTTTATTTATTTGAGTTGGTGTATATTTGAGTTAATTAAATGAAATTACATTTAGTTAATTTAATTACATGTTATTTAATTCAGCTGATGAAATTCAATTTATTTGAGTAAATTCAATCTAATTTATTTGAGTTAATTAAATAAAATGTATTTGAGTTAATTAAATTAAATGTATTTGAGTTGATTTAGTGTAGTTAATCTGAGTTAATATAATTTAATTTAAAATAATTTAATTTCTTTATTTTATTTAATCTATTTGACTTAATTTAATTGATTTATTTTAATTACTGTATTCGCTGGCCCTGCTTCCTCCTGACATACCACTTAATCCAAAGATCATATCTTACTATACACAAATTTAAAGGACAAGGTTGGTGTTATTCTATATATAAATATCACAAAAAAACCCAAAACCAACAATGTGTTAGTCTGTCTCTCAATACTTTCCAACTTCCCTACAATGTCTGTGGCACTCAGCTAAAACAGCATGGCTCTTTAGCAAACAAGACCAAAACAGAAGCAAATTGTCTTTTTATTGGGGACTACTTTAAGAGTGTGTTTTAACAGTTTTTGGACAACGATGGGAGGTCTTTGGCACTAAGGAATAAGATATATCAGGCTTTGCCAACACAGAAAATAATTGATATTGATAATTGATTTTGGCCTTTAAAGGGGATTTGTTGATAATAAGAAAAATATCACCAGACTTATCCTTTAATTCAGAGCCTGAATTAGAAAAGTCACACAAGTTTTTGCAGAAGTGACATTCCCCTTAAACCTATTTTATATATTATTTTATTTATAACTGTTTGAATGCTGCAATTTCATCACATCAAAATGCTGAGGAAGCAGCCAGCTAGCAGATTAATGCTTTACCAGACATTAAATAATCTCTCTTCAAAAAGCGAAATCAACCCAAGATAAGACAAATTCCATAATTGCACCTGTTGAAGAAATAATGTAAACTGTAAAACACAGGATGGTATGGTATGTATGTATGTAGGGAGGAAACCACAATAAAGTTACAATATTTTGTTCTAAGGTTGTGTGCCTTCAATCATACAGCGTGTGATTATCATGTAAATGTAGTAATATACCAAATTGACACTGTTGCTATAATGACTCAGTCACAGGGACCCCAGGGGGCAGTCTCTAACGTCATCTTCTCCAGATCCCATCATGACTTAGGTTGGACATATTTGACATGAAACAATGTGTCAGCTGTCTGAGAGTGGGTGGATGTTCCCGGGAGTGGGTAGGGGTGGGGTTTGAAGAGTGGATATTACATTTCAGGTTCCAGAATGAAGTCCATAGCTCCACACCGAGCACCCAGACTATAAATAACCTGCCAGTTGGAGCTCAGCTGAAGGGTCGGGACAGCTGAGGAAGTGGGCCGTCCCGGGATACAGCTTGGGCATTGAAACTGCAGACTGACTGTGTCTGAATCCTTTTCCCAGGAAAGAAACTAAACCTACTCTGCTATAAAGAAGATCCATTTTATTTTCAAACTCCCCCTTGCCAGGAGCAATGGCTCTACAAATAAACCCCATGGACGAACCCAGGATATACCAGCAGACATTGCTCCAGGACGGCCTGTATGACCTGCTGGAAAACGACAAGCTGGTCGACTGTGTACTGAAAATCAAAGACAAGGAGTTCCCATGCCACCGGCTGGTCCTGTGTGCTTGCAGTTCGTACTTCCGCTCCATCTTTCTGTCCGACCTGGAGGAGAGCAAAAAGAGAGAGATCGTCTTGGAGGATGTGGAGCCGGGCGTCATGGGGCTGATCCTTAAGTACCTGTACACCTCCAAAATCAATGTGACAGAGCAGAACGTCCAGGACATCTTCGCAGTGGCCAATGTGTATCAGATCCCATCAATTTTCACTGTATGTGTGTCTTTCTTACAAAAGCGCCTGAGCCTCAGCAACTGTCTGGCTATCTTCAGGCTCGGCCTCATGCTGGACTGTCCCAGGTTGGCTGTCTCTGCTCGAAACCATGCCTGCGAGCGCTTCCAGCTCATCTCCAGAGATGAGGACTTCCTCCAGCTGCTCCCCAGTGAGCTGGCAGCCATTTTAGCAAACGACAATCTGAACGTAGAGACAGAGGAGGCGGTGTTTGAGGCTTTGATGAACTGGGTGTCCCGGGACACGGAGAGCAGAGAGAAAGAGCTGCCAGGTTTGCTGGATTGCGTTCGTCTGCGTCTAGTCAACGAGAATTACCTGAAAGAAAAAGTGGAGAAACACAAACTGATCTCCTCCAATCCTGAGTTGCAGCAGAAACTCCAGCTGGTCAGGGATGCTCTCGTTGGGAAAATGCCAGAGGTTAAAAAAAGCAAAAGCAAGAAGGAGGACAGTGGCGCAGAGAAAGATGGAGAGAAGGAGGAAGAAGAGGGTCTTCTCCCAGGGTTCCTGAATGACAACCTGCGATTTGGCATGTTTGCCAGGGACTTGATACTGATGGTGAACGACACGGGTGCCGTGGCCTACGATCCGACAGGGAACGACTGCTTTGTAGCATCACTTTCCACACAGATTCCCAAGAACCACGTCAGCCTGGTCACCAAGGAGAACCAGATCTTTGTGGCAGGAGGATTATTCTTTGATGAACAGAACAACGAGGACCCACTGTGCGCTTATTTCCTACAGGTAGGAGAGGTGCTAGATAAAGTTGTGAGAGAAGAGAAGATGACAAATTTGAAATGACAGAAACTGATTTCAGCTCAGCCTATTCTTAGATGTTTTATTCTTTGAAATCCTGCAGCTCTTATGCCATTAAGAATGTAATAAACATTTATGTGACTCAACGTATGATATGACCCTTCTACTGCTGAATGATGCTCAATGTTTGTATTAAACCTTTTAAAACCCATTGTTCCACTCAGTCAAAACCCTTGCTGTGGGTACCAAATTTTGCTTAAATTCACCAAACATGATTTGACATTGGTCCCAAGCTTTCCAAAGATACCAAATATGGCATGGTGAATTTTTGGGAAAACGTGGATAAAATTATGCCCAAGACGTCTAGAAATATAAGTGCAGTCATACAATTCAGGGGGTTTTGGGTTTAAATATTTCACTCAATGTAAACTCCATATAGCTTTAGTGATTTTTTCCAACCTCATACATGTAGCATGAGGGGAAATAGAAAGGGGAAACTGGATGTTAAGGGGTTTAACCTGAGTATATCTACCTGCTGTGTTTGGGTCTGCCTGCATGTGCTACAGTACGTGTACTTCAGATGCCATAAACATAACCCAGTCACAAATGTTTGACTCCCGTGATCTCAGTACGACCCGGTCGGGTCTGATTGGCTGGGGATGCCTCCCCTCCCGTCTCCCCGCTTCCTGTTTGGGCTGGCCGAGGCTGAGAACTCCATCTTTGTGTTAGGAGGGAGGGAACTGAAGGAGCAGGAGCTCACACTGAACTCAGTTTTGGTCTATGACAGACAGTGAGTTAATGTATCAAACCTTAAGAGTAAATTATCATTTTCATGAAATTATTTAATGGACTGCTGTCCTCAGGAAAGAATCCTAATTAATTTACTCCTTTCGTGTGGTTTCTCATTTACAGATCTTTTATATGGGGTGAATCGGAGCCAATTCCTTATCAAGTCTATGGACATGCAACAATATCCCATAATGATGTTGTTTATGTGATAGGTGGAAAAGGAGACAACAAGTGAGTATTAAATGCGATCAAAATATTAATAACCATCTGTCGCAAGTGTAAAGATTTAAGACTTTATTCTTTAATCAAGCAAAACACAGAAAATGAAAAAAAAAAAGTCATATAAGGAGACCAGTAGAGATTGGCCGAAACACAGTTTTTTTGTCTCTCTTGTGAAAAGGAGCTGTCTGAGGCAGATGTGTGCATATGACGCCAAGAGATTTGAATGGAAGGAGCTTGCACCCATGAAGGTTGCTCGTTCTTTATTTGGAGCCACTGTTCATAAGGACAAAATATATGTGGCAGCTGGAGTCACCGACACTGGGCTGACGGACTCTGTGGAGGTGTACGACATCGCTACCAACAAGTGAGTTTCTCAAAATCAGTGAATAAGGCTGCATGAGTAAATGGGGGTGACACATACATTAGCTGACCTGAGAGCTTATGCAAACTAAGTGGATGCTTAGGGCATGAAGTCACCAGGGGAGCCCCAAATCTTTGCAGAAACAGGAAATCACACTGAAGAGATATTGTTTGGTTTACTGGGTTATTGCATTTTTCAGTTTCTTTTAGTTAGTTAAACTGCAGTTAACTTGTTGTTAGTCATATTTTCACATTACTAACTTCATTGTAAAGCTATTTTGGGGGGGCAAACAAAGAGACAACATTACTTTAATTTAGTCTAAAAATGTTTGGGGGCCCCAAAAATATCAATTTCCTAATCGAGATTTTCGAGCCCTCTTGAAGTGTATTGCACCATACTGAACTGTGCCTGTGTGTGTGTGTGTGTATGTGTGTGTGTGTTTGTATTTACATTTTTCAGGTGGTCAGACTTTGTGGCGTTTCCCCAAGAGCGTAGCTCCCTGAACCTGGTGTCTTTGGCTGGCTTGCTGTATGCTGTAGGAGGTTTTGCCATGATGCCTTTGGAGGACAGCGAAGAGATCATTCCCAAAGAAATGAACGACATCTGGAGGTGGTTCACAATAACAGACACATTTCTTTTCTTTCACACATTCATTCATAGTGCTCCCAGAACTTTCTTTTTAGCTATGATTAGGGCTAATATCTATAAAGATAAAGTCAACCTTTGTCACACTGGACCACATGCTAATAGAAAGTAAAACAGGAAGTCTCATTTTCAATACTTCAGAAATAATTCTGACAGAAATCATATTAGCAATTTGCTCTGTTATGTTAATTCACCCAATAAAGGTGTTATTCATGATATATACTTGAAACATCTGTGAAACATATGTGCTGTCCAGCTGCGCTGTTAATTGCTTTTTTTCCCAGTGAGTTTTACCTTTTTATGATCAAAGTCTCTTAACCTCCTCAGGTTTGATGAGACAGAGAAGAAGTGGAATGGGATCCTCAGAGAGATCCAGTACGCTTCAGGGGCCACTATTCTGGGGGTCCGCCTCAACACCCTGCGTCTCACCAAGATGTAAAACCCCCTCCAGTCCCTGCTTGTTAACAGAAATTGGTGCTTGTTAACCAGTAGTTCATAGCAGTCCAAGCTAGGCTCAGAGTCACAGTGACATTTAACATCAGTAGCGTCGTTAAGAGTCAGCTTAGTGTGTTTGGTGTTCAGGTTGTTTTATTTTACACTATGCTACAGCAGTTCTGGCTTAACATCATGGACAATCTTTATTGATTGAAGGCATTTTTTATATATGTGTGTTTCAGTGATTGTAATCAGATTTAGACTATAAAATGTTGAAATTTTTTTCACTGTATAGATTTAAATTGTAATATTGAAGTATTTAACACTAAACACTGTCTTGATAATCATGAAATATGTTGTGCATTTCCCAACAGATGGCAGCAAAGTCATAATGTAGGTACCTTTTGGCAGCATAACTGGAACATGACAGTTAAAAAACAATTTCAGTGTCTGCGCAGAAACAAAACCACAGCACACATCTCCATTTGCAATAATATATCTATACTGTTTAATATTGAAATGATTTCATTACGCTCTGCTGTGTTACAGACAGTAAACACTAGTCAATATTACAATAAAAGACAGAAAATACAGTCTAATGTTATTAGCACCTAGACACTATTGTCCTTGTACGGTTTTTAGTATTTTAATATAGCTGAACTTGACAACTACTGCCTACACATGGTCTTTGTACACCAGAGTTAACTAAGACATAGTGTTTACATTATAAAGTAGAGAATCAGCAAATAACAGTACACATTATGATTTCTTTAACACAACTGCAGCATGAGTAATTGGGAAATGTAGAGGGTATGTGGATAATACGTCTTTGAATTGACTGGAATCGGTTCCCATGGTTATTATCACATATATTTTTGCCCCCAAAGGGGAAAAAAAAAAATGACCATTGAACAAATGTATTAGAACAGCTAACCAGACTTTCACATGCAACATAACCACCAACACTTGTTTTCAAACGTTATGTTATAGTTTTTATGGAGCCCAGAAGCTGAACAAAATGTGAAAGATTATCAGTGGAGTCAAATATACAACTGAACACATAATAAATCATACTGTTAGTATAAACATTTAAATGGAAGATTAGCTAGCCACCTAGCTGAAGCTAACTTTGTTATAAAACTACACCAGCCAGTATAATGTTAATCATCCATATAATCTGTACTGCTGTCTTATCACTGTATAAACAGTTGGTACAGTAGCTAAAGCATTTAGCTTGAATATTTGATATGTTGCTGGCTTTTATCATCCCACTCTTGCCATTTTATATATTTTTTAAACTTTATTTTATTCCTGTGTTTTTCTGATCCCAGTGTTGTTTGTATTGTTGTTTTGAGGTTTTATCTGCTGTTTTTTTCTGTAAAGTCCTTTGTAACCTTATTAAGTACTATATAATAAAGTTTATTATATTATTTTAGCTAGCAAGCTAACAAAGTTAGCTAGCTACTAAGGCTAATAAGCTTTAGCGAGCTAATAATGCTAATCATTCTAAATAGCATGTCTTTTGTCTTCATCAGACTTTATTATTGTGTTTTATCCTTTCCATTTTGTAGATGCGTGTTTATCAAACAAACTACACAAAAAAACTACAAGTAGCTTTCTACTCTTTTAACCAACTGATTGGGAAGTTAAAGGAGAAGTATAACATTTCATATTTCTGTTTACTATGGCTGCAACTAACGATTATTTTCATTATCGATTCATTTTTTGATTATTTTTTCAATTGATCGATTAGTCTATAAGTAATTTATATTTGTCTTTAAAATGTCAAAAAGTGGTAAAAAATGCTCAATCATAAATTCCCAGCACCTAAGGTGACATTGTCCTGTTTTGTCTTACCAACTAATTGACTAATTGTTGCAGCTATACTTTTACACTCCATTTTAAATCATTGAACTAAAAATATTATTTATTGATGTATTCAGTTATATTTTTGACTCGCCGGATAACTGCTTGTCAGTTTTGGGGCTCCATAAAAATAAAAAAAAATAAAAACTGCTCCTCCAAACTTAAAAAAATAGAACTTTTTTTTCTTTTTTTTTTTTTTTTTTTTCTCAAAAGAGTTAACACATTTCTTTAAATTCTTCCATACATACAATGCTTTCTCTCCAATATAATCATGTAAATTTATCATGGAATTGCTATTAAAATAAGACAGCAATATTCCCAACACTATTCTTGAAGCTGAAGGCCACACAATCAAGTCCTTTTGATACACACTTCGATTATAGCAGCTAAACCCAAAACATCCCAGTAGAGACCCAACTTGGCAATCCCATGAGCACTCTGCTTTGTACCAACTGCAATGCTTCATTATGTGACAAACATTTGCCTTGGGTGCGATGCAGAATGCACAGTCACTGTGGTGTCTAGGCACCCACTTAATCACTGACAACCCCTCACTTAAGGACAAGGGCAGTGCCACCTTTGCCCAATCTAATATGAGCCTTTGGCTGCCAGCCTTAGTAAAAGAGAATTTGGCTAATTAAAAGACAAAGCCTTGCCTTGAACATAGAACTCCTAAACACTGTGCAAACTTTCCCTTCCCTGTTTCTAGATTCTCAGCTTTTGTGCCATTTAACTTTATAAAAGAAAACAAAAAAAAGTACACTTTTACAATGCACACAAATAATTTGTTATTCTTTAGGATTTGGGCGATGTCAGGGCTCATAAGTTTCGGTCTTTGAAACATTTTCAATGTACAGCTCGATTAAGTGTCATTACATCACTTTGATGACATCAGATGGGTTTTGCCTTGTTTGCAACTGGATTTAGGGAAGACTTGTGCATCCAAGACAAAGGATTAACATTTTAAATTTTGCTTTCTAGGTTGGATTTAGACTTTAATAGCTAAATCACTCTCTACACTTCCTCCGAATGCTGAGTCATGAAGTATATATGTAATATAATCATAATATGTCATATATTTTCTCTACTTTTTACTCTTGAGCTGCTGTAACAAGTGCATTTCCCAGGTATGAGATCAATAAAGTTTATTTTATCTTTTCTATCTTATCTTAGTTTGTAAAGTCGGGTAAACATTTTACATTACTTTTTTAACATTTGCCAATTCATTTGATACATTTTGGCCCTTAAAAAAAATCTGATGATCTGCTCAGGTTCATTCACCTCCTAAGTGATGAATATGATGCAGTTTCGTTTGATTTACTCTAACAGCAATTGATTAATATTACACTGGTATGGAAGACAGTAACTACAGAAGATTCTAGTATAATAATTCAATCTGATTCCAAGCAGGTACATACAGTAGGATCTATTTTTGTAGGGTCTGAACAAACAGTTTTGAAGTCCCTTTGGTCTGAAACAAAATGTTGTTTCAGAAGACTGAACACCTGCCAAGGACACATTTGTGCCAGTGATTGTATTTCCTATAATCATATGCCTCAGAAAAAAAACAAAAAAACACAAAAAAACATACACCTGCCATCAGCAGATTTCAATTCAAATAACTGCAACTGTACCAACCTTCAAACCATGCCAGCTGAACTTGAATATAAAGTACTCACAATAATTGATATATCTTTCTCATTACTCAACTTGGCAACTGACACCTTCCTTTTCATTTCTTCATGGCCTGACATATAATAGTCACATATATTAATAGGAGCTAACTGGTCATTTCTCTTTATTAGGGTAGTGATCGGAGAACCAACAAATCAGAAACAGCCATAGCTGAACTGTATGCACTCTTAGGGAAGAGTCACAAATACTTGTTAAAGAGCTGCGCAGTGCTAAACAGGCAGACTGAAACACAAAAACACCTGTTTAGGTGCACTGACTCCACACCACAGTGAATAAGTTATTCTAGGAAACAAAACACAGGCCACTTCTGCAACTTACTACCCAACTCTGAACAAATTTGAACAAATGATCCAAAGAAATTGGTTGTCAATTAGTAGATTTTGTTAATAATTTATGAGTATCAATATCCACACTGCACATTTAAATGTAAAATGTATGCCTTTGGGCATAGTGTGGCAATCAAATTCAAAGTGCATAAATCAGTAGTATTAACTACTATCCCTCCTCCTTTACCATCAGCTACTGCCATGATCCATAACACAAAAACATTCAAATCTCTCCAAGTGTAAGGCGAATACACAAACTATAACCACAGTATCTCAGTATTGTCTCTCGGGCTAGTGCTTCTCAAAACAGTGAAGTGGGAAAATACTTAAGTACATTTTGAGTCTTTTCATGTGAAATATAATGTACCCTAAAGGGAGGCTTTTCTCTTTCTTTAGCGTAGGATTGCTAACAGAGTGGAGTTTATTAAGATGCCACAACAGAGCAACAGTTCTTATGTTCGTGTGACATTGACAGGGTTCCTTTAGTCCTCTCTCCGTCAACAATCAGAAGCCCCATCTACCAATAATCACATCAAACCTTAGATGGGTAGAAAATGTTGGCAGTGACCTATTCAAACTCCTCAAAATGTCTAAATTGTAGCTCGTTTCTGACCATGGAGCTCAACTGTCCAGTAAGGCTAAGTTGGATCTATCACAGCCAGAATATATTCAACAATTTAACAGCTCTAGAACTTTCATTTAAAGGGCAGTCTCAAACTGGACCCTGTAAAAAAGCAGCAAATCAATGTACAAAACATGTGTTAGACACATGAAGAAAAAAAGTACCAATATCAAATAACATCTGATGTGGCTCTAGCTTTTTAACCATGGCAGTTTATGAAATACATGTAACTGGGGTGAGCTAAGACATAAGAATACCCTAAGGTGCTTAAATTTGTCTTTTAAATAAAACAATGAACAGCTTATTACATTTACAAAAGCTTATCCACATATTCCAACTTTCGGTAGTACCAGCCAAGATACACATGGGGCCACATTCAACTGACTCTCCAAATGTAAACATGAGGAATTAATCACAAGGAAGAAACACGTCTTAACAATATTTACACGTTAATGCTACACTTACAAGTAAGCTATCTATAGATAAAGTGAGCGGGAGTGCATCGATAGTGCACAGAGACTCTTTTTGGATTTCATTGATTGAAATGTCAGATTTAAAGGAATATTCTGACATTTTGGGAAGTATGCTTATTTGTGTTCTTGCAGAGTTATATGAGACGGTTGATGCCACTCATTAAATATAAAGCTAAAGCCAGCAGTCGGTTAGCTTAGCTTAGCATGAAGACTAGAAACAGCTAGCCTGGCTCTGTAACAAAAGCCGCCAACAAGCACCTCTAAAGCTCATTAATTAATATGTACAATCTTGTTTGTCCTTGCTGTTCAAAACCCAAAGTCTAAAAATGACAATTTGTTATTTTACTGGGGGTTAAAAATACTTTAGCTTTTGGTTAGTGACGTTTAGAGGGGCTGGTAGGTGTATTTTATTTACCTTGAACAGAGAAAGCCTAGCTGTTTCCCCGTTTCCAGTCTTTGGCTTACTAAACAAAAACCAAAGCGTTTTAACCCCCAATAAAACCACAAATTGTCCATTTATACACTTCGGTTTTTGTACAACTTAACAAACAAAATTTAACATCTTAATTAGTCTCTATGCTAAGCTAAGCTAACCAGCTGCTAGCTGTAGCTTTATATTTAACGTACAGACATGAGAGTGGTATCAATCTCATCTAACTCTCAGCAAGAAAGCAAATGAGGGTAAATGTCAAATTATTGCTTTAAGGGGATAACTTTTTACTGACAAGGATTTGATTATATTCTTTCAGTTCTACTCCAGTAGGATCATGACAAACGATTGTCAAAAGTGCACATTGAGCTGCACATTTTTGAGCGGTATTACATACTGCATGTTCCTAAATTTGCTCAGCTTCTACAGGTCACTGTTATAAGAAATTGACTAGTTTATAATAGTGATGTAATCATACGGAGCCCTTTTAGTGATGCGCTCTGTTGTGCCAAAAGTAATCACTGTCAGTGCTCTCAGAGATTTAGGCATTGGAATATAATGTTTATCATTTCACAATATACATCATGATGAAATGTGCACACTTAATGACCTATGTAAGCAGGGTTTTGTGAATATTATTATCCCTACACTCTTGGTATTCTGCAAACTAATCACACAGATCGGGTTTAGTTGGGAAATGAGCCGTGAGTTAACATTAACATTAGATTTTTAACCTACAAATATACTGTAGGTCTGAGTACATTAGGTTTTACTAACAAGTCACAGAAAAGTGCGATATCGTCTCAAAGCCAGATCTACAGGACAGGAGCGTGCTTGCTTAATGTAAGCAAAACATGAGAGTCAACAAATTACTCCATCTCCTGACTTGGGGAAGCTCAAGCGTTGATTAGCTAAACGTAGCTCCTCATCGCCCGTCTCTGCTTCACATCTCTCTCACACACACACACACACACACACACACACACACACACACACACGGTCACAAACACCACACACTGCATTGCACGGCTGACTCTCCACGCTTCACAACTTCTCTTACATCCTTACAAATTGACGTTATCGTGCCACGAATTACACACTATCACAATAATGAAAATGAAGATAATTAGGAGTACATTTTAAATATCACTAGAGTTAAATGTAAGGTGCAGGGTCGATTATAAATGCTGTATAACATTATCTAACTATAGCAGGTGAGCTAACAGGATTTGGTTATTGGCAATGCCATATACATGAATATGCTCAAAGACAAATCAGCATTTGGTTATTGCTGGGTCAGACCAGAACCACTCGCTACATCTTGGCAGAGAACGATCAAAAATAAAACATTTTTTTCTCATTATAGTGTGGTTCTCATTTGACAGATGACCCCTGTATGAGTAAAGATTTACGAAACTCTTCCTCCCGCTTTGTAAAAGATGCTACAATCAATGCACTGTGCAAGGCTCTGGAGAGATGTGTGTGTTAGTGGAAAATCCCAAATGAAACCAGAATAGAGTTGTGAAATTCATGTGGAGAATCATGGTGACAACATGTCCTACTGGACTCTGAGGTTATCTATTGTTTTTAACAGAGTAAAAAATAACTATTTCTTATTGTGGTAGGTGTTGTGTGTTTTTTTATGAGGCCTCCATGTAGCCTTCAGTCAGTTTTTCCCCCTCAGGGTAAATGTCACTGAAGTGCATCACTCTCCCGCTGCAGGAGTCCTCTTATAAGCTCTAAGAAAAACAAAAAAAAAAGTAACAAAAGTGCTTTAGATGCTACAGAGATTTGTTAGTTGTTGGAGTTCATCCTACCGGCAGAGAACAGGGGAGGCGGTGGGGGTAAATGAGGGGTGGGAGGAAGCCCCCCCATGGAGTGCAGCAGGGGGAGAGACAGCTGTGTGCCATGGAGGGGGTGTGGGCTAGAGGCAGAAGCGGGTGTGGTCACAGACGTGGCGGGGAGCACCGCCCCCAGCTGCACCTGACCGGAAGAGTCCACACCAGGCGAAGCCAGAGGCTGGTCGAGCCCGAGGGGGTTGTTGCCGTCGGTAACCATGGGGTTGCTGACGCGGAAGCATTTCTCCCTGTGGGCCTTGAGCATGTTGGAGAAGCGGAAGCGCTGGCCACACACCTCGCAGGGGTAGGGCTTCTCACCGGTGTGGGTGCGGCGGTGGCGCTTCATGTTGGGCCGGCTCGTGAAGCTCTTCCCACAGATCTCACAGATGTACGGCTTCTCTCCTGCACAAAGAGGGACACGAAGAGCTGAAAAACACACCTTCTTGATACATTTTCAACATTCATTATAAAATCATTATAAAACCCACCGTACGCTACTTTTTTTTTTGCTTCCCCCAAGTGGCCAGATGAATCAGTTAATGTTGGTTTAAAACACGTTCTTGAATCAGCATTAACTTAAGAAATGACTCACCAGTGTGTGTCTTCATGTGTTCATCAAAGTACTGTTTCATGTTGAAGTCCTTTCCGCACCACTGGCACATGAACTGCTTGTGTCCGATGTGGATGCTCATGTGGGAACGCAGCTGGTATTTGTACTGGAAGCGCTCACTACAGTTCTGAAATGGCACACAGTGAACATTTTTACGCAGTCTTAATAGTCACCTCAGACATGTCAATCTTGCTTGTGACTAATTTAATTCAAATCTCAGCTTTGATAAACTTTCTGTAAAACACCAAAATTTCAGTAAAAAAATTTTTATGAAAATGTAATATGAAATATAAACTGTATTATGGGTATATTATGCATGTTGCAGCCCAATTCCTTTAGATTTCAATAGTTCCAAACTTAAAATTGTTCGAAAAGACAAGAATATTTCAAAGTCTTTGCTTTCAAGGAATAGTTCAACATTTTGGGAAATATGCTTTTTTGCTTTCTTGTCCGAAGGTAGATGGAAAGATTGATACCACTATCATGTCTGAATGTTAAATATGAAGCTACAGCTAGCAGCTGGTTAGCTTAGCTTTGCATTGATTTTTCTTTGATCTGTTTGGATCAGCACATCTGGATCCTTGCCTTATCTGGATTCCTTGACCATAACGTTCACAGCAAACGCCATAAAAGAGATGTAAATTACACTCTAGACACGAATAATTTGAGAAATTACAGATTTTAAACTGGTGGATATCTCAGTCGGAATGAAACTCTTCATGTGAGTGAAGTGAAGAGCAGCAGCAGTGTATAAAAGAAGCTCAAACCTCACACTTGAAGGGTTTCTCTCCTGAGTGCTGCAGAGAGTGAACCTTCAGGGACATGCTGCGCTTGAAGGACTTCCCGCACGTCTCACAGGTGAACGGCATGTCCTTCGTATGGGCTAAACACACACACACACAGAGTACAAGATAAGTTAATGGTATTCAATATTGATACCCTAAAATAGCACTTAAAGAATAACACTGAGATGTTTCTTCATTGGCTTATTACAATGCTAAGGACAATGGATATGTCTTTATCTAATAAATAATTGATTTCTTCTGTAGTTTCCACATTGAACTCTCATGTCACTCCTTTGGTAGGAAGGATAAATAGGACTCAATGATATACGCTACTTTATACAAACCCTTCTTATAACCCTGAAATACAGAGCTACACAAGGACTGAGGTAAGCCCGTCTGGGAAATAAGATGCGTATCTCCCAAAAAGTGGAAGAGGAAAGCAACACCCAAAACAAATCCTGCACAACAATCAGTGGGATGTAGAAAAGGAAGCTTAAAGTAACAAATGGGAACAAAGCGACCAACCGGGGTCGTTGACTTCCCTGGCACTCACCGACCATGTGCTTCCTGACATGAGCCATGGTGTAAAACTTCTTCTCACAGATCTCGCAGGAGAACTTTTTCTCGGCATAGCCGTGGACGATCTTGTTATGCTCGTGTAATGACCACAGCTTTTTGAAGGCCTTGCCACATGTTACACACTTAGACAAAAAAAAAACAGAAGAGAAGAGAAGGCCAAATTTAGTTATCACTTCAGCTATTTGGGAATGAGATATTAAGAAGATCATTATCTGGAACACTCTTTACAAATACAATTCAGGTGTGTGAGTTTACACAGATACTTGAGCATGCACTGTACCAAAAAAAGCAATTAGAGTCAGTAGATTAAAGCAGCAATTGAGACATACCAGAAATGATTATTACTGACTACCAGTTGACTGAGTTACTGACTCTGATCAGTTTTAATTTAGTTACATAATTGCAACTGTGCATATACTAATTAGTAACTAAATAATACTTTAAAAGCTGAAACTACTACAATAACAAAGGGCACAGGTTTGTGTCTGAAGTGAGGGTGACAATGAAGTCAGAGGTTCTTAACAAATAAAATAAACAAACTGATAAAAAATAACCCTACTGAAAATCAGATTTAATTTCACTGATTTACTGACTTTACTGTTGATAGTAGATGATGTTCGATTTTGCATCTTTAACCAAGTATCAATTATTGTATAAAAAGTCCTATCCTTTTTTTTTTACCTTGACTTGGACTGATGTTTAATTTAAGCATCTTTTGTAGAATAAAATATTGAAACAACACATTGTCACCTCTAAATCGAAACACAAATTCAATGTTTTGCAAAAAATAGGCCCAAATCCTTTGCTGCTGCTCGTGAAGCACATGTTAACAGTCGCCCAAGATAAGTGTGTTAGCATTTTTAAGAACTCTGAGTGTCTTTCGTCCTGTTAATGCCAGCTGGCCAGTAAGTAGCTGGTGCTGGTCAGCCAGGAACATGCTAGCGCTAGTTAGTCACAATAGCTCCACGAGCTTCTTTCTATTGTTTCTGTCACCTGGCATTTTCCTCTCAGGATTGTACATCATTTCGTTCAAAAAGGAGTTTTACTGAAGAGGGAAAAAAATCCCCAAGCTAATAAACTAGCTCATTTAGCAAGCTTGGTCGCTAACAAGACAGTAAGTTCACACAGTTTGTTCAAAAGTCATATCATAATGGTCTGCAAACCATTCCTCTTTTGTGGAGCTGTTTTTACTTTGACAGAGGAGGGTTAAATAAAAGTGGATGGTGCAACACAGCTAATAAGCTACTATAGCTTTCTCTCTGGCTTTCCGTTCCCTGAAAGGTCAGCACTGTCAAGATGACTTGCTATTGGTCGACAATGGAAGTTGTCTGTGTCAACGTCCACCAAAGGTGAACTCAACATGAGAAATTTGCATGGATTTACTTGGCCCACTGATCGTGGCTATTCCTTTGAAATGAATTGATTTTGCAGTGAAATTCGCTAGGATTTTAAAAAGCGAGGGGGATGTCTTTCAGCTTAAACATGGTTGAATCATACCTGGATGCTCTTCTCACAGTCGGTCTGCTGGTGCAACAGCAGCTCGCTCTCCAAAAGGAAGCGTTTCCCACAGTTATTGCAGATCTGCATGCGGTTGTGAGTGACATTCATGTGTTTTTCCAGGTACCAGCGGTTGTTGAAGACGCGAGGGCATTTCTTACAAGGGAAATGTTGCTTCTCCTCCAGCCTCACTTTCTGGCCCAGGCCCTCTGCATCCAGCGTCCTCTTCCCGCCCTGCCGCTGGTTGGCCAGCGTGGCCTCTGTGAGTGTCTGCCGCATGGAGGCAGTTGTACCCGCCATGGCAAAGGCTCTGGTGCCCCGGCGAGGTCGATCCATCAAGGCAGGCTGCTCCAGGCCTGGAATGTTTAGGGTGTTCTCCTCCTCTTCCTCATTTTCCTCTTCCTCCTCGCTGCTCTGCCCAAGTATGTCCCCCCTCTTCAGGTCATCGTCATCGTCTTCTCCAACTGTGTCATCATTGTCCGCCTCATTCTCCTCATCGTCTTCTGAATCTCTCTCATTGTCATGGCAATGACCAAAGATGGTGGCTGTCTCTGTGGCGGTCGCTGATTTGCCTTCTGATCCCTTTGACACATTAAGAGTCTGGTTGTTGAGGTTGACTTCAACAATGATCTGGTCTCTGTTAAAGGAGGTGTGGCCATCTGTGGTCTTTGACTCCTCTCCATTGCTCTCAACTTTGCACAAAGATGGCTTCTGCTGCGAGGCCGTCTTGCCTGCCTCCTCCACTCTAATAGAGAATGGGCTGCTGCCTTCCCTCTTGTACACCCTCCCCAGTTCTGACTCCTGTTTGATCTCCGGGTACAGCTGGCTGGGGGGTATCACTACAGCAGATGGATCACCGCCACCCAGCCCTTCCTGACCGGCCATATCTGCGCAGGTGGTTCTCAGTGAGTGGCTGCTGATGAGGTCACGGCAGGAGGCTGCGATGTCATTCATCTGAAGCAGGGTAGCAGCGTTGAGCACGTCGCGCACAGTGCGGCTGCTAACCAGCAGTTTGGAGGTGTAAATGAAGTTGAGGATTTGCTGTAGGCCCTGTGAGGTCAAAGCATCCAGCGACAGGTCCACCCGCCGCAGCTGTTTGCTTTGGGCGAAAAGGGAGTGGAAGAAAGGGCTGTAGGCCGCCAGCACGCCCTTGTGGGCCGGGAAGGTGCTGTGCTGACGCACCAGAACGATGTCGACGTCACACAGGTCAGGCTGGAAGAGGCGCTGCTCATTCAGCCTGTCCATCAAACAGGTGAAGTGCAGAGCCACATCCTCCACCAGAGAGAACTCAGCAGAGGGGAAGTCTGTGGTCTTCTCCACTATGAGCTGGAGATGGTGGAAGAACCGTGATGGAGTGGGAAAGAGAAATACGTTAGGTTGGTCTTTATTATCATACAGTAATATGATCAGTGAAAGTTTTGGATAGGAAGCCAATTACATCTCTATGGCAGCGTATCGCTGCCACCATGACAAAAAATATTAGCTCAGTTTCGAGAAACTTTTCTTGTTTTTACTAGACACCACATTATTCTGTTTTTACAAGAAGCTTTTCAACTAACTTTGTCTTTTTATATCAAAAAATGTTCTTGTCATTTCAGAAAACCAGCGTTTCTTAAAACAAGTACAGTATGTTGTATAACAAGAAACTTTCACATGGTGTTAAAACAAGAAGAAGATCCCTCATTTCCTGAAGAGACACTGTAGCCTATAGAGCAATCATAGAACATGTTGGATAAACATAAACATGACGAGCTAAACATGTGGGGTGTTTTAATGTATAATGGCTGTGGGTTGCTTTCTCCTATGCGGAATCATTACGTGTATATTTCATATCGATGACTCAATGGCCGGGCTGTGACTCTAGTCAGTGCAATGTTGGCATACCAGACCAAAGATGTTAAAGTATCTGACAAGAATGAACATCTACTACCCTTCCACCGCCACCTCCTGACAGCGCAAGCAACACACACAAGGACAGATACAGTAACTGACATTAGGTATGAAGGTGCACTTTAATGTGCGTTCGGTTCAGTGCCTCTCTCCCTCATCAGCACCAATACGCAGTGTCCCAACCTCTGTCTGAAACCTGCCTACCCTTCCTGACCACCTACTGTACCTCATGAGGCTATATGCCTATGTTTCATTGTGTGTAGCAAAATAAAAAGAACTTCAGTGCCGAGTACTACGTATCCACCACCTCCGCCCGGGCCAGAGACTGAACGCTGCCTGGGTTCTTTACAACCATTTACAACCCAAACAGTTTACATATAGTTTTTAAATCAGGACACATTTAACTAGTAAGCTCTCTAAAAGTTGCCTGTAGATGTGAATGTGAGTATGATTGCCTGTCTGTCTGTGTCCGCACTGTGATAGACCAGGGCAGGGTGTACCCACCCTGTCACCTTGGAACAGGCTCCAGACCCCCTGTGACCCTGCACAGTAGTAATCTGCCGTGTCACCAAGCATAAAATAAAACTTGAACCATATTAACCATATCGTTTTAACTCATTATGGATGTTTCTTGATGTACCAACTTATTATGTTATATTTATATTTAAATTTAGTCATTTAGCAGACGCTTTTATCCAAAGCGACTTACAGACTTATAGAACATTCAGAAACCAAAGGCACAGCTTCGGGAGCATTATGGGGTTCAGTATCTTGCCGGCCTTGTTATAACGAGGCATGTTTATTTTAACAGGACACTTTGGTTTTGTAAAATAACAAGAAAGTTTTGTGATATAACAAGATATAGTAATGTGTTATAACAAGCAAAGTTTCTTGTAAAAGCTGAATAATTTGGTATCTAGTAATAACGAGAAAATGTCTTAATAACATGAAAAATATCATGTTATAACATGAAAAGGATCTTATAAAAACGAGGAAAGTTTCTCATTATAACAAGAAAAAATGGCAGTTGAACATTTACAATTCCTCATCAACTGGACAAACCCAATTTGCTTGAGAAGATCATGTGATATTATGGAAAGCTGCAGAAAAGCTTTCCTCAGCTAAACATTCTAAGGTTTGCTAGTTTAATACATTTCATATCACATGTATCCATAAATACCTATATAATCAGGCTCTTACAGTGCTCAGTGAAACCCCTCGGGGTCCAAGTGACTCAGGTTGCATCAATGGGGAATTGAGAGGTGCCATTACTTAAACCCTCCTTTTGACATCTTCTCTTTTAAGGGGATCAATATGTGCAAGTTACCTTACCCACAGAGCTCAAAATGGGTCATGAATGGAATCATTTAAAACTCAAGGTGAAACAGTGTTTGAAGAGGGATCAGAAGTGTAGCCATGGGTCATTAGGTTTTTATTGTATCTTTATTGTATTATTGTGTGGTTTTTTTTTTTGTTGAGCTGTGTGAATCTATGGAGAGGCATAAACTATCTTGAGCTACAAATACTGTGGTATTTGGCACTGGTAGATGCTATGTATTTGTTCCTTTAATAATAAACATTAAACTAAATAACAGTTTGAGAAAAAAACAATCTTAACAAGTTTTACTTACCAGCCATTTGAGGCTTTTAACTAAATCTGCATCTGCAGATGGAGCTTCAGAAATAAGATCGTTTTCTTACTTTGTGGTTTGTTTGTTTGTTTATTGCCAAACGTCCATGCATTACATGAAAAGTAATTAGAGGCACAAATATTTCTGAAAGAAATTATAAATTAATATTTCCTAAGGCAGTTATTATATTGTGTTCTTGAAGATTTTCAGTCTGTGTACTGCAGAAAGTCATAGACTGCATGCACGCTGCACGATACGAGTCAGAGGAAAATCAAAAGGTGTAACACTCAGCGCTCTGTGCAAGGTCCTCAACTTCCCAAGGTGGGTTTATTTTAGCACAGGAAGGGCAGGGTTTCGATCCAGACGGGATGTGAGTGGGGACAGAGCAGCAAACAGAGCAAACACACACACACACACACACACACAAACACATGCACATGTGACGTGCAACCATGCACTGAAACAACACAAATGTGTAAATGTGTATACACACACACACACACACACACACACACACACAGAGAACAAACACAACAAACACAAACACAGTATCTGGTCACCACAAGGACTGACTGGTCTGAGCATTGGTATTCAGTGCCATCTCCCTCCCATTAGCCGGCTCTCTCCGCACACCCACTCACTACACTGTCCCTGAGGAACGGTGAATTATGCACAAGACAAAACACGTCGGGAGAAATAATTAGGGAAACCACGCCAAATAAATACTAACTAACACTCAAAACAATTAATGGAATTTATCATTCAAGGCGTCTCTTGAAGGCAGAATAAGAGTATCGATACGAGCCTTGTTTTGGCTAACATGTTGATGTAGCTGTGAGCCATAATTACATCTCTACATCTCGTATTTTTACAGTTTCATGTTCAGGACAAGAGATGGGACATACAATAAAGAAAGAAGAAAAAGGGCAAGAGATTAAATTATTAATTAATTTTGGGACAATAACCATTATGGCATTTATGTAAAGCTCTGTAGTAAATGAATATGAATCACACTACAAAGACTGTTCATTGTCCTTTACATTAAAAATTGTTCTTTGCCTTTCCTTGCTGCCCAACATATTCTCTCTTTTAGATCAATGAAAATTACTTTTCATTGTTAAGGCTGGAAAATGGATTTGCATTTGGGCCCAACCTTGAAAATCTGGCCTGTTTGAAGAATTCAATTATGGAGTGTTAGATTTATTCATAGTTTTGAGCTGCTAAATTGGACTCTGCCAGAGAGGAGTGGAGATCGGGTTATCTCTCCCCGTGCAAGGCTACAGACATCGCCCAAGGGCAAAACGCTGCAGCCTTAATCAGATCAAGCATAAGTTGCAGACTGGAAGTTATGCTCCTTTAGCGATAACGATCGGCTTCTTTTTCTGGGATTCAAAAAGGAAAATTCAGTCATAGATTAAATTCTTCAGGATGAACATCAACAGATTCAAACAATCAATAGCTTAGGGTCAAAATAAGAGAACGAACACAAATTTTGAAGGTCTAATGTAGGGTGTATTTCCATGACATGTTACTTGAAGTTGTAGATTTGGTTCATATTCCTTTAAGCAAAATAACTGCGATCATCTTAAATCGCTTATTCTTCTACCTCTTCAGGATCGCAATGTCTGGGCCATCATTAATGGGCCTGACCATTTTATCCTAGGGATTTGAAATGCAAAATAATCACGTTCGTCATATGCACCTGTACAACAGGCCCGAATTTGAGTTCCAAGTGATTTCACCACTCTCTGCACAAGTCTTTATGAATTTTGCCTCAATATTGAACGTGCGATGGGGCATATTAAGCACACAACATTTTTTTTGCATGCACATAAGTTAGGTTTTCTTGAAAAAATAATTTTGAATCACATTTGTATATATAATACTACCATAGGGCTAACTAGCTCTACCCTTAGATACAAGAACAATGCTGCTCCTTTATTTCCATATCGACTACTCCATATATGGATCATCAATTGGTGAGGATGCTACAGTAACTTTTTGCCTGCCACATGTAGTTTTAGCCACAGTCTTTGTGATATCATGTATGTAGTGATAAAGTACATATTTAAGGGCCTTTTACATGGTTGTCGTTTTAAAACTTGGTGGAAACATTAAAAAGTCAGCCAGTAAGAATATTACTTGCTAAAATCTGCTAGCGACAGTCGTCATTTCAGCTCACAAAATTGACGGTCGCCACCCAGAAATGAGAAGCCTGCTTTTGTGTATTTCTGTATTCTGTGAACTATGCCTACTTACCATTCTAATAGTGCTTCCTTACTTCTCTTGGAGGCAATCATCCTTCTAGCAATCAGATTGGAGACAGAATAGCCAATCTGAAATTAAACTACTTCATTCTCCGATCGGCTGAAATTGCGGCAGATTGTAACACAAACTGCACAGAAATATACTTTGTTTGCTTTTCACTACAAAATATAATTAATGTGCATGCAGAAGATATTTTGATTTGCTCAAAATGTTTAATCGCTTGCTCAGAGTTAATATTATCATTATTATTTTTCTACAGCAAAAACGATCAAATGCAGATGCTCTAAAAGTTTATCTGCACACTGCAGAATGATAGATGGTTTTCAATCAGTGAATCAATCAGTGTCTGTTTAGATGAAAAAAAATGCAAATAGTTGTAGTTACCATGCAGCTGCTGTGTCTGTCACAATATGCAACAAAGATTAAACCATCCTGTCACATTTCATCACAGTTCAGTTCAGTACAGTTCATCACATACTGTAGCCCAACAAATTGAGTGAGTACTTTGCATTTAAAGACCGCATCTAACGCCCTCCATCTTTGTCAGTCATTATCTCTCTCTCACCAATTTTTTCTCCGCCTCCCCCCTTTCCTTGGAAATGTCAGGGAGAAAGCTTGTTTGCCGTCATTAGAGGGAGCGCCACCTTTAACCACCCTCTCAGTCAGATGTCTCTTAATACATTATTCATATCTGGCCTGACCCGTGACAAACACGCAGCAGGGGGATTACTGACGAACCCAACCAGAGGTGTCATTTAAACGGGCTTCAATCAAAGCTCTTTCCACCCTTTCCACACTCATCTGCTAAACACAACATGTGAGGGGATCCTCTTGCATTGTAGAGGCCTCAGAGGGCCTGTTTCACAAGGCAACTCTCAAGGCTGATGTGTTTTAATCCAGTAATAATGTTATTTATTTTACTGTAGCTGTAACCTTTACATGTTACTTTACAAGTGCTACATGAAAAACTGTATTTATGCCACGTTAAGATTAGAAGGGCAAAATTGTTTAATCACTTGCTGAGAAAACAATCGCACCACAAGATCCATTTAGTAGATGTTTCTGGGCTTTTCTCCAGCTGTCACTGAAATTTTTCTGAGCACTTTAAGAACCTCTCGTTTACTTTGACTTAAAAGGTGATTCTTGACTTGGAAGTAATTGACCACAAGGTCTATTTAGTAGCTGTGAGATGGTCTTCAACAGCAGATTTAATCACTGATCGAACCTGATCAAATTTAGAGGGATGATGCGCATTTTCACGGCTTTTCTTTTATTTAAAATTATACTAATTGGCCTGTTGAATGTGCTCTAATTAAACGGCAATATTCAGACTCTGAAAGGTCACAACTGACACAAAACCAAATCTAGCTTGCCATTGTTTAACTGGTCTAATGGGGTTTCACTCAAGTATGTGTCAGACATCAAATGTGCCCACATTTGGAAGGTTGATGCATTTTGGGAAGATACTCAGGCATTTCCCTGATCAGCCTGATGGCAATGCTTTAATTAAAATTCAGAGTTTCAAACTTTAAAACTACTTTACCGCTAATCCAGTTTTGATGAAGCTGTGACGGATGATGCACAGGATTACTGCTTGGCCCAAGAGGAGCCATCATTCATGCATCATTCATGAGAGGAAAACAAATGTTTAACTAACTATTGCTGTTGAATAGCTACTTTAGTTATCTTCAGTGATGGTCAGACTCACTGGAGCAGGTCAAGCTCACAGTCAGTCAAAGTTTTGATTAAAAAAAAGGTGGATTTGTGACTGGTGAATCCTCAGCCATGTCCGGGGGCAATGGTTTGCACTTGGCAGAAGCCCGACTCCTGGACCTGAGCCAGATGGAGCCGAGTCTGAGAATGAAATCTTTCTTTCTAATTTGACTTTCACTGGTGAGAATACCCTCTCTCTCACACACACCTTTGCACTTGACGGCCCATGTAGATTTACTACTCTGTAAAGTCTGCATCTCTGTCCCTGTGCAGCTCAGCAACAGACTGGGGATGTGCCATGAACTCCACAGAGTTGCCATTTTGAAAGTTACCTTGTCTGTTCACTGTAATGTAGTTGACACTTATCTGTAAAAATGACAGTGAGGCCACCAGTAGCGCCAGTAGCCTGATTAAAACTAAACAATGTCTTAAATGTTCATCCTTTTCAAGGTTTCCTCTTGTGTTAAAGTAAAGCTGTTATTTCCCTAAAATGTTAGTATTTTGAACAAACCATGAATCACAGCAGATTTATGAGCAGGGAACTTAACATCTACCTTGACTGTCTTGTTTTCTTGCCGACCAGTGAACAGACTGAGCCATTAGCGGGGGCCAATGTCAGAGCACAGCACAGAGTCATGGACACATCAATAGTGCGAGAGAGGGCAGGTTGTATTCAGGCAGGAGGGAGTCCCAGGGGGAAAACACTGCGGGGGGTGATGCTTTCTCTCTGTCTCTGCCTACAGACTGAACTCAGTGTCCTCATACATCACCTTTATGTTTTTAAACTGACATATGTTTGGCAATATAGACAAAATATTGTAACTAGTATAATATATGCACACCTTCCAAATTATTTGAACAGTCTGATTTGGATTACTCACCACCAAGGTCATATTAATACAAATATCTAAATATAATATCTAGGAAGATGCGCAGAATCATATATTGAATAAACAAGGGAAAATTCAAGTAGGACTAAAAATATCTCCATTAGGGATAATTCAATATGATTGTATGTACATTTTCTGTAAAATCATATTGCGATTATATCATTTTATTGTGTTACTGTTGCCCAAATTAATGATTCTGACTAATCCATTAAGAAAAAACAACAAAAAAAAAACCTAAGAACTTTTAAGTTACTAAAGTTTTTCTTTTCCACATTTGGTCTCATAGAATTCACAACTATTTGTGAACACATTTAATAGGAATAGAATTGGAAAATATTATTAATAATATTGTCATAATGTCGTCCAGCATATTGCCCAGCCCTAATCTCTATTATAATTTGTCAAAAACATATATATCATGAGATCCAATAACTTGGCTTTTCCGGAACTTACAGCTACATCTCTTCATTAGAGGATAGAGTTTGTGCCATTGTCTTTGAGATGGAGATTCACCCCATATACCGCCACATGTTATCATATGACCAAAATTCCATATTTAAGTCACGTGATAAAAACAAAGCCATCATCGAGACTACTGAGAAAACTCTTTCTGCTAATTAAGCCCACAGAATCTGGCTGAAAGATCCAGAGAAACCAAGTAAGTGGACCTTCTGATAAAAGAGTCTCTTGTCAAACTGCTATTTCCAAGGTCAAGAATGGACATTCAGAAACATCTGTCAGTATTGCCAAAAGTATTTCAGACCTCATTTTGTTTGATAATAAAATTTGTGGTGATTCATCTGTTCACCTGGCACCTACAATTTATAGTGATTTTAGCACTAAATTCAATAATCTAGAGTTGCTTTAATCATTCATTCAGACAAGAACCAAAACAATTAGTTGACCAATGAAAGTTAATTCAATAAATGGTATTTTTGATGGTTCCAGCTTCTCAAATATGAGGATTTGCTTGTCTTTCCTCATCTTACATTATAGTACACTGAATATCTTTGGGATTAGGACTGTTTTTCAAACCAAAAATGCAGTTTGAGCATCCCTAATTTCAGACAACAGAGTTATGTTTTAGCACGACATCACAAGACCATTACAGTAATTGAATTACACTCTACATCCAATTTTAATACAAATTCACACTGTATTGCAAAGCAGTTCCCTCAAATCAATCTGACATCTACAATCTCATTCAGTCCACAAAAACTCATTATAGGAATTTACAAACAAGTGCAACTTGCTACCAGCCAAATGTCAAGCTGTCCATATGCACAGTGGAGTCGCTCGACTTGGAAATGACCATCGGGAACAAAAAGAGATCACCAACCATCCACAGTGATGAAGACAGCAATCCCATGAGCTCGTGCCTCAACCCTCTTGTCACCCAGCGGGGAGGTGGGGGGATTCGGGGGCTCTGGCACTTCCACCCACGGAGCACTTCAAGCTACAGTAAAGAGCACACTCAGCAGCCCTCTTCACAGCGAGGCCTCCTGCTGAGGGGCCAGGAGCAGGGCTAGACGTGACTGACACCCGGAGGAAGGAGAGGGGGCACCATGTCAGGCTTCATCTCGCTCACTGGCACGGAGATGGTAGGAGAGCAGTGCCCTCCCCTACACACACACACACACACACACACACACAGATCCCTGAGTCATCATCAGTGCAGACGAGAGCAAAGCATGACAGGCCCGAATACAAACTCTCCACAAAGAGATCGCCCAGTTACAATAGCAAGTTTGGCCTCACAGTAACGTCAGAGTGCTTTTACGTGGCGGGAAATGGATCAGGTCACGCGTAAACACAATCAAACGGAACGGGACAAGGGCATGTCATTTCTGGTGGAGTCCAATCAGACAGCCATTAAAAAGTCATCAGGGTAATGACTGACACTGTGTCCTCTGTGTGCTCACCAGACCTTCCCTGGGGCTGATGCCAAACGACAGACAGGTTTAGTCTCAGAGAGGCCGAGCCAGAGAAGTGAATTCTGATTCTCTGGGTGAGAATCGTGGCATGGCTTAATCCTCGGGTGTTATCTGGTCTAGGATACAGGCTGGACAAGACTCGCATGGACGGAGAGCAGTCTGCCAAGTTTGTCTCCCTGCTTTCAGTGATTGTGTCTAGTCATGGATGGATTACTGAACAGGCCTACTGGGTACAAGCCCAGGGGCCCAAGGTCTCAAGGTAGACTGAGTGTAGAGTGACTGTCAACATTCTTTTGCTGGAGAGGCAAATCAAATGACTACAAAGAGTCAAAACAAACCCAGAGACACAAATCCACCATAAAGAGATTCTAAATCACCACAAAGAGATGCAGAACAACCACAGAGACAAGCCAAACGATCGCAAAGAGACACAAAATTACTACAAAGAGATGCAAAAGGATTACAGACACAAAACGAACAAACTGTGGTTAAACCACTACAAAGAGACACAAAACCACGACAAAGAGATACAAAACAACCACGTCCTTTCAGTCTGGCTGTCTTGCTCCGATGTAGGAGGGGTGGGGGGTCTTTACATGTCTGTGGGGCCCATTGTCTCATAATCTGCCCATGTGTCTAGTGGAAGATTTCTCCTCTGTCTGCAGTCTCCTCTCCTCTCTAAATTTAATCAGCACAGAGACCCAGCACTGACCTTGAGGTAGAAGCATATACAGTAGCAGATGCCCGAGCACATCCACCAACACATCTGCAACACCTATGCACGCATACCTGCATCATAATAATGCATTTGTGCCCACATCAGTAAGGAAATAACTAAACTGGGTGTACGTGATAACACTGCTGATGCATGCAGTGAGATGAAAAAAATTGGATCTAAATGTGCCTGGACATTACCCTGTTATCAAACATGTTGCTCTTACATGGACGAGCCAGATTTGTAATAGCACAAATGACAAGGTCTCACTTTTAACAAGCCCAGCGGTGATCATTACAGCACTATGATAAAAAAAATGCTAATAAAAATCAATGTTCAATGACTAAGCCACAGCAGCGGGTGGCAGCACGCTCACTGCTGAGGTCACACACGGCACGGTGTGTTTAATACTCACTGGGATGGCACTGTTTATCAGATAATAATGGTATAAAGGCTGATAGTTACACCTCGTAATATTAGGTTATGAGATAATATAATCCAGTAAATTACGGGTGCATGCGATGCAGATTGGTGTCAAATCAAGCCTCATAAATCATCAAAAAGCTGAATTATGAGAGACTCTGGGAAATTGGATTTTAAAACTAAACACATGAGGTATATACACACACAAAAAAATAAAACAAATAAAAGGGGTTTTCTGCTAGTTTTACGTGTGAAGAACTACTCAGCCTGTGAAAACAGTTGAGGACTTTTATCAAGTCTCAGCAAATCACTAGTGCTATAAATGTATAACAAGCTGCCTGCTACAAATTTATAGCAGAAGTGGAGTTTGAAAGACGTGAGCGTGTACCGAGCAGGGGTGGTCTAATGAAAGATACTTTTGGCATAATGGGAAGTGTAAGATCAGAGTTAGTCAGGCAACCCTAACACCAGACAAAAACGTCAACATTTGACAATTCTGCAAACCCCATTTTAAAATTCTGTTTTAAAATTCTCGCTTTCTACATCTGTGCATGGCAAATACATTGTGGTCAAGACGAGTGAAAGATCGTGGTTATGGCAAACAAACAGTGGTTACGGTATGGTTAGGTTATAGGCTAACTAAAACACTTGGTTAAATCTCTATTAACTAATTCATTTGGCCTCTTGGAGGAAGCAGTCGGTGAACACAACACTGACATCATATCATCGCCTTCGAAGCTGATATGCCAAACTTGTTAGCAAACAGCTGCTTATTTACACTTCCAGCAGACATGGAGCAACATTAACATTCATTTGGGGCCGTGTTCTTGCCGCCCGGTGAATGTAAATCCAATATTCACTCTCTTTGTACCTCTATTTTTGTCTCCACTAGCTCCTGAGGGAAATATCGGGCTCTTTAGCAGCTAAATGTTCCACTATGCTCACCAGCTAGTTGCTAACTTTGTCAGTCTGCAATCTGGTGCTTGGCAGGGAGTGTACATTGGGTTTAACAACAAACAACGCGATGAGAGCGGGAAGAGTGAAGCGAAAAAGTAAAGTTGTAAAATCAAAACAGTTACCTAAAAGATGCTATAGAGCTGAGAGCCGGGTGATATCACCCAGGAGCAACACCTTTTACGTTACACAGTCGACCCATTGTTGTTATAAAGATATTGACTACAGCCGATTTAAGGTTATGGAGACATCATACTTATAAGAAGGAGAACGTTCTGTGATGGAATGAAAAATCTGGTCTCCTGCATAAAAGCCACACTCCCAACCACCACCCCGACTTCCACACCTTCACTTTCCACCAAGGGTACTATACATCCTGCATTGGCACTGAACGTTGATATTTGATGTAAATCATCCAATATGATTGTAATTCCCAGGATACTGGGTTGAGTCAGGATATCTTGACCTCTGTCCCATCTTTTTTGGCCATTGTTTTTTTTTTTTTAAATCTATCTTTCATGAGTCCCCAAACATTATATAAGAAATCTGTATGACTCCATTCAACAAACTGAAATGCCTCAACACATGGAAACTGAATGAGAATGCATGTAAAATGTACAGCAGGACAATTTCAGATATAGCAAAAGGCAAATCCTAAATTACTTTAAAATATGCTGCTGGTTATTCACGTCTCTCTTTCCACTGCTTTAGCTAATTATTTTATTCCCCCCAGCCTATTAAAACATTTAACTTTCTTAACCATGGCATTCACTGCTGGCTGCAATTAATAAAGACAATATTATCAGCAATAGTGCTGCTCTAATCCCAGACATCCAATCTCCCCTCCACACTGTAGGCTTTTCCCTGTCCTAATCTAGCAGTTCGGACTTGCCCCAGCCTTGCCCTGGTGGAGCTTCACCAGCTTTCACCATTAGATTTAAATACATTTCCATCTATATGTTAATGCAACCACAGGTGACAAGCCAATCTACAACTGATATGCGTTTACCCGAGCATGAAATTGGGATGCACAAACAAAAATAAGGACGAGAACAGCACGAGCAGCATCTTGGTGACGTACAGTACATTAAAATTTGACAGCGTGAGCAGGATTGCCTCAGCTGAATGATTTGCAAAAGTCCTTTGAACAAAGTGGACAACAGTGTGTTTTATCAGTTTGGTAAAGCTGGGGCAGTGTGTGTTGCCCAATCAGAGGGGATGTTGAAAGAAGACATCAACCTGCAGTCGTCTAGAGTTGAGATGAGTCTGACGAGTAGTGGATAATCAAAGAAGCTGCCTGGAGGGGGTG
>CM022493.1:14063438-14221699 GCA_011952105.1 Coreoperca whiteheadi
TGTTTCGCTGATCTGTTTTGTTGGTGTGGTTGTTGTGGGGGGGGGTTGGGTTGGTGTGGGTTGTTGTGAGATATACAGTATTAACCCTAGCAACAAGATGGAATACAAGGCTTCCTCTCGGAGCTTTAGTTGCTAATCTGTGATGCTATTTTGTGGTGCACAGTGTCCAGACTTTGTGGTTTTGTTCCCTCTCTGCCGACTTGAGAGCTCAACTGTAGCGGCTGCTGCGACTGTGACTTCTGTGCCTCGAAGAACTGCGACTGGAGGAGCGGGACGACCTGCAGAAGACAGAGAGTACAGCGAAATAATATTAGATAGAAGGTTAAAAGGTTGAAGTGTGACCTGCCACCTTTGTTGAGGTCTGTCAGGGTTCACCAGGGAGCAGAGCGACTTACCGGGATCGGCGGTCTGAGCTCCTGTAGCTGTCACTTCGTCCGCGCTGTCGTCTCCTGCTCACGCTCCGACTCCGACTGGAATAGCTGTCGTAGGAGTCTGACCTGCATTAACAGACGGCCGGATGACAACAGAGAAATTATTTTATATCTCCAGTATAATTGTTGAGTCACACAGATTTGCTTAGTAGAGGCTTATTGTACAAGGACATGCAAAGCCCTGGCATGATGATAAACAGCCATCACTGATTTTATTACAAATACACTGCACAGTTATCCAGATGTAAGAAAATCTGAATCAGTCTGTCTGCATGCATAGGGAAAAAGATTGACTGGTTATTCCTGCATTATGCAATTGCAGATACTACCATTATTGATTTCCTTTAACAACTATTTTAATCATTGATTATTCTGCTGATTATTTTCTTTATAAACAGATTCAGCCTTTGGTCTATAAATTATATACATGTAGTAGATATATTTTAAGTCTTTTAATAGCTTATTTTGTCAGACAAAACTGAAGAAAATTCATTTTACTATTACATAAGACAAAAAAGGGTTAGCAAATCTTCTTTTTGCTTGAAAGATTATCCAAATAGTTAATTCTATGCCAATAGAATAACTGAATATTCTATTCACGCTAATGTCTCCGCACAAAAGCCTTTTTCTGCTTGATGTATATTGCTCAGTAACTGTTTCCAACCCTTGCTCCAAACTTCATATGGCCGCTTAGGAAAACTGACAGGTGTATAAATATCCTTTCAAACTCTCAATTAATACTGCTGCAACTGATTCCTAATTTTATTGTGATTAAAATAAGAATAGATTGTGGTGTTTTAATCTGAATATAGTGTTTGAATAATTGTGTTTGTATCTGAGCTTCAGGGTAACTCAGTGACCACTCACATGAACGATAAAAACATTTCTATTTATGAGGGTCTGTTAGCACATTAACAGACCTGGATCTCCGATGGCGGTTATATGAGGGACTTCTGGAATGACTACTGTACGTCCGACTGACAGGAGGAAAAACAAAAAGACTTATGACACACAGGTTTGAAAGATACTTCAAGACCGATCATACATTTGGGGTAATAAAATACACAATGGTTTAAGCAAGGATCCATTAGGTACCACAACAGATTATCAAATCACCTGTGACTCCTGTAACTTCGATAAGTGCTGCTACGAGAGCGCGACCGTCCTCTTCCGCGTCTCCTCCGACTCCTGCTGCGGCTCCTAAAAGAATTACGTTGTATTATAAATCACATTTTACCAAAGCTAGAACAAATGCTCCACATCCATCAAGTTTATCATTTCACAACGATCTTGATCTACATCAAAATGAGCCCCACCAGCATTTAGAGAGATTTACAGATGGTGCCCCCGTGCTCTTCATTTAATCAGTGTGCTTTTCGTCTCACCTGGAAGAGTAGCTGGAGCTGAGGGATCTGCTCCTGGACCTGCTGTAGGAGTGCGACCAGCCTCTGGAGCGGGACCGGTGACTGGAAACGGAGCGAGACTTCCTGGACGCAGACCTGGACTTCTTCAGGGACCGCGTGCGTGACGTTCCCCTCGTCTTTCCCACAGAGGGGGAGCTCTCCTCGCTGGAGCTCTCCTGGTTCCTCGGCCTCTGGTTGAGCCGTGCGGTCTTACGAACCTCATCGAACAGAGAACCCGGTCGGACCCGGCTTTTGCTTTTTATCTCCATTCTTACTCCCTGCGCGTTGGGGGTCGGGTTCTCTTGAAGTTGGGTGTTTTTTGTGGTGACGGGTGGCACGTTCATGTTCTGTAGACCTGACATTCCTTTCAAAGGCCTCCATTTGAAATGAATTACAGTGCCAGACATGTTGCTAGTGCTTGCTTCATCTTGCTGTCCAGCAGCTGTTGTTGTGGAGGTAACAGAAGGCTGTTCTTTCCTATGAGGTAAAGTACCATCTTTACTTGCCATATCCGAAGACTTTGAGGTAGATTTTAGGGTTAATTCAGGGGCATTATAATAAGAATCCCGTGTAACTGAAGGTTCTACAATTTCAACGTCATGCTCAGGGGTACAAATGTCCATATCATCTAATGACTCTTGCTCTTTGATACTGGGTAAATTAGCCCCGTTCCTGTTGGATGACTGAAGATGTGGTTCAGTGTGTTTTGGGTTTTTGCTGATACATTCTTTTGCTCTCTGTTGCCCCCTATCTTCTTCTCTAGTAGGATTCTTGTCTAATGAGGTTACATTTTGGTCCTTTTCATTCATACTGTCCACACAGGGCCTTTCTTTGACAACTCTACCAGGACTGTGTTTCTCTCGTTTTGATTCATCGTCTTCTTCCTCCTCTCCGAACTCTAAAGGTGGCTGCCAGTGAAAAGTCTCCTTGAGCTTCTGATGTTTCCTCTTAGATCTCTTTCTCTTGTCCTTAGTGTGATGGGAACTGCTTTTGTTCTCACTTCTTCTCTTGTGTTTGTGCTTACGTTTGGCCTTCTTCTTGCTCTTGTGCTTCTCTGGCTCTGTGGCCTTCTCAGGACTTTCCTCTGACAGACTTGAAGCAGCAGCAGCAGCAGCAGCAACCACTGCCTCTGGCGTCTTCCTGGAAGGGTCATATTCTGATTCTGAACTTGCCTCCCCTTCCTCTTTTTCAGATATGGCCAATGTTCTGGCTGTTATATTTTCAGAATCGCTTTCCGAATTCCATCCAGTAACAGCTGATAACTTCTTGTCAAGAATTTCACTGGTCTGAGCTGCTTGTTTCTGCTTTTTCGACAGGGTAGCACTGTTGCTTTGGCTCACTTTATCACTGTCACTATCCCATTCAGACCTGCTATTAAAGGTCTCCGCTGGCATTGAGCTGCCTTTCACTTTTATTTTCTCTAAAGAGCCACTTCTCCTCGAGACACTGATATCAGGGCTACGCTCACTGAATTCTGACTGAGCATCTTGACTACTGGCGAGTGCAATGTACTTATCTAAATCTTTTATCCTCTTTAGAGAGCTGTAATACTCTTTCCATTCCTTGTCTAGTGAATTCTTCTTGTTGCTACGTGTTTTCTGGGAGTTTTCAGAGCTTGATCTGCTGTAGGAGGATGACCTGCTGTTATACTGATGCGGGGATCTGGATCTGGACCTGGACCTACTGTAACTTCTGCTACTTGAGCGGCTGTAGGACTTGCTTCTGGAGGACCTGCTGTGTGAGCACCTTGCAGGTTTGTGTACTTTGTCGCTTTCAGAGTCACCTGGCAGACACTTTGGTATAACTGAAGTCGGAGCTTTTTCTGTAACACTATCAGCTGCCTGTCCCGTGCTACTGGGAGCTACTTTAGCTTTAATTTCCTGAATATGGATGTAAGAGGGCTTCCAGGGTTTTTGACCAGGTTTCCAGCGTGAGGGTGGGGGGCTGTCGCTCAGCGGGATCACAGGGACGCTTTCAGGAGCCGGGACAGTAGGGAGTCTGGGGACAGGCGTGACTTTGCTCTCCGGATGCTTGTCGGGCACATGGATCATGGCGTCCGCTTTGGGCTTGCTGGCTTTCCTCTTTCTTGGGGACCTGGATGAACTCCTCTTTCTGGGTGGAGACCTAGATCTGTACCTGGATCTTGATCTTGACCTGGATCTAGACCCGGATCGAGAATAGGACTGAGATCTGGATCTAGACAAAGACCGACTTCTAGACCTAGAAAGGCTTCTGGATCTTGAATAAGACCTGGATCTCCCTCTAGATCTGGACTGACTAGATGTGTAGGACTTGGAGTAGGACCGTGAGTCTCTGAAGGACAGCGAGGACCGCCGTCTCCTCCGCGTTGATGAATAATGCTGATTTGAAGAGGAGCGGGATGGAGAACGGGATCTTCTGGACTTTCTTTCTGAAGACACCGACCTTTCACCCTCTGACAGGTGAGGCTGTTGAGCTTTCTTGGAACTCTTCTTCTTGCCACGTTTACGTTTTTTGGTCTTTTTCTTGTGTTTGGCTTTTTTCTTCTCTTTCTTCTGTCGGCGGCGCACGCTGGAACCCTCAGAGCTGCGGTCTGACGAGGCTTCTGGAGACCGGGACCACGCAGAGTCACTTCTGTTGTCCCATCTGCTTGAGGAATGGTCATTCAATCTGCTAAGTCAAAATATGTATGAAGCAAAAAAAAGAACAAATCTAATATTCTAAGTTAGAAAGTAAAATATGAAGTCATACTTGTCTCCTTTGCTCCATCTCTCGACGCTCGGCGGTTGATAAACTTTGGTTCTCTTCATCTCTTCTTTCCAGTGTGGCGGAGTTTCACTGCTACCACGCTCTTCGACAGATGCAGAGCGCGATTTAGACCTTGTGGGGGTGTGATATCTCTGCAAAAAAGTAAGAATATCGTGATACTTTAAATTGCATTCATAAGAAAACATCAAAACTTTTTTATAGAGCGTGCTGAGGCTGTGTTTAAAGATTCTTTGCCTTAAGCAACTTGCACGAGCATGAAGAAAACAAAAAAAAAAATAGTTTGTTTCTGGGGTCAGGGAAATAGATGTATGTCAATTCTGTACAGCAATGTTTCCTACCCTTATTGGCTTGTGACCCCTTAAAAAAGGAAGCAATGCCTTCTTGCGATGTAAAATGATCTAGTAATCTACAAGAAAAGAAGTCTGAAAAAATAAGCATAATCTTCTGCTACAGAAATATTTCTTTTCTGCTTTCTCTCTTGTGAATCCAAGTAAAATTTGAATTAATAGAAAATAAATTATATTGTCCACAAATATTGGCCCTTGGAATTAGTCAAAGTGGATCAGGTAAAGCTACAAGCAGACTACTAAAAGAGCAATTAATATGTAAATGCCAAATCTGAAGAGACAAATCTCTGATCTTAGTTGAGGTGAGCATACCATTGTTCCTCTGCCTTTGATCTTCCGTCCAGACTTGGAGACTGCTGGTTTCTGGTCAGTTGAAAGAGACGATTCTTCTTTCTCAACTCTGAAAAGATCAAATTTCAAAGTAAACACCTACTGTAATTACTTAGGCGTATACTGATCGATGTGTAAGCTAAAATGTATTCCAAATTATAAAAAAAAAAAAAAAACACCATATAAATGAAGCCCAACTTAAAAACTAACTTCTCTGTTTTATCTCCCTGAGATGGCATGTCCCGTCGCAGCAGGAAGCGGTTCTCTGGCACTGGTGGGATTTCCTCTGGTCGGACAACCAGCTTCTCTCTCTTCCCACTCTGCTCCTTGTCTCCCTCCACTTCATTCTCTGCCTCCAGCACCTCTCTTTCCACAGGACTGTGAGCGCTTCAATGACACGATGCAAAACAATATTTTGTTATGCAAAGAGCCATCACATGTCTTTACAAAGGGACAGTTCACCCCAAAATAAAAAATACATATATTTCCTCTTACCTTTACTGCTATTTATCCATCTAGATTGTTTTGGTGTGAGATGCAGAGTTTTGGAGATATCTGCCATAGAGATGTCTGCATTTTTTTTTTTTATATAATGGGACTATATGGCACTCGGCTTGTGGTGCTCAAAGATTTGTTGTGAGCAGTTTCGTGTGGGAACTATTTTCTTTCTAGCGATAGCTCCCACATGAAACTGCTCACAACAAGGTCTGTGGATTATATTGAGTAATAGAGTCATGATTTCTGGAAAGAGATATTGCTGTTGAGTTTTTCAAATGTATTTTTTTTGGATCTTTAAACTCCACAAGCTGAGTGCCATATAGTCCCATTATATTCAAAAAATGCAGACATCTCTACGGTCAATATCTCCAAAACTCAGCAACTTCCAGATGGATAAATAGCCCTACAGGTAAGAAAAAGATAAATGTATTCTTGATTTTGGGGTGAACTGTCCCTTTAAGCTGACAGTGCATCATGTCAGTGCTTCTATTTAGACTTGGATATAGTGATCAGACTGGATAAAAACTGTGGTTTTGTACATTAAGATACATGTGAGTAATTATATAAGCATGCAAAAATGTAATCATGAACAAAGATTTTTTTTTTAAATACCTTTGCTTGGTGGGTAGAACATCATTGTTCTTCTCCTTTGATTCCCTCCTTTTCTTTTTTGACCGTTTACTCCTTGCATGACTCTTATGCTTGTGACGTTTGTGCTTTTCATCTGATTCACTTTCAGATTCCACCGAAGAGGAGAACTGAGAGGAAGAGTCGTGGGAATGAGGGGTTCTTTTCCTCTTGCCGTCAAGTACTAAAATAAGAAATATAACAGCATGTGTCATTTAATAAAACATATGCTTATTTTTAAGAATACAACACCAATATAGTATTCAGTAAAAGTAAGAAGTTCGAATGCCAGTCATTTTCAGGGTGGTACTACAACACCAAAGGCTTTTTGTTTGATTCTTCTCAGTATGTTGGAGGCAATGAAAGCAGGCCTGGCAGAGTCAGGTGGGCAGCTGCCAACTGAACTCCACCTCACTGATCCTCACTAAACAGAAGCTCAGGTTACACGGCCCATACTAATGCCAATGGGGGAAAACGCTGGCATCAAAATGCCAACCTCTTACAGAATGAGCACAAAATGTGACCCAGTTCCAATCATAGGCAACACATGTTATTCCCCAAGGGAGACATAAACAAAAGAGAGAATACGAACGCTGTAAGCTTATGATCACTGAAAAACTGATAACAACGATAAGCTTTTTATTAAGAACTAATATAACCTGTCATATACACCAGGCATTAAATTCTAACTGCACTGGCTGGGTGGCAATATATCACATCTACAAAGTCAAATGATATTCTGTATTTTCCTTGTCAACAAATCCCATGACAAGACCAAAACCAACAATGTGTTGATCCTGCTAACAAGTATTGCTTGTGTATCCAAAGCCTCATGTAGCTTATTAAACTTATAGCTTATAGAGCGCTATTGTCCAAAAATGATTGAAAGACATAAGTGAGAAACTGTTTTAATCAGTGGCTGAAGAAAAAAAAAAAAACACAAAAAAAACAAAACAAAAGGTTACATTTATTTTACAATAAGATAAATAAATAAAGCTAACCTTACTACTGAACTTACCATCAATAGCGGACCTGGTGATAAGTTGTCCGCAGTCCATCACTCTCACATCAGCGTAGGGTCTGCTGGCTGAATCAGTCTTCAGCCCCTCGATCTTCTTTATCACTTCAAAGCCGGAGATGACTAGACCAAAGACGACATGGACTCTATGTAGAGGCAGAAAAGATTAATGCCTGTTACAACTATACTTTACTTGACTATTATATGATTTCAGTATCTTCAAAAGGGCCTGGAAACTTATTTTTCCTCAATCAGCTACTCATCACACTATTTTCTGACAAAGTTAGAACAGTTTTGATTATTTCATAGGAGAGATTTCTATATTTCTTTTTATCTGTGTTCTTTTCACTGGTTTGAAGTGGATGGGGCTCAAATATCTGATAATGGTTGGTGGGTTGTTTGCTCAATGTCAATCAAATAAAACTACACCCACACAGCCCCATGAAGCACATTAGCTGAGTTTTTGGCTGTTCAACTCAGTACAGGCATGAATATTGAATATTATAAAGAAATGCAAGTTTTCAGGGGCTTTAAGAATTCTGAATTCAGTAAAATGCTGCAAAATCAAGTCAGAAATGAAGGAACTGTAAACAAGACATGTTAATGTTTTCTGTAAGTGCCAAGTGAAATTAGATTTTACCCATCAAGATGAGGTGCCATTTTGGTTGTGCTATTTGTGGAAAACCAAGCAAGAACGCGGGGAAGGTCGACCAGCGGCAGTGGTGGTGTCATGAGAAAAGGAGAAAGAGGAGGAAAAGAATGAGAATAAACAAGTAACTTTAACAAAGTGCGGATGCTACTGTACCACGGGAAAAAATCTAAAAAAAAATAAAATAAATTTTTTTTTAAAAAGGCACAGAATTTGTAAGACCACCATTTGTTTAATGATATTTGATTGCAAATCAATTTATAAAAACACTTGTAATTTTAGCTGTTGCCACAAACAGGCAATGAAAACAGTCAACAACTGAGTGTGGGCAATTACATAACCATTTCGATCATACTGTATACATTTCCTCCTTTATGTTTCAAGCGTTTTTATCCATGTCGGATATTTCTAACTTATGGTGGCAACCGGTTTAGTGATAAAAGAAGTCTACAGAGTCAAATACCCTCAAGCCGTTTGTGAATGTTGTTCAAACATATCCAAGACAAACACTGTACTCTGCAGAAAACTTTCATATACAAACTACTGAATGATAAATACAGTCAGGAGAGAGAGAGAAACACAGCCTTGGAAGACACATTACCTTGGAGGAGCAGGATGCTAGAGTTTCTGTAAATTTTACACAAAAACGGCAAGAGAAAAAATGTAACACATTTGTAGGTAAAAAAGAATGAATCCATGTTTCTCTGCACTTTGAAATCTAAATGCACACAGAGAGGGGATTTCTTGACGTTCACACTCAATGACAAATTCTACTCAACAGATTTCAAAACAGAAAAAGGGACAGAGAGCAAAACACATTCAAAAAAGCAAATAAATAATGCAAGTGACCTGTCAGTTAAATGGTAAAGTTATTAAAAGGTGCAGAGTCATTTGATTTACTTTATGTTACTCACATGAAAAACTGTGAACCATTGGTGTCCTTCCCACGATTGGCCATCGACAACAGGAAGGCTCTGTCGTGTTTGAGAGTGAAGTTCTCATCTGTGGGGAGCAGAGAAAGAGGGATCGAAGTCTCAGAGTGTTCTCTGATGCATAATAGCGGAAATATTCAGGAAAGAAGAAGAGGACAAAAGGGAGAACATTTTTAATCCATCAAACCTAATCATTGCCTCACCAACCAGTCCTTCCATAAAGGCATTTTGTAAAGATTTTTCTTGTTTTGTTTGTTACTTTTAGTCATTTTCTAAAGTACCAAACTGTTTTTGTATGATTTAGACTATTAACTACAAATAACATATATTTGACTTCATTCTGACCATGAAATACCATATGGGTTTCCATTCATTTTAACATGCTATGGGAGGCAAAATGCTTAGACTTGGAACTTGCTTGAGATCGATTATCCATCCTTTGCCTTTCTTCTTATCAAGGTTACATTGATATCGTTTAGAAAATTCTCCATGATGGTGGATCCAAAGAGGGTCGAACAGATTTTAGAGATAGCTAATCTTCATGAGCTATGCTGTCAAATATAAGGCAGAAGCAAAGACAATCATAAAGGAAACGTAGCTTTTCACACAAGTGTCAGACAATAATGTAAATTGGATTTTAAAATAAAGGCGACTCAACGCACAATATGATGAATCACCTATCTAAAGCAAGTTTCAGGTCTACTGAAGATTATTTTCATAGCATACTAAATTAACATAAGCCAAATATATTGATTGCTTTGGTCCACAGTGATGTAGAAGCAATTTAATGGACTAAAATATGAAAATCCACTGTAGTAAAAATCTTTATTTTATCTACATATACTATATCCATGTTGCACGGCAAAATATTTATTTCCACTGTGGTACTCTAGGAGTCTTCCTACTGAGTAGAGAAACCTGCAGCCTGCATCTGACTACATGTCATGCGGCTAGAAATACCACACATGTAACATAAAAAAAGTGATTTGAGCAGCTCCAGGCATTGTGGGGTCTAACAGGGGCCTGTCTGAATACAAAATCCTGTAACATCCCTTCAGTACAAATTTGCACCTGCACCATTGCAAACATTTGCACTGTTTTTACTGAGAGAGGAAGGTGGTGGGGACAATGTTGACATGGTGTTACTGAGCTGTGTACATCTCTTACCTTCTCATTTTGCAAAAGACCACTCTATAAATAAAAGAATATGTTGAAAATTTTAGGCAGAAGATTGTAGCTTTCAATAAAGAGAATGCCTACTCTCCATGCTGATTTGATAAAGTTTGAAGAGACAGCACTATACAATGGAAAAGTGAAGGTCAACAGAGTCATACAAAGGAAAATTCACAAGAAATCCATTAACATAATAGGCACATGCAATATTATGCTCATGCAAAAGTAGCTGAGTTGTATTCGGATAAACATTTGAGAAATCCACAATGTAGACTGCTTATTAGATAATTTGTTATTCCCATTACCTTCAAAGTAGCCACCATATATGGACTCTCCTCCTCTTCCATTTCCTGCAGAGATTAACCGTAAAATAATTTGGGCCAGAACTCCAACTTCTTTCTATCACAATGAACGTGTATACACACTGTACCACATTACAGAAAAAGTGCTGTCTCATTAGTTAATGCATGTTTATAGGACAAATGTTTGAAGTGACGGCCACATTCAGAAAACAGTACAATCTCCTGATTTCCTACCATAACACCCACGACAAAGCCAATACAGTATATTAGCTATTGATGAGATTAATAGCGTTCATCTTTATTTTTTACCATATCAGTTTTTGTTGTAATTAATAATTAGCTGTGAAACCATGCAAAGCATTGCCATTAATGAAAAACATTTTCTGCCTAAGAGAGCATTTGATTCTTCCTAGAACAAATTAAATTAGAAGCAGCTTCTTGTTCACAGCAGCTGTATTTCGCTCTGTTGCTTTCCATTGGGTTTTATGTAAAAATGGAGGCAGCAGGGTGGAATAGCGTGAACACAGGCCGACTAACTTCATTCAGTCAATTTGATTAAACACACACTTTCAAAGAACATTGGACATTATTACCTTCGGTGAAGTCGCCTCCCTGGATCATAAAGTTCTTTACAACTCTGTGAAATGTGGAGCCTTTGTAGCACAGCTTTTTCCCTGTGACTTTGCCAATTCCTTTTTCACCTGTAAGTAGATTTTTGTTAACTGAGCTCTCATCAAACGCAAAACAATCAACAGCCCTGCTACTGTATGTAGAGATGCCTTGCGGTGTACTTAAACGCAGCCACACAAGGTTTATTCTAAACAAGGAAATTAAACCACAGTTGGGGAAGGGGGGAGTTTCAATAAAATTACAGTAGATGCCTTTGTTCAGGCATCCTGTTGTTAATACTCCTTTGCAGGACTGCAGAATTAATTAAGAAAATGTCCACTGGTATGATACTGGCAGGGGACAGAATATTGGCCCAAAGCTATTACCCCCGGATTTCCCTTCCCCTAGGGTGAAAGGAGACGTGAAGGCAGAGATTTCATTAGATGTGTTGATGTGCTTAAGGGTGCTTTTCGAAGGACAGAGGGCTGGCTGTTCAAATATGCAGCTTAGGTTGCTAATCTTCTAGTATTTTGCTTTACTGGATTCAGTATTGTTCCAAGGGTTTGGTTTCTAATGGTGTGAGCTGATCCCCTCCTAAAAGGACACATTAGACACTTTGATAAAGCCACAGCATACTGCCCTGCTGATTGGTGTATATTACTGTGTGTGTGTCTCCAGGAAAGAAACAGACTAACAAGCCATCTTCCATCTCTGCCCTTGCCAGCATCACATTCCTGTCAGTCAGGTCGGGTGAAAATTGAGAGGGAGGATCGATCTGCAGTCTGTTTGCAGATTTATGGCTCTCTCTAGGCAGACCACCGCTACTACAGTACACTCTGTTCTACTCAGTGGGATGAGATATCTAGGGAGACAGACCAGGACCCCTTATATCCATCCAGTGACTCCATCTGTCACTGGACAATTTATCAGCCATAGCTCCTTTCCTCGAGATATTAGATGACCATGAATGGTGTGGACTGCGATACAATACTGTGGTTCTTATGTTCAATGCATATCTCATATTCATGTATCTAGTCATTCTGATTATTCTTAGGGTAGAGAAGGTAAAGACTAGAAAGAAAGAAATGTGAAATGCAACAAGGAACAGACCCGATTTAAACCCAGAAAAGGATTGTTGTGTAGTAGGCTATGTATTCTGAGACAGCATACAGACCCGTTTCATGTTATGCTCTCAAACTGATTTCTTTTGTTGGACTTTTAGAAACATTATTTGGTTATAAAATAGAGTAAAAGTTGCAAAAGCATGATATTACAGTAAAATACTGCCTTGACTGAACATTACTCACCAGTGCACAAAGAGAGAAAGTTTTTGCTTGTCTTGGGACAAATATCCAAAAAAAGTTGAAAGACTATGCGCCCAACTATAAAACACAAATGAGAAAAATATTAGGGGGGGATTAATAGGCCCTGGATACAATTAAGAGTTACAAGTAGCCCAGATGTTACTACACTGCACTTCTGCACACTTTTAATTGGTTTACAACAATTAGAAGAATCCTGCGGTGAAGCTCACACTTTATAGAAACTTTCCCATAGCTAGCAGCAAATCTGAAACAATTTTTACAAGCCTGACAGGGATTGTTTTGTCCTTCCCTTTCCAAATATGAGTCAATTACATATATTTATACTTAGGCCGTTAAATTCACATCTAATGAAAATAGTTCGTGCTTGAAAAGTACATAAAGCTAATAGCTTCTCAGGGCAGGACTTCAATTCAACCATTCAGTTACTAACACAAAACCAGTCTACCAAGCCAATGTACCTCTGGGTGTCCCACTTTCATTTTGTACAACCAAATAAATAGCAATCAAAAGCTCCAAGGCTACAAAAACAAACTACATACATACAGTTTAAACATCTTTATTGATAATGTGTCAGTTCAGTGTGATCGGCTATGAAAGTGAGCTGAGGCTGCTTGCATGTCTAACTAATTCCCATACCTGTAAATGGATATTTAATTCTCTTACCTGGCTCACGGTTGAGCTCCACATCAAAGTAACACTGAGGGCGGTCTTTCACACCCATTTTGATCAAAGTCCGGATGACCTAAAATGTAGACAGAGTACCAAAAAGCTAAGCAGGAAAAATAATATGGCTGCTTTCTCTTAAAGAAGCAATAAGCACCTCATACAGGTTCCGTTTTTATCTGTCAGCGTACACCTACAGTACAGCACATATAGAGGAGTGCATTGGAAAACAAAGTAGAGAGACTAAAAGACAGCGAGGGAGGATTAAAAAGGAGGATAGAAACAGAAAGGGGAGGAGGGAAAACGATGGGAGGCGAGTCGATGGAGAAATGTACTGGCTATGCAAATCCAAGCGCAGCACAGCTTCCTCGCTGTGATTTTTTTAAATATTATTTTGTTGGGCTTTTTGCCTTTATTGGATAGAGACTGCTGAAGAGAGACAAGAAATGTAGGAGAGACGGGGGATGACGTGCAGCAAAGGGCTGCAGGTTGGATTCGAACCTGTGTCGCTGTGGTAGGGACTTGGGCATGGACATGGACATGGGGTGCGTGCTCTACCAGGTGAGCTACCCGAGCCCCTCGCTGTACATTTTTAACTCCGTTTCCACTGTCCACTTGGATATCACTGTGCGACAGTTCACTGAAATAGCACAAACTGCTTCAGTTTGGCTTCATTTTTGTACAGTGGGAGGGAGTGGAGACGCGTAGTGGTCTATGGTTTGAACACGTTTTATTTTGATTGTGTGAAGTAGCCACTTTAACGACGCAAGCAAACACCAATGATAGCACCATACCTGACAATGTTTATCAGAATCAGAAATAATTTATTAATCCCCTAGGGGAAACTCTTTAAATGATTGCCAAATGATTAAGAAATCATGGAACCACCCTTACTTGTGTTTCCAAAACAGTGTCTCAATTTGTTTAGTCAGTGTTCCTCTACAGACATCGTTTTGCAGGGAAAGAAACTGCAAGAATGCAAGAAAGCAGAGCGTCCAATAATATGTCAGCAATGTCTGGATTTATTAAAAGGTTAATCTTCTGCATATTGTTCAGAAAATGCCGAGTCGCTGTGTGTATGTGCTGGGGATCTGGGAAATGGAAAGGCGATGCAAGCATTACCCAAGGAAAGAGATGTGGCTTTCATGCATGAAAATATTTATGGAGCAAAAGTAATGCAACATGAACGAGCAAGCTCTGAAGGACAGTCAGAAGGGTATAAGGGAAACATTTCTACACACTTATTTGTCAAGTGTGTCAACAGATTTTAAATACAAGCAATGTATGTATATTACACAGCTAATGATAGAACAACAATAAACTGCCACAGTGTGGCTGATATGTACTGCATCCACAAATTACACCAATAGAAATTGTTTTCTACAATGTGACCCATAATTTCAGCCACCCCTGCTCAACTCAAACACAGTACTGCATCGCATTGTATGCATTGTGTTTGAAGTACTGGGAATGGCATTGTCAGCTTGTAAAACGTTCCTGCTAAATGTAACGTTAGACCGCAATAATGGACCTAAGCGTCAGGATATGTCTCAACTGTACAAAGCGTTTTCAAGCCTTTTAAAGTATTTATTCGGATCAATTAGAGGTCATGTAAGCTGCATGTCCTACAAGGCATGCAGACCACAGTAGCTAATTAGCGTGGTAAATTATTTAAAAGAATATATAAATGTAATACACAGATTGTCAATCCAAACAAGGAACTGCTGACCACTACAGAGGCGACATTAACTATTAGCCCACATTAATGGCTTGTATATCGTTAGCTAATACGGCACACAGTTTACTCCTGGCTTCGTCGGTTTTGTCTGAATTTCAAGACATGTTTAGAGCAACAACAGATCAGTAAATATGCATGTGCTACATGACGTTAGTTAACAACAACTAGCTAGCTAGCCATACGTTCATATAAAATACACGTTAGCGTTTGCAAACCATGGCTGTATAAGCTAACAGCTAGGCGCTAGCTAACGTTAGCTTCCGTTAGACTTCTCTCGGCCGCATTTAACGTTACTGGCGTTGTTCACATTTAACGTAAACATTAAAATCAGATAGCAGGTTATTCTGTACAATTTGCAAAAGACATAACTAACCTCTGTGCAGTAGCTAGCCAGGCAATTAGCTAGTCAAGGACGGCCGACAATGCGCTAACTTCACTTTTTAGTGAAGAGGTTGCTGCGACGCAAGAGATCTCCGACTGGTTAAGAGTAGCTTTGTCCCTCCCGAGTTTCCGTAGCATATTTGTTGTGTGCTTTATGGTATCAGGAACAAGGTTTCAAGTTAGCTCGTTGGCTAATCGTTATGTTACTTCCTATGTGTATGTTATAACAGGTTATTCATATTCTCTGTAATAATCGCTGGTAATAGAAAGCATGCGATTGCACTCGTAACGCGCATCCGAAGCTTTGGCTGGCTAACGGTGGTTTATTTCTTTGATATGATGCTGTAGTCAGCTAACGTTAACCTACAGTAGCTAGGTAACAGTGCAGCATGAAACCCATGATAATGAGGTAAGGCGTAAAAAACACATATAATGAATTATCGCTGTTTTCCAAATGGCACTTAACTGAGGAAATCTAAGTTACGCAGTTAGCTAATAATATACACTCAGTTGGCAGTCTGTAACGTTGTGTAACGTTACACCTGCTGAAACTCAACAACAGCCATGCACTAAAGTCTTCTTCATGAGGCTTCGGTTTTAGTCGAAACTATTTTAAGTTTGAGACTGGCAATTCAACTGTATGGTCATTTTGGAGGCTGTAGTTTGTGGTGCTGATGATTTGAATTGCGTTAGCAATGACGTTACGTGTTTCTAATATTTAGGCTACCCTAACTGATAAAAAAGGTGTGGACAAGATGAAATGTAAGAAACTCAATAACGCAATGCAATTAAACAAACCACAAGACTTTAAAATTACCATAAAGCTGAATCAACAGCTGGCGAAAAAGGTATAGTCTTCAAGAAGGGCTGTTGTATAAGAGTGTAATAGTTTATGCTAAGTGTACCTAATAAACTGGCTACTGAGTGTATTTTATTATAACATAGAGCTGAAATTATTTGTTGATTAAGGGATGCAGTAAGTCAATGGACCGTAAAATAATCTGCAACTGTTTTGATAATCATTTAAGTTATTTTCAAGTAACAAAAAGCCAAAAGTAAATCCTCAGTTGTAAATATTTGTTTCTTCTCTTTGTCTTTTGTGATAGTAAACAGAATCTCATTGAGTTATTGTTGATTGAACAAAATTTAAAGACGTCAGATTGGGCTTTAGGGACTTGTGATGAGCATTTTTGACTATCTTCTGACATTTTATAGACTAAATTTAATCTATTATTTGGAAAAATGGTTGTCAAATAATGAAAATAATGTAGTTTTAGCCCTAACATAGTGATACTGATGATCTGATCTTTCTCTTGATCCCATCTAGGCATTGTGTTCTTCATGGACCCAGTGGATCATGTCTCTGATCCTGTTTGCCTTTGTGGTTCGGGTCAGGGATGGACTCCCCCTGTCAGCCTCCACAGACTTTGAACACAACCGAGAGCTCCAGGAGAGGAAGCAGCAGCTCAGGACCATCAGCAAGGTGCTGGCCCGTTTCCCTGACAGAGGGACCGTCAAGGGCCAGAAGCTCAACATATAGTAAGGATTCAGGAAACAAGCAGACTCTCAGTTGTGCTCTGTAACTGCAAAAAGACACAATATATATTCTAAACAACTCAGTGTGTATTTGATTTTGTGATGCTGAAGATAGACAGAATGTTATCTGTTTGATCACAGGGGCATCCATGTCACGCTGCGTCAGGCTGTTTGTTTACTAAACACCTTTTCTCCTCTCACCTGTTCAGCTTCGTCTCGTCAGAGGGTGTATCCTACATGACCGTGTGCCACTGCAGCCTCCCTGTTGCTAAGGCCTTCTGCTTCCTGGAAGATCTGCACTGGGAGTTCACAGCATGCTTCAGTAGCACTGTCGTTGCCTTGGCAGCCAGGCCATATCCATTTTTGGAATTTGGTGAGTAGGAGGAGAAACATTGTCATCTACAATAGATTTACTGTTGACATTTTGGGATTTCAAAGGATTTTATGTGCTGAATATGATGTGTTGAATGTCAAACAGAGCTCCTGTGTTATGATACTTGAAAACTAAATATTATCCTAATGTCACTCTTGCTGCCTATTGACAGACAGCACTATTCAGAAGCTGAAGCAGCAGTACAACCAGAGCGGTGGTCCGGCCCTGGAGGTGACACTGGCAGAGGTCCAGGAGGATCTGAGGATCCATCCACCACAAGTAATTAACTTGGAGGAAGTGGAGCTCACCAATGGCACTGCAAATGGACACATGGAGCAAGGTCCTGGATCTGGTAAGACTGTTGACCATATGACTTATACAGTATATACAATACAGTGCTACTGTCATTTTTGTTTCTGTAATGCAGACATGTGGATTTTTTTTTTCTTCTGTGTTTTATTATTTTAAACTATTTATACAGTCGCTTTCTTTTGTTCAACAGGTCAGAATGTAAGACTCGAACCAGTGACAGCGCCAGGCATCCTCTCTCTGGTCCTAAATATCATGTGTGCATCTTTGAACATAATCCGTGGCATTCACCTCATAGAATACACATTCCAGGTATGTGCCAGTCCAGCATGTTGATGCATCACAGTGCTTATGTTCAACTTATAATATGCAATATGAAATTTTATATTCAATATAAACTTGTTAATATTTTGTATATTTTGAATGTTAGCTAAGAAAAATAATTCTATACTGTGCCTTTCTCACTCGCATAACAAATCCAGTTGTTCTGTGTAGTTGGGAATTTTATTTGGAAATAGTAAGTCGCTTTGGATAAAAGCGTCTGCTAAATGACTAAATGTAAATGTAAATGTAGTCACGAAGAAGCTAACATTAACTCTAGATATGTTGAGCTGACTGAACTGGCTGCTGCGCATTAGCATTTTGCTGTAAAAGCAGAGGTTTGATAATGATGAGGTCTGCACAAAACTGCAAAATTGTCACTCTTGTGTGAATTAGCTATAATCTGATGTAAATGTGGTACATTTTAAATTACATGGGCAAATCACCAGTTTGTTTAATTGTATTCCTTTCCCTATACGCAGGATGATATTGAAGGTATATGGAATGTTGTGGCATTTCTTCTGGCGTTTGTCTGCTGTGTGTTTCAGGTAAATGTAGTTGACATTTTTAACACACAACAACTCTTCATTGCAAACTGAAACCCACCCACGTCAAACTCTTTCATGACCTCTCTGTGTACACAGTGCCACCTCTACCTGTTCCACTCATCGCTGAAGAAACTCAAGTCCTTCACTCTGTTGAGTGCGATCGTCCTATGCAACCTCTACCTGCTTGGCCTGAGGAACGCGTGGCAGCTGATCTTCCACATTTCAGTCGCCTCTCTCTCCACCCTCCTGATCCTCACCCGCAAACTCCAAGACAGGACCGATGACTGTGGGGTCTGAGGAGCAGGAGACCGTTTATCGTGCTGCACCTCCCGCAGCTCTTTTTGGCTCCAGTTTTCAGTGCAGGAGAGAATGACTGGGAAGCAAATGGCTTGATCCACATTTGTTATGAAGGTGTCGTGGATTTTTAACAAAAACCTATTCATTAGTTTTGTGTCATCATGGAAAATTATAATTAGTAAATATTTTCTTGTATTCAGTATGTACTTGCACTTTGTGTACATTGTTTCTAAGACTGTAAAGAGTATACAGTGAAATGCAGTCCTTTCTGGATCCTTAAAAGCATCTGGTTAACCTCAAAAATAGCACTGCAAACAGATAGTGACAGAAAAGTTTGTGATGTGGTTAAAGGAGATATCTGTTTTTCGAAACAGAATTTTGATCAATCTAAGTCAGTGCCATCCTGTCCTAAAACATTTTTGAAGAAAATGAAGGGAGTTTTTTCCGTCAGAGTTGCTGACCAAAGTTAAGTCATTTTTATCACAGCCCTAACTGTTGAAGCTGGTCACGCTCACGTGATTTTGTAATTATGATGCATTTCTGCTCACATTCAGCTCAGTATTATTTCTGCTGCCACAAGTAAGGTGACAGTTTGGGATTGAACAGGCATTAGATTTAATTGCACTTTTAAAATAGGCACACGGGGCTGATTAGCAGACAGGTTAGGTCTCTATCCCGCACTGGTGGCAGTGGGATACTTAAATTATTTAGTTTGATTTAAGATCAGTGACAGTCAAGTTAAGCAGACAATGCCGCTGTTATTATTTGTTTTCCATTATTTGCTCATCAGCTACAGTAAAGACCTAATGCAAAGGTGTAAATGTAAAGCTATGGGTTGTTTCATGCCTTACTGTGTTTGTTTAATTGTGTTGACTTATATACAGATACACCGGTAAGTGCTTAGCTAGTCATTGCAAAGGTTCAACTGTAAGGGCTCCGTTATTTAATGACTTCATGACTTCATGGAAATTACATTCTGTACTGAGGGACAGTTAGTTTTATAGTCATGTAAGGTTTGTTGTTAAGGCATGTTATCTTCCTATTTTCAACACAGTTTGGGATAAAAGGAGAATTGTATTGCGTGAACTCCATTTTAAACTCGTTTTGTATGATCAAAGCAAATTTAGATATTTTAGTTTGTCTTTTTCTACTGATCTCTGCATTGTCAAAATGTAAACTGCGGGTAAGAATATGAAAGCACTGATTTGATGGCTAAAAATGTTTGACTGCACTATTAGGTTTAGATTTTTTTGTGTTGGGTATGGCAATTTTTCTTGAATGTTTTCTGTGTTGGGTTCAGCTAAAATATATTTATATCCTGATTCATGTTTACTGTACTTAGTTAAATTTTTTTCCATTCTTTCTTTCTTAGGGAGTGGTGTTATGAACCCCAATCTGTAGTTCTCAGATTGTTAGAAACAGAAATCATATGGTTATAATATGTTTGAATATAGAACACATCACAGTAGCGCTGCTAAATACAGTAACTAGGCTAAGTATAAATCTGCTTTTAATTTAGTTTTTTAACATTTCGTGTATTTAGCTTCTTAAACATTCAGTTTTTAACCAAACAGTTGCACTCTGTTGCAAGGGAAGTAAATTATTAGTTTATAGCGTTTGTCAAACACGTAGCATTGTGCCCTTTAAATCAAACTATTCCCTTATTTTATCAAGAGGGAATTTTTAAAGGAGAACTAAATCATCTGACAATTCAAATGTTCCTTCTCTATAATGTACAAATAGTTTGGAAAAGTCTCTTCAAGCCTGTAGTTTACAAAGAGTAAGCAAACTCAGATGTTTTCACTGGAAGCATAAAATGCAACGTAGCTGCAGATAACACAGTTGAGCCTCTTATTAATACATTTACAATTTGCTCTCAAGTAGGTTGTGCTATCCAGATGTTTTGGTAAATTGGTCAGAATTAGAGTGGCTCAGTGAACAGCCTTTTGATGCTGTGTTGAGCCACATGACTACAGGACTACATTGTTTAAATAAGGATTTCTTGGACAGGGTCAACAGGACATTTACAGAAATTTCGAAAACAATTAATACGCAACATCTTCTTACTGTTTGTTATGCTGCGTGGTTTCTTCTGTGCCGGACATTGGTGTTGCTGTAATATGTTTGATACAAAAGACTCACCATTTCCACTGTAGCCTACAAGTTGTTGACCAAATGAATTGTAAAATAATGTCGCCACCGATGTTCTGAAGATGTAGAACCAAATAATGTGGAGGATATTTTAACACTTGAAATGAAAATGAAGGAGAATTATGAAGGTTTATAACATACAGTAAAAAATACAGTGTACAGTTGAAACATGTTGCGGCCTTCTCTTAATATATATATATTTTTTCTTTTATCAACATCTGAAGTCGTAAGTCTAATCTGAATACAGGTAATGGGTTCATTCAGGTTCAGAAGGGCCACCTGAAGTATGTTTAATAAGACATTTGTATCTAATTAGACTCACATGTTTGTAATGATGGGAGGTAATGTAACAATGTCATTCATTGTAACTGCCAAATACACTGGTGATTATAGAGCTTTATTTTTTCCCTTCGGTGGTAAAATGGACATTTCATTAATAAATAGTGTCTTTTTTCCTTTTGTTGATCTTTGTCCAAGAAATCAGCTTTACCTCTATATTCAGCAGTGATCTACACAGTTCTACACTTTTCATCAGAATTATACATGCTACAATTTCATCATAATTGTATGTACTATGATTTTCTGTTGTGAATCTATTGTGTACACATGACATCTATTGCATGTCTGTCCATCCTGGGAGAGGGATCCCTCCTCTGTTGCTTTTCCTGAGGCTTTTTCTATTTTTTCGGGGTAGTTTTTCCTTATTCGAATCGAGGGTCTAAGGACAGAGGGTATGTTATGTTATACAGATTGTAAAGCCGTTTGAGGCAAAGTTGTGATTTGTGATATTGGGCTATATAAATAAAATTTACTTGAATTGAATTGATCAGACAATACCAACATAAAGATTTTTTTAGTATCTTGATTATTTGTCTCATTTACCCTTAAGAAATATGACAATACGCTATATCCAGATTAGAAGAGTTTTAATGTTTGAACTGCACCAGAAGCTAAACAGGAGCGATGCGGAAGAAATAACAAAACTCTGAATAAAAATACCATTAAATTGCTACAGCAAACTTGGAACATCAAATGTAAATTTGTTGGTGTATTTTTCCAATATGACACCAGATGGAGCTCTTTCACAATGTACTAATCTTCATTTAAGTTTGTGTCTGTGTCAACAGAGATTGCTGCTCTGGTTAGTTATTAGTAGTTGATTACATTTATCAACATGTTTCTACAACCAAATCTTGTAGATGAAAGTGTCCTGTAGCCCGAGAGACGAAGGCTTAACAGCAGTGAAGAACCTACATTCAACTAATGTAGTTGTGACTATTCATTTGTGAGACAGAGTCAAGCCTGACAGGAAATGCCAAAAGGTGGCAATAAACTGCACAGGATACTTAATCGTTTTATTACGTAGTACATTTGAACAATTTGGAAAATAGTGAAATTATTCCCAGAGAACTACTCACCCTGATTTACATTGACGTTTAAATGACTTCAAGTCCAATTTTTAAACCTTTTCCACATCCAGAATCGACTATAAGGTTTATGTGTTCATAAAGACAAATATGTGGGTTCTCTTTTGACCTGTCATGGAAGTGTTTTGCTCAATGACAGATCGAGTAGCACTTTAGAGAGACACTTATAGGTTTATTCAAAAATACTGCTAAATGATGTTTATGTCGCCTTCTCGTAGAATACAGAGAAGCCTTGGGAAATTGAGTGCAAACTTTCTCTACAGGCTGCTAGCACTGAAACATGAGAAACTGTTCATTTGGGTAATATTTCAAAAGGACATATGAAAAGGGCCCTTCTTTCAGGTACTTCCACATGAAAAGACTGACTTGAGCTAAGTTACAATAAAGAAGGCAGCATTTCATTTTTGATATGACGTGGTCATTCAGGTGACAAAGTGACATGTTGTATATGTGGCAGTATGGGTTCAGTTTACAATGCCATTCATGTGTGTTTCAGATCTTCGGGGGTTTCATTAAATCTTTATTCTGTAATAACAGCTGAAGGTAGAGTACACAACCTTGTGGGGGATGGATACAACTCTAAGTACTCTATGTCTGTTATTTCCTTCCATCCAGGACGTTTGCTGGTGTCTTAAGTCGTGACATTAGGTCTATTCCTCATTCAGGCTCCACTGCATGGAGCCAGTGATAAGAATGTTGTTATATAGATAATCCAGTTTTAACCCACCTCACATCAATATAGTAGGTCTCATACTGAGATATGTATTGGCCTTTCATGACCTTTGACTTAAACCTATATCACTCACTGCAGTTTCCGATAATGTCACAGATAAGCTTCTGTTTAATTTCTGGAGCCCATAAAACCCTCCCATAAATATCTGATTTTATTTATTAAATGTATTTTTTTGTCACTAGTTTACAGACATTGACATAGCTGTAAAGCATGCAGAGTGTTTGTCAGCATTTTCTTGCATATTAAGGAAGGTAATTTGAGGTTGCGAGCTAGAAACAAATGTCCCTCAGAGCTCGTAGTGGCTTTATAAATCCATAGTGCTGTCAGTCCTGCTACAATGCAGCTAAATTAGACCATCAACTTCAGTGATCCTCATTTGAAGGGTTCAACCTCTTTTATCTTAATTGGCAGAAGCTCCTTCTGTTGAGAAGCTGCCCCGGATGCCTTAACAAATAGGCTTATCAGCGCGGGTGGTCCTGCTGAAATGTTTATGGCTCACATTTCTCCCGCTCATAGACAAGTGCCTCGTCTGCTCCTACACGTTCACAGAACAGCAGCACTGTTGTTTTTTACACAAATGTTTGCCTTATCAGCTATGAGTAATAATAGAATACACAGCAAACAACTTTCACAGATGATTTAATCGAGCTACCATTTCTGTTTCCATTGTATTCTAGAAGTGATATAATCTTATGTTTCTTAATAACCATCAATGTGATTGTTATTACATACATACGCACAGAGGGCTATTTCCTGTATCTGTGCTATTTATTTTCACTGACTGACAGTTGCTGACAGGCATTAAATCTGCATCCAGGTCAGTCACTTTGACAATAGCTGACCTGTGCTTGTTTTAAGTCTTGCAGAGTAAGAAAATTAAGCTGTAGGTCTGACAGTAGAGGCTACTGTATAATAACATTTTACATAAGGGGTCACATCCTAGGCCACAAAATGCTATTGCACGGCCACGAGATACAATTCGTTTTAATTAACTTGTGACGTGAAATATTACATTTTAAGCCCTGACTGCGGCCTTTTCTTCCTTTCATGAATGTTATGGTGAGGGATCTGTCTTTGCCCATTGACTGGCAGTAACACGTGAACACGTGTTGCCATTGAGAATGCGGGAAAACTGGTTAGCAAGCAAGCTAAATGTAATGGGTAAATGGTTGAAATAGATAGCAGTTGAGATAGCTAGCCTAAAATATGTAGCCAAAAGGGGCTCATCCCTATTATGTATATATGTTCCCAGCATGTGTGTCTCCTGATTATAAAATAACATTGTAAGAGACTTGTAAGGGCTATCTTCACAGAAGATGAAGATAACCAATAGGGCTGAGCCCCTTTTGGCTACATATTTTCTAACAAAAGTTTGCAAATCAAAGAAGGGAGATGGACATTTCAAATGCAGTTTGAATGGAAAAAATCTATTCAGCCAGAAAAGCTATTTTTTTGCAATGTCTAAGATACTTTTATTATACTATTATTATATTTTACCAGTTTGTAGAATGTATGTCTTCTCTTCTTTTTTATTCTTTGTTATGTATCTAAAGGATAATAAACTTTGCTAAACATTGATTTAAGCAAAGATCTTTTCATCCATGTCCTGTTGAGCTGTGCTGTTTCGTTTACCTGTTCTGGTGTTTGTAATTGAACTTCAGTATATCTTTAAAGAAAATACTTCCATAATTAAATTGATTTATTACTTTTCCTTTGAGATAGCCTGAAATTGACTCTGCTATCAGTCCGACACTAAAAGCTCCTTTCAAAGAATCTATAAAGCTGCAGCACAGGACCATTAGAGAGCCAATCAGATGCAAGTAAAGTCTGTTCAACATCATTATTTTATGACTCAATCCACATATATGTTTTCCATGACGTTCAATGGAATCATTTTTTCAGTTTGAGGATTAGTGGATTCACTACATCAGTGAACTATTATTATTTATTATATATTATTATATTAATTATTATACATAACATTGGGCACATATACTGTATAAAACCTCTGGCATACACAGAATTGGTATAGTAAATGTATGACATTTTTGGTATTGTTTTTGTTACATGTATTAGAGTTAGCTGCAGCTATGCTTTCACTTGAATTTGACTGTGATAACAGGATGATGTATGTGCAAAACCTAGGGAAAATCAGACAACTTTTTCTGCCATCATTTTCCTAATGCATAGATATAATTTACTTAAATCAGTGAAATGTTTATTTATATTAGGTTATTTGCAGTGAACTTACTTTGGTGATCTCCAGCTTAGTATAAGAACTGCTTTGCCATTAAAATAGAATTAGTTACAGTATGTTGGGGTCATGTGAAAGGTTTTTGCTGTGGGCAATGATTAGACATGTAGCTGCAACAGTTGAGAAGTCAAAATTCCCATGTCAAGGCTAAAAAATAGTCACTAATCTAGTTGCTTCTGTATAATAAACACCACCAGCTCCCCAAACTCATGCGAGAATTCTGCCAGCCAAACCAGCCCAGACCTAAATACAATCACTTCACTCAGACGAGGCGGCATGCTTTAAATACTACATGAGTCATATTTTCCCAAACTAAATTATGTATTTGTGTCAAAAGTGAGATCAAGCATCCTGTCATTGTATAAATGTGAGGGACAATTTCCCAAGCTCGTTTACACCCTGGTTAAACATGAATCAAAGAGTGTGGCTTTATAACAGTTTCTTCTATGGTGTGTGTGTTGGCAATGACAGATCACCTTTTATACTGAATGTAAGTGCATATGTTAGAGAAATGGTTTTCTAACTAACTGTGGTGTGCATTAATCATGACTGAATGTACCTTACAAATCAAGATGAAAGAGCAGCACGACAACAATGCACCATTTTGACCAAGGAACTAAAGGAAAAAATAACTTGTAAAATGTATTGATTTATTTCTGTTCATTTGGCAGCAGCGGAACAAGCTGAGAGGCATTGTACATTTATTATGGCGAACGTGTTAGCAAACAGTGTGTTATTTACTCATTTGGAGTCATGTTTCTGGCCACCTGATGAATGTAAGTCCAAAATTCACTTTCTTTTTCACTCTCTTTGGTTTTGGTCACCACCAACTCCTGAGGGAGCTATCAAGAATTATCGCCCTGCAGAGCAGGAGAGCCCCTGCAGTTCTAGACGCAGCAGTTCCCACCGTTTTAGATGTACGCATGCACAAGTTTAAACGAAAATGAAAATGGGGTGTGTAGGCATCAGTAGGTATACAGCTGTTTTAGATTAATAAATGTTAATATTGAGAAAAAAATATCTTCATTGAATACAATACACACATTTTATTTAATATAAGACTAGAAAAGTGGGCCATTATAATGTTGGCAGCCTTGATAGAGTTTCGCAATCTCCAAAAGCTGGTGGAAGTGTTGCGCCTAGAGCTGCTTCTCCTCGTTCTCCATGCATGTGTAGCTCTAAAACTGGTGGGTCTGCAGGGGTTCTCTGGCTCTGCAGGTCGATGAAATATCTGGGTCTTTAGCTGCAAAATGTTCCACTTTTTTCACCAGCTAGTCACTAACATTTCTGTTTGGTGCTGATCAGGTAGTGTCTTATGTTTGTCAGAGCTTTTTCACTGAAAATAGCTGCCTGTTAGAATCAATACAGTAAAGCTAAGAGGCCTTAAAACCAAAGCAATGAGTTGAAAGACACTAAAACGCTTTGTAGTTGAGGGGAAATGTTCATAAAGTTCAAGGTAATTTAGTTAAATTAATGTCAATCAGTCATTTTCTACCTCCCGTTTGGGCTCGCGGGTGACTGGAGCCTATCCAGCCTATCCCTTGGGCGGGGTACACCCTGGACAGTGGCCAATTTGTAGACAGACAACCATTCACACTCGCATTCATCCACTAGGGATAATTTAGAGTCACCAATTAACATGCATGTCTTTGGACGGTGGGAGGAAGCTGGAGAACCTGGAGAAAGCCCACGGTAACATAGGGAGGACACGCAGACTCCACCCAGGGGGATCGTGGTCTGGTCCGGGATTCGAACCCACGATCTCCTTGTTGGGGGGCGGGGGCGCTGGCCGCTCTGCCCTTAAATTAATGTAATAAGTGCAAATGACAATATCAAAGCCAAGTAAGACATCCTCTCCCTAAGTCTTTGTGTAGAAGAGAAAGTCAAGCTTTTTCCATGATTCATTCATTCAAGTAGTCACTTTCATGAAGGTACTGGAGCATATCCCTGTTGGAATAAATGTACATAGTTTTCTCATATTTACTCTTTTATGTCTTTTCCATAACTAATGTGTGCATGTAGTCTTTGTGTGTGAAGTTGTTTTCAGATGGCGGATGGAGTGTCTGCATTACAGCAGGCATGGGAGAATCTTTCCAAAACAGGAGTTGCGCTCTCAGTACAAGGAGCTACTCCCAGAGATAACCACACGGAAATCAAAGCATGTTCAAGGACAACTGAATTTCTGAGAATGATGTAGCGCCACATTTCTCACGTAGCTGCTGTGTGCTCCCCCTTCCCTTAGAGCAGCCACGTGCATGTAACCAGGGTCACCTAATTCTAATAAATTGGAGGAGGCGGCGAGATGTTTTCAGAGCGGTAGGAGATTGTAACTGAAACCATCTCTGTCCGTTCTCCTCTAGAGTAAAATTGCAATAACGACTCTTGTCTTTCTTTCCTTGTGTATGATTTAAATGTTTTAGGTGCTTTGAACCTGACAATCCCGACCACAGAGATCATGAAATCAAGGCTATACAATGACTAATTCTTCGAGCTCTGCCTCTGTAAAGTGGGCAAACTTTGTCGGCATGACTCCCGGCCACAGATCAGATCAGGTTTGGCAGACAACTTCTCTTTAAATCAGGAGTCAGGTTCTCAGAGCCGGTTTGAGGATGACGGAGATAATCAAAGCAGCCTCTTAGCGTTTGAACAGAGCTTACTTGTTTGCTCAATCACTCGCCTTTCCCAACTTTGTCCCATTTTGTCACATCAATTTTTAACCAGTGTCATGAATATTGAAAGATCCTTAAAGGCAAGACACCTGTCTGACATTTTAAGAGAGACTGGGAATCTTAAAATAACTTCATCCATCTTCTCTTCACTGCCTGTTTTATGGGTTCTGAAGCGAGTACCTATAAGACACTCAACAAGCATTTATTTTTAAGATATCTGACAAGCTTACAAAATCCAGACAAAAAATAATCAAATGCATCATTTGATGGCAGAATATACAGCAACAAACATATTTTTTATATATTTGATCAGCATATTTCAACACATGGGCCTCAAGGTTGATGTTTTTAGTATATTTATATTTACTTAACATTTCATGCAGTAACATTCAACCCTGAAAATCCCTCTATTTACAATCAGTACAATTCCTATGAATAATTTATTGTATTTTATGTATCCTCACTTCCACTTTATAGATAGAGCTAATGAAACATTGGACCCAAGAGCAGCTGATCTGACAAAGCAGGCATGGCAGGGTATGTTTGTTAATCCTGTCACGGCACACAGCATCTTGCCTTGGCTGAATTCGCTCTTCTTCATGGTCTTGAGCATAGCAAGAGGTCCGTCATGCTTAATGGCAACAAGTGAACCAATAAACCTGAGGGACTACATACGGATTAACTCAAATCGCTGGCGTTTCATTACACCAATGCAAATTCAGTGGGTCAGTCATACTTGTCAAATATCGTAACTGAAGTGAACTGGCACTGGGAGGAACTGGAGCAAGAGTTGCTTTGATTTTTGACTGGTGGAAGATTGATTCAGATCCTTTACCCAGTGGACCAAATATAGGCTACTGAGATCTCAGTAAAAATAGAAATATCACAGTATAAATGACTCTATTACAGGTAAAAGTCCTGCATTCAAACTTTAAGTTAAGCAAAAGTAGCCTACATAACCATGAGCATCAAAATGTACTTAAAACGTCAAAAGTACACATTATGCAAAATGGTCCCATGCAGAATAAATTTTATTGCTGCTGTTTATGTAGTATTTTAATGTTGTAGCTGGCTGAATAGAGCTAATTTAAACAACTTTATATATTGTTGTGTAGATTAATCATGTCGTATTTTATAAAGTGATCATTTGTTTTAGATGTAAAATCAAACCTGCAAAGAAGAAACTAGTTATCAGATACAGTGGAGTAGTGGAATTAAAAGGTACATTTCCTCAAAATTGTGCTCAAGTACTCAAGTAAAGGTACTGCTAAACTCCACCATTTGCTTCATTTAGGTGCAATATCACCAAGTAAATATACCCCATTCCAAACAGACATCTTTTCTTTTGCTTAAGTAAATCTAGTAAAGCAGTAAAATGTATTTACAGTTATTTGAAGTATGGTCCTTTTTACAGTGTTTATGGCCCAATAATTAACTTTGACCATTAATTAGAGATATATTCACATTAATAACTGCTGCCCTACAGATTAAAAATCTAAATTTTGTCTGTTTTTGATCTTACAACTGAATATTTGTTGTGTTTTACTGCTGCATGTACTGCAATAATGTATAAGTGGTGTTTAGATATTGTTGTAGCTGCTCTGCATGGTGCAAAAGTCTAACTACGGTTAGTTTCAACTATAAAAAAATATTTTTATGATTTTATTTATGTTTTAGATGCAAGTACAGTACAGCTGTCTTATACAGTATATGTAGTAATAAAATGCACTGTAGGTCCCTCTGAAATGTAGTGGAGTTAAAGTCTAAATTAGTACAAATTAGATGTGCTCAAATAAAGTAACCTACCTCAAAGTATGTGAATTTACTTTCCATCATTGATATCTGACCAAATTTATATAAATTATGTTAAATTGGTTGTTATATTGAGCTGACAATCTGATGCCCTTAAAAAATGTATTTTCTTTTTTCAGATGCTATTGTCTTTTAAGGGCACTGTGACCTGTAGCAGCACACAAAGTGAAAAAAGGACAGTAATTTACTGGGATAATTCCTTTCTGTGAGCTGGAGAGAGTGTTTCCACCCTTTGAGGTGTCTTTTACAAACATGTTGTTTCCTAAAGAACATAATGTTCTGCTATTTGATGATACTACACTTTAATATCAGCTGGAACATCAAGCTGTCTGCTTGCATATTGAACGCACAGACATTTGATCAAGTCATCTTCAGAATGATACCTGAGGAACCATCAACACTGAAATATGAATATTTAAATTAAAAAGAAAAGTGAGCATATCTGGGAATTAAATAAAAAAATAATCAACTCCAGGCCATGCCCTTGGTATGTAGCAAAGAAAAATAAGCTTCAATTAGGGAACAATATGTTACATGTAGCAGTCAGTGAGGACATTACAACAGTTTATGGTGCAGAAAGTCTTACTAATGATGAGATATATCTTGACAAAAAGTATACACTTAAAAGTCCAGTGTGTAAGATTTAGTGGCATCTAGCAGTGAAATTGCATTTTGCAACCATTTGAATAGCGCTCGTCTCACCCTCCCGTTCCAAGCGTGTAGGAGAAACTACGGTGGCCGTGAATCTTGCGAAAAATGTGAAAGGCCCTATCTAGAGCCAGTGATTAGTTTGTCTGTTCTGGCCTACCGTAGAAACATGGCGGTACAACATGGCCGCTTCTATGGAGGGGGACCCGTAACAAAAACTAGATTCTTAATTTCAGGTGATTATACACTAATGAAAATACATTCATTTTTGTACATATTAAATTCCATTTCCGCCTCCTAAATGTTGCATACTGGACCTTTAAAACAAAATTTAAGCAAAGCATGACATGGAGTTTTACCTAATCCCCATTGAAAATGAAACTTCCACCATATTGTATATTTCTAAATAATTTATTTCAGTTTAAGTGGAACAATGTCCAAATGTTTTGGCAAATTTCCTGCCAAAACAACACTCTGTACATACACTATGCAACAAAATTAATAATAATAATAATAATATACAAAAAACATTATTTTAAAACTAACAAGTGTCCTTATGTGTACACAAATGTAAACTTACGCAAATAAAACGCCCACAATGGTAGGCATTGCACTAACAAAAAACAAATCAACTCTTAAATCTTAAATATACACAACACAATATCCAGTTTGCAAATAAACAAATCTATATTGCACATACTTCAATACTGAATACTTACTGTAAGTGCACATTATAATAATCATTGTTGATTCAATATCAGTTTTCAATATTATCTAACTGATAAACGAACAACCATGCCAGGTTACCAAAACATTAAAAGATAATATCTAGCAACACATGTGAGTGAAAACTCTGTATACTTGGATTGGGTCTTCAGTATGTACAAATCTATTTACATTCACCGTTATGAGAGGTACATTGGCAAATAATTCACACAATTACATTAAACAGAAGACAGCTAGGCACCAAACAATGTGGGATAATGAGTCTTTAAGAGAATAGTTTGACATTTTGGGTTTGCTCTCTTGCTCTCTTCTCGTCTAACTCGATAGTACCACTCTCATATCTGTATGCTAAATATGAAGCTACAGTAGGTGGTTAGCTTAGCTTAGCACAAAAATGAGTGAAAGGGGGGAACAGCTGTCCAAAAGGAGGGGGGGGGGCGATCTGCCTACCAGCACCTTTAAAACCCATTAACTCATAACACATATTTCATTTAATAAATCTGTACAAAAACCTGTACTAAGTAAAGTGTAAAAATTAGAAGTTTCAGTTTGTTATGTGCCAGACAATGTTTTGCCCGGGAGTAGCTTCCTTAAGTCTCAGCTAGAAATTAAGACTTCTACACAAAATAATTCAATATAACACATTGATTAATGAGCTTTTGATGTCCTCATACGCTCAAATCAGAATCAGAAATACTTTATTAATCCCGAGGGGAAACTCTTTGTAACAAATGTAGTATCCTTCAAGGTTTTGTCAACAACAAAACATTCCATATGAAGGCCTTTGCTGTTCATCATTAATAGTGTGTTGTTCTTTAATTTCACATGGTGCTCTATGGTGGTCTGACCCTTTAAATCAGTGGTGGGCTGAGATGGTGTTTTTTTCCCAGGTAAAGCTGGACTTTCTTGATGTTGCACAAACATGCAAGTGACTTTCAAGTCTAACCTTGTAAGCTGAAAAGCACAATGATAGCATTGTTGTGGCAGGGCCAGTCATCCTTGTCACCTTGCTTTGCTTTACATACTGGCTGGAATAGTCTCTACTGACTTGTCAGGTTCAAACTCCTCCAGTGGAGAAGTTTAAAGCTGACAAGTCGATGGAGAATTCAAGAAATATTTTTCACAATGGAGGATTTAGAATATCAAGCTCCGGTCAGATTACCAAAGAAACATCAAGTGTGTTTTTAAATATTTTAAATGTGCATTGTATGCATATGTTACTTTGTGACAGACAATAAAGTTATCTTACCTGTCTAAGAAAGCTTCTCTGGACATGTCTGAGGACTGTGTTATGTAGTGCCTTTTTAAGCTGTTATGCTTAACATTGCGCTACAGGCTGCTACATAAACAAGCTCGTACAAGAGAATTTTATGTTCCTGGCGAGGCTCCAACATGTTGCAATAATGTGAACAAACAATAATTACAGTGATACATTACTGATATCATAGCCACAATACAATCACTATTGCACAACAATCCATAGCAATTAGTTTTCTTTACACTGTATACTTGTCTGTACAATGTTAAATTACTCCTTCAAAGTAAATGTAAACATTGAAGGACTCAATTGCTTAAAGGCATTTCCTCTCCAGAGTTGCCGTGCAGCCAGCGAAGATTTGATTGAAAGTGTCTCTTCAAAACACTGAAACCAGGCACTCGTCAGTGATTGGGACACAACTACCAGAGTGCCTCAAATAGTAAAAACCATCAACCCTATCACACGCTCAGAATCAAACAAAACAAGAGGGAAGGCTGTACTGATAAAAGGGAAGGCAAAGGGCAATCAGTCTCTCATGAGAGTGATAGTGCAGAGAAGGGCATTTGTACTCCAAAGCCATCGTCGTGAATCCGCATCACACTGGTCACCCAGTCTGAAGCCTCATCCGTTTGGCATTTATGGAAGTAAAGTTTCAGTTTTACCTGTTCTGTCTTCCTACACAGTGAGGGAAACAAAATGTTGCACACTGTTTTCTTCTTTTACATTCTTTTCTGTTGCCTAAAATATGCTGTAAAACATATTTTCTATAACAACTCACATTCAGCGCTCAAACACATCCCCATAATGCATTTCTTTTCAATGCCTGTGATGTTGCTGCACACACTGTCACAATATAGATAATGGGATTTCCTCTTAAAAAAACATCAGCTCCTTTTCTTGTAATGTCTATGTCTTTGCACCAGCCTTGTTCATTTGGAGCTGCAGGAATCCACTAAGTGATTTTTAACCGGCGCATAATTACATCAGATTGCGGGTCTGCTGGTCAGTTCACATTTGGATCCCCACCTAACCCTATTAATATGTGACATTTTGCATTGCTCACTGTTTGAGTACACAGAGAGCTTAATAATGATTGACAAAATGACCCATAATGATATGACTCACAAATTTGCCCGTACATGTGCACTGAATCATGAAATACAAAGACAAAGTTTGAATGGTTCTCATTCAAATGTGCAAAAGCTGTGCTTGTGAAGCAATGCACTTGTATCTTTGACACTTAAACCTATTTTGAAATTATTTTTATTTATTAGCATTTTTAATGAAGTGTGGAGGTTAAAGCTGCTTAGAAGCTGATTACGGTCACACTTTTTTCTCATATCTTTTTTGCTCTGCCCACTCATCATTTTCCTTTGTCCACCTCAGAATCAAGCAACACATCCTCTGAGAGTACCTGTGCTAATGAGGGAGTATGTATTTTATTTTTATTGTAGAGCTTAAATATGCCGTGTCTTTTCTGCCTAATGTTTGGCATGAGAGTGTTTTGTACAGCATGTATGTCTGTATGTATCACTGTTTGTGTGAGTCATATGATGGACAGATCGTCGTGATAGGAGGATGAACCCCGGCGTGTTTTCGGGCTGCATCGTGTCAACATGGTGATCTGGGTGTTGAAGTTGTTGCTGCTGCCAATAGACGGATGTTGGTATTTGGTGTCTGAACCCATGTATCTCTGCAGGTGCCACCTCCGCCACTTCCTTTTGATCTCTCCTTGGACCTACAAAGGATTAGAACAATAACATTTCTGTACAGCCTGCTTTTTTACCATGTAATTTTGTTGTATGTGCTGTGGCATATCTCATAATATGAACATACTCCTTGGGAGGTGAAATGGTAAGGGGTCTACTATAACGTTAAATCAGTAGCCCATAACTATAGCCCATTCGTTGCAACACATATCACAGAATGAGCAACATGAGGAAATGCTAAACCATAAGATGTGACTGTAAAAACAAAATGAAACATTCCCTTTGTGATAATAAACAAAAAAAAAAATTAAATTTAGATTTTTGGACTATATTGTTTTGGCGTGCAAGTTGGAGCTATGTACCGATATACAACTGAGAAATAGACCATGACAGTTTCAAGGGCTGCTCTAAACATAGGATATTTCAATAGCTTCACAAAGCAAATACAAAATTACTGTGCAGAAGACATTATTGAGCCTTATGCTTTAAAAATATACATTTGTAATGGAGATTCATGTCAAATTAAACAATAATGTTAACAATATTAGAGCAGAGTAATACATTTGAATCAGGTATCCATAAATTACTTACCAGTTCCTATTGATACGTAAATGAAAGTACAATGAAAGAAAACAAGACTATAGGAAACATAGGTTAAGTATTTTTGTAAATAATGGGTACTTACAGGGTACAATACTGAGAAATAAGTTTGGGAAAAATGATGTTAACAACACTGATATTCTGCGTTACCTATTAAGTAATTATGGTAAAATGTATTTCACAGTTACAATATGCTACCAAAACTGCAGGGGTACACTATGGTAACGAAAGGGGCTTTGGAAAAATCTGTCGAAACCCACATGGAGGGGTTCTTGAAGAATGGGTTACATTGGGTTAAATTCCCAAAATGACAACAGGGGTACTCCCCAATGCTGGAGTGCAGCAATTTGGTTTCAAGGCAGGAAGTTTGAAGAAAAGGAGTTTAAATCTTGGAATAATAAGGGACAGGTAAGCATAAGCGGTTTAGCCTACCAACTATTGTTGACTACAGTGTAGGTGCTGTTCCTTATAGTTTAATTTCATCAAGTTACTCAGAGTTAACGTTAATTAACGACAGCTGATATGACCTTGACGAATCTGTATTTTTGCCAACCTCTGTAACTGAACTCAGCTTCATGGGCTCAAATATTTTCACTTGGATATCCTGCGAGATGCTTGCACTGTAGAGCCGTAAAGGAGAGCAGCACTGCAACACTGGCTGAGGTCGACCAAACACAGTAGAGTACAGTGAAGAAAGGAATCGAAATTGAATCGGCTTTATTTTACTCGATACCAGTCCATTATAATATGCCCAGATTGGCATCGGTACTTGATTCGGGACATCTCTAAAGAACATGTTGGTGTACTCCATAAATAATTGATAACTCCCTAAATATTCCAGGATTGTACTCCTTTTCTTCGATCTCCCAAAACTACATTGCTGTACTCCAGCATTAAAATACTATAATTACTTTATAGGTTCGTCTGAATATCAGTGTTGTTAACCAACTTCAGTTTTATTTCCCAGGACTTTACCCCATAGGTACCCAGTATTTACAAAATATAGTCCATAGTCTCTTTTTCTTCCACTGTACCTACATTTGAGCAACCGTGTGAACCTTCAAGTATTTTATTGGTATCTTATTCATATATTAAAATTACACTGTAAATCACTGGCTGTATTATAGAGCATTACCAAAGTTTTAATAGCCATCTCTGAAATATTTATGTAAGACAATAATGATACAGCTCAGTTCAAGCCAACAGAAACAAAAGCTAAAGAAATAAAAGACAGAGAAGAAAAATGTATTTATATCAATGAGGGTAGGCTAAATTACATAAACAACTCTCGATACAACGCAATACAGTTGAACAGCACCAAAAACTACATCCTCCAAAATGATGATCAGTTTAATCAAAAGCTGAACATTGCAGGACCGTTGTATTAGACTGCATTCGTTTTAGCAACAACAGGTGTACCTGATAAACCAGCAACTAAGTGTAGTTTTGACATTGTGAATATAGTTTTATATTATTTAGGTAGAATGAAGGTAATGAATACGCCGTCTTGAGCTTTTTTGTCTCCTGCGGATTACTGTCCACTGTTATCTTTATGCCCTTTGTTTGATTTTGTTTTCCTATGTTTGAAAATTGCAGTAATTTCTGTCTTTTGTCAATATCACAATTCATGTGACTTGATATGCCACTAATGTTACAATGAGCATGATTCCAGGACCATACTATTCCTGAGGCTGCAGTAATTTAAAAACCAAGGCTTTCCACTTAACAAAGAACACCTGAAAATTGCACCAGATTAAAATTTAGGCAGCATAGTGTCAGCTCAAGCCTTGCCATCCAGCCCATCACTGTGATTCAATCTGGCCCCGCACTGGGAACATAACTAATGTGCCCACAGAGAGGCTCTGCAGACATCACTGAACACCTCCCTGCCAAAAAGGCTGTGCTTTTTACAGCCCTCCCACCCTGCAGGCAGAGTGCAGAAAATATGCCGCGAGGAGCTCCAAGGGAGGGAGAGACGGCTGGAGCTGGTGACTCATACTCACAACTCCATCCACCTTTCAGGGCTGTGTGTGTGAATCTAAGTGGTGCGCCGAGGAAGCCACAGAAGAAAAACTACAGATAAACCACATTTTCTGAGAATTACCATGACACCATGGGCTATCTCTGCATGGAAATCTTAATGTTTAAACAGTGTGTGTATACAAACACGGTTTACATCACTGTGAGGGGGGTCCCTACCTCTCCGTTGAGGAAGCAATAAAGGACTGCGACCACAAAGCCCTAATGGAAAGAAAAACACAGATAAGGGAGCAATAACATTGTGTGTCTTGGTGAAACTTCCAGTTAATCTATCAATATTGTCTTTACAACTATTTGCTAATTTAACCATAACATGTGTGGCATTCATGAGACATATAAATGTATTACACTGACAAAAAATGCATACAATAGGTGGTTTATTGTAGTAATGAGAAAGAGGGATGAGAAGAATGATGGGGAGAAAGTGCTGGAAATGTTTCCTTGGCTTCCGAGCTGTCTGGGATGCAGGTGTACTGTAGGGCTGCATTCTCCATCATTCCTCATTATGTGATGAACTTAAATAACACCGGGGTTTAAAACGGTAACACTACCACTGAATCAGCCAGCAAAGTGCCTGGAGACCTGCCACCGTTTTCTGTGAAGGTTTCTTCAAAATAAACACTCGCAGGTTAGGGCTGACAGGATGCCAAATGATTACTTTGGACCTTGAAGGAAGATCATTTTCAAAATCAAGAAAAATGTGTATAATTGTTAAAGTGTTGGTTGACCTTCTGGGAAACTATTTCACGTAAGGCATCAAATGCAAATTCTTCAATGTAAAATTTGTGTTTTTTATAATCACTTCTTCCTAAGAAGTTCCTGTCATACCTGAAATGACCCCAGAATCAAGTCAAAAACTAGCCGTATCTCAGTCTTCACTTGCTCTGGGATGAATGCAAACACGATAAAATTGATCCCAAACAGAGGAATCAAAAGCAGCGTCGATTTCGCCAGTCTCCTGAAACGACAAAGCAAAAACAGATCCAAATGTCTCCCTCCAGTGAAAACCAATTTTCAATCCGTCTCTATATATGCCAATAATGAAATGCAACTCCGGAGTCATTTTCAATTTACATTTCAGCTCGGAGGACCAGAGATTGAAAAAAACACCATTAAAAGTGTCAGTGGGAAAATAGCTCATGCATTATGGCTGGCTTATGAGATGCTCTCCATCACAGGAAAAATCATGCACTGAGCTCTATATCTCTGTGTAAAGCAGCTGCCGGGGGAAGACTACTGTGTGAGTGCCACAGTCCAAAAAGCATTGGTCATCCCTGCATTGCTCTGAGCATAAAAACTTAAACATAAAAAGGAGCCACAGAAGAAATGTTTATTTAAGCACCAGTTGTGCCCCATATGTGTGTTACTCTCCACTTTCTGAGTGTATTTGAGATCATTTTAGTTTTCCTTTGTAAATGCAGAACTTTCACAGAATGTGGACCGAATTGAGATTTTTTCCCAACGTCCTCATTGGCATCATATTATCTGACCTAATGAATAATACAAATTACAGCATGAAGAAGACATGAAATTATACTCACGAGTACTGGTTGGACTCATTTCTTCCAATATCTGGGCAGTTGATTTTCTGGCGAAGTATTCGTATGATGCAGATGAATAGAATAAAGTTCATCTGTAAAGGATATTCACGTCTTACATGAGGACAGTAAAGGGTTTTTTTACAATGTAAATGGGATTTAGTGCTGGTGGTTAATGAAATTACAATCAGAAATATTACATTTTTCCAAGAAAATTTGAGGTTTTCCTAGATGGAAAAAAAACTTGTTCTAAAGTCGCCTCTACATGTTTTCAGTGTAGAGGCGACTGAGATACCTCCAATGGAGGTGGAGGAATGTTTGAGAAATGCATCTCATAACAGAGGCTTGTTGCTGAATTTCATCTTTTTCTGATTGGATTTTGGGGCTACCCTGCAGGAAAATTAGCCTTTCTAAATTGTTAATTTGTGTTGGACCTCTGAACCAGCAACGCATCCCACACATCATGATGCATTCACAAACATCACTCAGCTGCTGCAGACAGGAAGAGACAGAGGGTTCTGACAGCCAGTCTGCTGATCCTGATCCTAATGTGAAAGAACACAACTAAACCTCCTGTGCCAAGAACTGCTGCCGAGCAAAGACTGACAAATCAGGACCTCAGCAGACATCAGTAGAGGAGGAAGCTGTCTGTTTTGTGCAATATTTTGTGCAAAATCTGGTGTTTAGTAGTTTTTTAAATATAGGCCTAATATCCAAAAAATGGAACTAATGTAACTGGCATAGCCAGTATATAAGTAAATATTATAAGTCATTTGGTATTAACTATAGGGAAAATGGAGACAATGTTCAAATAACATTACAAAACCTAGAGAGACTGTCAGAGAATGTCATGCTAGCAGCCCTGTTAGCCTGTACTTAGGCACAGCAATGCTTTGAGGTGCGTGAATGCTAACACAGCATGCTAACATGCTCAAAATGACAATGCTTACACACTGATGTTAAGCAGGTATAGTTTCACAGGTTTACCATGTTCCCCTTCTTAGTTAAGTGTGTTAGCATGCTAACATTTGCTACTGACATTGTCATGCTGCTGCTAGGATGGCTAATAAAAAATATGAAATTTGTCCGCAGGTAAGAATACAATTCAACAAATGTGGAGAGTAACTTTTTCAATAATATATTAATCATGAGGGAACATTTACTTGGGGTAAGTGGAGCAGTTCTTTTTAAAGAAATCATCTGATTATACGCTCAACACAACTAACTAAACTTAAAAATGGTCACTATTGTCCGTATAAAGTGCCAAATAGTGCCAAGTCTTTCAGGACATTTCCTAGAAAATACTGTATTTAGGAAATCCCAGACCCGTAAAATCCAGCATTAATATGGCAGTGCCAAAATGTTAGGCCATGATGCAGTTCCTTTACTGTAAATAATCTTTCTTATCCTTACTTAACCTACTCCACTGTAGCTTTTCAATTCCTGCTTATTGAACTATCTTTACCCTGCTTTTCACACCTTTCTGAAAGTGTCTTCATTTCTCACTCACAGTGAGACACAAACACACAAACACATTGCCACTGCAGTTCACTGTCTTTTTTTCTTACTGGGTAAGTGGTTCAATCTGTCTGAGTAGGGCTGTCACAATTATTACATAATTTCTTGATTGCAACTATTTGAGATGACCGCGTTCATTTTGCATAATGGTTAGAATTGTTTCCATTCACTTGTATAAAAACAGCTGGATGAAACTAACAGAAAAGCACGGTGGCTCTGAGGGTCAAAACACAATGAAATTTCACAAAACAACACAACATTTCACAAAACACAATGACATTTCAGATTACGAAAAAGGAGGGACAACACTTCTTGGAGTCTTGTTGTTACTTAACCCACATAAAACCACAACCTGTTTTTACACTTTGGTTTTTGTACGGATTAAATAAATGCAATATAACGTGTTAATTAGTGAGCTTTAGAGGTGCTGGTAGGCAGATTTTCTACCTTTGCTTTAACTCACCAGAAGGCAGGTAGCTTAGCTTAGTATAAAGACTGGTTAGGGGGTAACAGCTTGATTTTCACCGAAGTTCAATACACCAACCAATATTTCCTTTAAAGCTCACTAATTAACACATCTTGTTTGTTTAATCTGTACACAAATAGAGAAGAGTTACATGCTATTTCTTGGCAAACAGAAATTCCTCTCTTCAACCTCTCTGTATGCATCTGTCCACAGATGTTTCTGTAGATGCTAAAAATTGACGGTGACTATCCTGCAGACTTTCCAAAGTAAAATGAGAAGTTTTTACGTTGGTCGTACAACCTCTCAGTCGTGTTGACATGCAGTAGGAATACTAAAGAGAATGTGGTGTTTAAAAGCCTTTTCATAAATTACACTCACAGTTAAGTCTGAGGTGGACTGATGATAACTGAAAAATACATTTTCTCTCTCAGTGGCAATTAGTTTTACTTTGGAAATGTCTGACTTGAGAGTATAAGGTGCATAAGTGTTGATGTAACTGAATTTCAGTGATGGAAAAGTGCTCAAAGCTTGTAAACTTACCAGAATTGAGCACAAAATAGGGGTTTTAATGATCCACCAGAACACATCAGTGTTCTCGATTATATCCCAGCACCTGGTGAAGCATGAAAAAATATACAGGTACAAGATACTGCAAATCAAAGCAAAATCAGACCTAGATGTTATAGTGGACTAGCAGTCCCCTGGTGTTTTTCTTACCCCACATCATTGAAGTAGGCTTTTGCGATGCTCCAAGCTGTGATGAAAACTGTCGGACCTCCTAGGGACATAAAAGAATATATACATAGTGTCCACCAAAGTTATTATTGCATCACACCAGCACGGGTCACACAACCTGTAGTTAATCTTCAGCAGGACAGCTGAGACATATAAAGGCAAAAAAGGAATACATTCTCACCCCAGCCGATCAGGATGTAAGCCCAGAAGTACTTCCTCTCTGAGAAGAACGAGACAGCCAACAACGCGTGAAGATAAAGGCCCTCCACCAGCAGCCAGAAGAAACTGGCCATTATACAGTACTGGAAGAACACAATCACTACTTTGCAGCCAACCTGGTAATGGACACAAGACACAACAGCATAAATCTCACAATCACTGGAATATAAGTGGATATATATTGAACAGGGACTCAGGAACATGATTGAAATGAAGATATTACAGTGCAATTTCATTCCCTATAGTGGCAGAACTGTGTTTAGAAGATGAAAAAAGAATGAAAAGAATGCACATATTGATTTTCTTTTACTTTTGGAGCAGACTGCCTATATTCAAACTTTAAAATACGACAATCAATTTTTTCTTTGTGATTCGGCCGAGCGTACTAACACACAAATGCATTAATTTCTATAAGATTCTATCAGACAACAAGGACAAAGACTGCCAACAACTGTGATGTCTCATATAGCAAACTGAGGGTAGCACAAGTTAGCCAACGTGCCTCTGAGCAAGAATGATGATTTTAATGTCAGTACTTTTAATAGAGGACTTTGATTTGAACTTGTGAAATGTATTTAAAGCACTTTCTTGAACTGGTCCACAGTGACAGAATAAAAGTAATTAATTAAAGATTTGAATCACTACCACTATTAAGTTTATACCTAATGGCTATATTATTAGTTAATAAATAATTTACTAATGCTTTATACATCAGTTAATAAGAAGTTAATAAGAACAACTTTTGGGCCCTTTGATTTATCGTCGCCCAGCATGATAAAAAAACATTTTATCAATGACTTTATCAGTAACTTTTGCTGTTGGTTTATTAGAAAGTGAGAAACTCATCATAATGACTTTATTAACATTCATAACTGCAAACTTGCGTTCATTACCTTTTATTAATGGCATTTTAATGTTTATAACTGCAGACTTGATGGCTTATTAGAAAGTGAGAGACCAGAGAGGCTTCACTCAATGAACTTGAGTACTCCAAAGTGTGTACCAGAAGTAAATTAGAAGAGGGAGATTTTATGCATACAGTATATTTTGTATTTCTGTATTAATCAGTTGTGGAAACCTTAATTAGCAGAGATAATACACTTATATAACCTTGTTTGTTTCTTTAAGGGGGAACCTCAAAGCATACAACACTTATCAAGAATATCATAACATAATATATAAAGTATTAGTAAACCATGTAAAGCCATTAGTTATAACTTATGAACTCTTTATAAAGGTTGACTTATTCGAAAGTGGTGCCATTTAATAATTTACAAATGCAGAATTTGACTTCCTGTAACAAACTGTGTTCTATGCAACATATTCTTTGCACTGATAGTAGGCAGCCAAGTGATATAAGCAACACAGACAGATGGAAACATATAAGATCTAGCAAAGTGCAGAAATGTTCCAGCAGGTACTTCAGCAAACGAGGGACAAGAGAAGAACACTGAAACAACCATGCAGGATAACACAATCAGCTCTATTCTGGTTGGCTGACAGCACAACGCTTCCATCAGGATGGGTGAATTCATTCAAAATTCAGTTTGCTCCTGCCGAGCTGCGAGGCTGCTATTGAACTTGTTGCACAAATATAAAAGGTTCATTTTCCTAATGGTGTGGGTGGGCTGAGCTGATGCGCGTAGCGTGTAGCTCTTTCACGGCCTCACAGAAAACATACTTCAATGTGTGGGTCCATTGCTGACTCCATGAGCCACATACAAGCTGTTTTGGGATGAGTGTCCCAGAGATCCTACAGGGAGGGCATCACGCACATGAGAAAAATCAATACTGTACCCATTTTGAAAATGACCCTGTGTGAGTGAATGTGTCGAGCACTTAAGCAGATGTACCAGATGTGAGACATGGGATGAATCGAGAGGAGGGTGAAAAGGACAGAGTGTGATTGGGAATGGACTGAAGCACATTATGGATAGGAAATGTGGATAGCAGGGCAGAGAGGTAACGCAACTCAAATGTGATATAGAAACAAAACCGGGTGGCTATGAATAAGCATGAACAACTGCAACATTTTCATCAACCCACATACATTAAAGCAGTAAAGGACAAACAAGTCATTATATAACACTGACCACCTATAATGGTTTATAAACTACAATCTATTATTATAAATGAAACTATCCAGCAGTATATAAAATAACTAAAATTACCCAAATTAACAAATTCTGCATACACAGTAATGCTTTAGCAATAATAAACCAATATAAATAACACTAATAACACAAAAAATAACAGAGAGCATTTTTATTTTTACTTTCATACTCAAGTATATTTTGCTGTTATGTGTATGTAGTTTTATTCAAGTCAAAGTTTGAATACAGGACTTGAGTATTTTTAAATTGTGATACTGCTACAATTTTGTATGATCAATACATATTAAAAACAATTTTAAGCCTAAAGTCTTTCATATGAAGCTAAATGTGGACACAAAGTGAGGTCGAGGTGATTTCCACTCTCTGATCACTGGCTGATCGTAAGTGCTGTCTGAATCTAACTTGTGTCGTGGTGAGCTACGGTAAGGTCTCTGTGGTATTGTTACTTTTACTTAAAGAAAAGATCTGCATACTTCTACTGATATTAAGATGGTCTGCCATACAACTCTTAAATTCCTAAAGAAATCCTCTTTTGGCATCAGCTCTGCCTCTCATAAATGAGTTTCCTTGTTGATTCAAATACACCTGGGCTACTAGTGGAAATTTACACATCACCTATAAATTCAGCTTCCTGTGTTTACCCTTCTTGTGGTAAAGTTTCGGACAGCTCATTAAAGCAGCTGGCAGTGAAACTGACAGGGATTTGGTAGCTTATATAAATTGATTCCCACTTGGCATGTTGAGGGGAAGAAAATGGACCCAGATGGGCTCTCTGAACATTTCTGCTAGTTCTAATGCGTGCAAATAAGTACAGATTGTTCGCTGGAGCTCCATTTTAAAAAGCCTGCCATGAGCGGCATGTGGATGAATGATGCTACACACACACACACACACACACACACTGTGACAAACACACAGGTACCTTAAATAATGCATTTGTTATAAGCTTTCCTACAGCGATTATATTATGAATTAATCTAATGGATCACTACAGCAAACATCCAACTGTAGAAGAAGGGTAATGAACCAAGCATGCATAACACCTACACACACACACACACACACACACACACAGAGAGAGAGAGACACACAGAAAGAGACACAGAAAGAGACAGTAATTGAGCCAACAGTTGTAATGGAAGTAATGCTGGGGTCATGAGTCAAGACCGACCTCTATAATGTCTTTTTCAGCTGCTGTCCTGTCAACCCAATAGTTCCATTAACACAAGCCAGAGACCTCACTAATAAATACACTCTGCAGGCTCCTCTTGTCATGTGGCCACATCATGTAACATAAACCTCAAGTTTGCAGGCTTAACTGTGGCCTCAGGGACCTCTGGTCTGCGGTTCAGCGATATGTGGTGGTGGTGTGGAGAGCTGATGGGAAAACGTCCAAACATTGTGGTTTGATATAACTCCAAGCATAAATGGCTTGTAAGTACTGACAATATGTAAGAGCAGCCTTGTTCCATGAGCTTAACATCTTTAGCTACTGTTTAATGCAGTTTTATGTTGACACTGATGGTGTTACACTTTACATTATGCATTTAGTGCTCATTACAGCTGCTCTGCCTGGCTGTGCTGGTTTAAGCTGTGGATATGGTTATTGCTCGGGCGGTTGCTGAAGGAATCTACAGGTATTTATAGATATTTATGGGCAGGCTGTTCCATAATAAGAAACTGCAGCCTCTGGATAAGTGTTAACTGTTCAATATTCAATATTGCTGCAAGGAGTAAAGATGGAGGGACAGTCGACTAAGTATGGAGGTGCTAAACCATTCAGAGTCTTGTAAAGTAGTAATAAAACCAATTCTAAAATAGAGGAGTCCAATCCTAAAATGGGTGTGATGTGCTCTGTTTAACTGGTTTTGGTTAAGGCTCTTGCAGCTGCAAAATTAATACAGGCCAGCTGTTATCAGATTATTTTAAATTATGAATATATGATTAAACTGCTAAAGGGCCCCTGGGCAAAAATGAGCTGCTGCATGGCCCCCATTAACCCACCCTTTTTTCCTCTTTCTGTGCAGTTCTTCATTTGACTAAACACATCATTTTACAAATATCCAGTACACAGGCACAACATTTAAAACAAGATTTTGGGACCCTCAAGGTCAGATAATAAATTGGGACCCACCTTTAGGCCCTTATTATGTCAAGTTGATATTGAACTTAAAGACTGGTAATCCAGTCTTGCTGAATGTCCTCAAAAGTCCAGTATTGTCGGGCTCTAATAAACAACACCCATAAATAATACAACAAAATATCTACTAATGCAACAGAGCAATACAACTGAATCATACAGTAATTCACTTCACAGCCCTGTGCAGTAAAATACCTCACTTGACTCAATTATTTATAGTCAAAGAGGATATTGAGAAATATCACATTGTCTTGTACTCATGCTTGAAGCTTATTATGTACTACAAACCTTGATCAAATGAAACTAATCTATACCGTGACTTGATTTTGTCTTTGTAATAATGAAAGTGGTCGTTTGACAGAACCACTTAAGTTCCCTCCTTGTCTCCCGTCAAACACCAGCACTACAGAGATCTCTCATTATGTGGTTTAATATGGATAATTAGCCCACCAGCTCTCCATCACTTCTGCGCACCCCGAGTGTCATGTTCACCTGCTGAGCTTCTTACAGGGTCGCACTCCTTCAGGGTTCAAGGACACCAAGAATCCCTGAGTCATTCATCTCAAAATACCCACAGCAAAAAGCACCATCTTGGATAAATAACTCACAGAGCCTGAGGAGCAGTTGTCCACCTCCCCGACCTCGTAGAGGACTACATCCTTGATGAACACAGCGATGGCTTTCAGGGTAAATGACACAAACAGATGCATGTGGATGTAATTCCTTGTGCAGTGGAGCTTCCTAGGATGCAAAGAAAGAATACAGATCAAGACAAAGAAACAGGACACACACAAATCAAAAAAGAGGGCATTCATGTCCTTGGAGTTAATAGCTTGCAATGACAGCAAATCACAGATGGACTTAGCTCATAATTAAGCTCATTAGTTCATTTAATCACCGTGTGGGTGGATCTGCTTTAGCGCGCAATTAACGCTTTTTATGGTCCTTCACATGCCTCGTCAATAAAGACAAGCGAGGTGGACTTCAAAATGACTAATCAGAAACAGATTGAAATCCTCAAGCATCAATTTTTAAATACTTCTAGACTTCCTGATGACATTCTCAAACTTGAGATTAAATGATTAGGGAGAGAGACGGGCACAAACATCTGCAGTTGTGTGGAGCTCCGATGATGTGATGCCAGTGATGCTTGTTCCTATGGTGCAGGAAATAGTCAGTCGTGAAGCAGCACGAGCCCAGTCACTTAATATCTCCTCATTAAAGTTTGATCTAACCTCACAGCCAGGAGAGCTTGTTAACATCCGGTCACAGATGTTTATGTGCTGTTATCCAAATTGTGTCGTTTCATTAAATACTTGTTTCTTCACCTGCTACTGAAATGTAAATGTGAGCATTTCTGGTCAACTTTAGACATTCAGAGCATTTTTGTGCCTGAATGAAATCACATTATAACTGGTCAGGCACATTCTGAGAGAGGAGAAAGCTCAATGTCTCGTCATTTACATGAACCATTCATCATGGGATTATCCAGACACATAATTTCAGTATATATAAGGTTATATTAGAGATATCCAACAATAGATATTTAAATAAATATGTGCAAACAGCCTCCCATAAATAAAAAATCTACATATTTAAACAAACATAACCCAAATTTTAAACAAATCAAAACATTTATTTTTATGCACCAAATTTATGTCATTCAGTTCATGAATAAATAATATATAGTCTGTAATCCACGTAATGCATGAGGCTTTTATCAAAAGTTATTTTTCTTCTAGTTTTCTATTTAGAAATAGGTGTGCCCACCAACCCTCATTAATACTGTAACCCCCTCAGCTCGCCTCCCACTGCCCCGTCATAACTCTCCGTCTGGCTCAAACCTGTTGGTTGCCTTGATTTCACACTTTCACACATTTATTTTTTTTATCATCCTGACTGTGGCCTGGCTTGTGGCACTGGATGGATAAGGGCGAACAAAACTCTCAGGTGGACACACTTTCACACCTAGTGCAGGTCTTTGTGGAAAACATGAAAAGTAGCTCTGATCAGTGACTAACTCACTGTGTCCTGTGTCCCTGAACAGGAATGAGTGGGTATATAGTAGAGAATGGATGGTTGGATGGAAGGGAGAAAATATTTGTTGCATTACATTACTTGAATAGGAATTCAAGGAGATGAAGTGAGCACAGAGGAGGGCTCATGTAACAAGAATAATGATTTCACAGCTAGTGTGCTCATGTAGGGATTTTTGCAGCAGAGCAAATAGCTTATTTTCAGTGTGTTCAGTGACAAAATATAGTAAAAAAGAATAAATGTGCGCACAAATACTTTTAGACAGAAAATGGGTTTTTTATCTCCTTGTAACATTCTTGAGTGTTAAAAGTTTAGGCTCGTACAACTTAGGTAGAGAAATGGCATACAATAAAGAGAATTATCTGTTTTGGAAGAAGTCTACAGTATTGTGTGTGTCATGTGCATATATATTGTCTATTCATTGTACTTTATAGGGTAAAGCGTTTGCAATCTAAAGCTGTGATCTCAGCCATTCTTGACATCAGAACTGTCATTTTCTTTACAATCAATCCTTGACTTGTCAAATAGGAAACACATCAGCCTCTTTAATCTCACCATACTTCAGATGTATAATCTCTAAACCGCTGCAGATCAAACCACTGAAATGGATGAAAGGATCATCAAGGTGGAGTAACAATTGATTTAATTCAGAAAGGATTTGTTTCTTTCTTCTTGTCTTCCATAGTTTAACATAAGCCTTCCATTTATGCCAGGGGTGTGGAGCTGCACTGATCAGAGGTTATCAAATCCCAGTTTAAAGTGTTTGATTTGTGACACTGAAATGGATAAACTATCATGTTGTCCATATCATATCGCCGAGCAGGAATAACGCCATTGTCAGTGTGCTTTATGCAAAATTCCTCATACTAATGCTCTACACAAGGGTCCTGCAGCGTTCACTGTTTTTATTCGTTTCTTTTGTTATTCTGTCCTTTTATCCTTTTCTAAAAAATGATACCAGGAATGATCATAAAAGTCCAAAAGCATATATTTGTATTGTCTTTTACAAACTTACAGAAGTTGAGAATGGTGATGGTTCCTGATGAAGAAAACAGCTGAGCTCTGTTCGAAATATTCAAATGAACAACCATTATAATACATAATACAGTGTGTGCTACTGTATTTCTACGTACCTGAAGATGCAGAGGATCACAATAGCTGTGGTAAGAGATATGAGGGACACACTGTGGCCAATGGTGTAGCCAATCTTTACTTGCCAGAAAAACTTGCCCTGAAGAAAAAAACCACAAGTCACAGTTTGTATTTACACACTGTGAAATGTATACAGTTTATTAAGACTTTCAGTCATTCTGATTCCTCATTGCATAAACTGATGAGAAGCTGCAAAGTATATAACAGACGTAAGATACATTGAAAGGTAACGTTAAAATGTCTTCAATCGACTAGACCAATGTTATATATTTTGTTGAGCTGTGTACTTACAATATCCCAAATGTTTCCAACAATTTTCAAACCCAGAGAAATTCTTAATTTTAATTAAGGTAAGGTTGAGTTTCATTTGGTCGTCTGTCAATAGTGTCATATCCCCTTTGCGCATGCGTTGACATTGTGGTTGTCTGCCAGAAGCTGTCATGAATTGACTATTAATCAAGTTTTAAGGCACATTTTGATGATACAAATTTAAAATCCTTTTTAACTATATTTTAACCGGGTAAAGGATTTTAGTCATCAGACGTCTGGATCTTAAGTTATCAGAGAAGCATGCTGAGTAAACACTCGTTTTTTAAGTGAAACTGCTTTACTTTTTTTTTTATCCAGTTTTGTTCACCTGGTCAGTTAGTGTTGGAGAGGAGGAGACCTCTGTGGAAAATGTGGCTGCCAGTAAAAAAACTTCTGAAACAATGAACACCAAAAGAATCCTAACCGGGAGAAGCTGCAATGAAGGCAATGGTGGTGAAGATAACACCTCCCGTGATCTCACGCTGTTTCACAAGGTCATCAAACTACGTTTTTTGTTATTGTAAGAGACCTTAGTGGCAGAAATTACATACTGTGCATTTAACTGATTAAAATATAATTATTTGTTTCTGCTATTAGTTTTAAGAAGTCCTGTACTGCTATCTAAAGCAGTGGTTCAAACGTGAGGTCAGTACATTTCTGTACTTAAGTACAATTTAAAGGTATCTGTACTTTACATTACTGTTTCCATGCATGCTACTTAATACTTGTACTCCACTACATTTCAGAGGCACATATTGTTCTTTTCACTCCTCTACATATATATGACAGCTAAATATCACTGTAGATACGTTGCATATTAGTAATTTTACATTAGAAAAACACACGATGGGGTTATAAAATAAAATTCATTTTTACATATTAGTCTACCTAATGGTATATAAAGCAGTTAAATTTATCTCAGTAAAATGCTACTTATACATTGATGCATCAGTATTAAGTATTATGTAATATACTGTAGAGCAATCATAAGTCAGAGAGGGTCGTGACATGATTATGTATTAGGGTATCAAATTAGATAAAAACAAAAACATTTGACTAAAACAACACCTGATACTGAAGATCATGTGATATTATCAAGAGCTCTAGAAACAGCCACTGCCTGGACCTTGAGGTGAGGTTGTTTTGTCAACTGCTGCTTTCCAAGGTCAAGAATTAACTTTGAAGAAAATGGATATTTGAACATCTACAATTCCATGAAACTGAGCATCTGCAGATGAAGATAATGTGATATCATCAAAAGCTCCAGAACAACTACTAAGTGGACGTTGAGCTAAGACACACAAAAGTATGTGTATTTTTCAGACTTTTCTTTAATCTTTTTTGTCACAGTGTAATTTTGTATTTTACTGGCCTCTAAAAATTATTCAAAAGACACAATCCACATCTCACAACTCAAAAACATGCACTCTGTGACGAGGTCCCGCGAGTGGACATGGTCTTATATTAAAGTAAGGATTCACAAGCAAAAAGGGTCGAGAGCAACGTCAGAGCTAAGAACAGCACCTCTTCTTTCTTAATCTCTATGAATTGTAATGAATGTACGACCATCTTTCACCTAATAAGAACCAATACAACTGGATCTACTGCTGTACTCCAAGCTAACAGTTGCTGTCGTCTAATATACTGTAATAGCATACTGGATTTTTCTGGCTTGAGCACATGAAGCCTTTCAGAGTAGCTTCACAATGTTGCTGCCTTGGCACTGTATGTTTTGTGCTTGATGAAAATGAGATGAAGAACTCTCCATCCTGTGGCACACAGTGGTATCAAGTATGCAGAATAAGATGGACATCGAATTCCTTTTAGCGTACTCCACCAGCCGGGTCCCTCCTGACTTCCTACGTATGTGGCATTCTAATGAGGCTGCCTCTGCGACTCAAAAGAGCAGAGTGCCCACCAAGAAAGCTTTTACCACCCAGCAGAGCACATCCACTCTTCACCCTGCTCCTGCTTCGTCCACACAGACAAGATTAGCGCTCTATGCATTTAAACTGAACAGAATAAGACAACAATTGATGTATTTATTCCCTTTCTTACCCTGAAGGCAACATGAATAACCTCAAATGACTCATAATGCCTGATAAAAGAGGCACGAATTATTAACTGACCCGGCCTTGTCAATGAAAATCATGTGTCTGCTTCAGCAAACAATGAAGGATGTTGACTTACTGGTATATTCATTTTCAAAGTAGAATAGTTTTTATTTTTAGGTCATGAAATCTTTATATAAGAGCTTAAAGGACTAGTTCAGCATTTTTTATATTTTCTTAATGGCTTTCTTGCTGAGCATTCAATACAACTCTCTTGTCTGTGGGTTTAAGTTGCTATAATCAGTATTTTTTTATAATAACACTGGATTAAGACTATGTGCAATGTGAAAAGAGTCACTCACAGTACCAACCAACCAATAATCATCACAGTTCTCCACAGTCTTTCAGCACAGACAGACACAATTAGCAACTAACTGCTGAACATGGTGGAGCATTTACTGTAGCAGCTAAAGAACTTGATATTTCCAGTCAGGAGTTGGTGTGGTCCAGAGGTTTTCAAACTGTGTGGCATGCCTCCCCAGAATTGAAGCTGCCCAACTGCCACATTTTGCGTCAAAATTCATACTCGTTCTCTAAGTCATAACTCAGTAAAATCTGAACACACAGCTATGCTACACATATTTTTAGAGTCAATGTGACTTCAACTTGCTGAGGATATCATTATCGCAAATATATCGACTTTACAAATTGCCATTTTACATTTCTGATTGTGTACAGATTAAATAATCGAAGAAACAATACTGATCTTTAGAGTTGCTGGTAAGGGTACTTTTGGGCTTTGGATGGAGCGTGGCTATCTGTTTCCCCCTGCTTCCACTAATTGTGCTAAACTAGGCTAAGCTAGTTGCCAGCTAGCTCCAGCTCCATACATAACATACACAAGAGAGTGGTATGAATCTCCTCAAGTCTCGGCAATAAAGATAATTTCCTATGATAATTCAACAACAATTCCTTAAATAAAACTCAGCGGTAGCTAAAAAAATGAGTTTCCCACATTTAATTTCTTCCTGGTATTTCTGATGATGCTGTTTATTCGCCCAAAAGGATAAAAATAATTTCAATTCCAATACTTTTCAAAGCCCTAACATGGAAATAATGCGGTTTTAGCGTGTAATGCTGTACATTCAGTTGTGTTACTTGTAAATAACCATGTCACTTGAGGCAATTAAGAAAAACACAAAAAATTGATTGAATGAAGGCACAGAGCAAATATGAGTCAAACACTGGAGTCATGAAAGCAACAATCAATACAGGTATTTTCCTCATAGGCCCGACAGCACCCACCCACAGAGAAAAGAAAAGATGTTCAAATTTAATTCTTTCTGCCCACTGGCTCTCGAGATGGTTTAGCACTGTGCCGCTGAGTTCATTCACAATGGGACCATTGGGTATCTGTTCTGCTGCCTCTCTTAGACTGCAGCAGTTTACTCACATCATCACTAGTGCTATTGAGATTGTATCCACAGTTCACGGCGATGTCAAAAGGATGCATCTCAGTCCAGCCAACTGCTGTGCAGGTTTTGGATAGATTACCTGGAGAGGGAGAAGACATAAAGAGGTCAAAGCCACGCAGGCAGTAGATTTCTCTTTTATCTGCTCACCAGGTTACTTTAAAATTGGTGCTGCTTTGAGTCATACAGTGACATTGTCAGTGACCTCATATACTGGCTTGTTGGGTCAGTGCGCACATTCAGAAAACCTTAAACTCCACCAACTGCTGCATGACTCTCTCCCACTAATGTGAGGCATAGCTTAAGTCAAGGAATCGCATGCATGTCATATGAGGAAATATTAATATGACCAGGTCATGATGTTTTAAATTTCGTAACTAGTAAATTAGTTTTGCGTAAATCTGGTTAAAACAATATTGTTTTGCACAGTAGAAATTACGTTTACAATGTACTAATTTGTTTTTCCAATTACATTGTGGTGAGAAGCGTAAGTGAAGAGTGAGTGAAGCACTACATAGTCATTTGGAGGCAGTCGGGGTGGATGATTGCGTTATTGTAGAAAACTTTATACGAACTCAACATTATTCAGGTAACACCTTCCTCCGTTCATGTTTGGTTTGCACTACCTACTGTAATCAAGGCCACATTCATGCAGCAACATATTAAGACAATTCAGAAAGTATATTATGACATTGTTCTGTAGGTGGACTAGTTGAGTAGTTTGTAGGAGTTTGGGGGGTTGGTTTCAGGTAGATATTTTACCTTTTTGTCCTTTGTATCCAACTTTTGGTGTAATATTTTCTTTCTATATTTCTTTCTATGTTAATTTCTATATTTCTTTTTTTTTTATCCTGACTTTGTAATGACAATGAGGAAATAAAATAGGGCCCTTACTGGTGATGATGTAATACGCTTCCCATTACTTCATTTGTATTCATATTGATTCGCTATTATTGGAATTCCACTTATTTTTTGGACTGTGCTCTTATTTTTATTTTGCTTCTTTTCTGGATTGCTTCCATGAGTAGTCAAGCCATCTCTGTATGACACTATTAGATATGTTAAATTTAACCAAAGAATTGGTCATAACAAATCCTAGAAAGATATTATTGCTAACATATTACTGTATCTTTTTTCCCCCTGCATTAGAAATAACCTGCCATTTCTCTGCCAAAGACATACTTTTTGTACTTAATTAAAGGCTCTGTGAGAGGAGCACCAGAAATAGTCAAGTTATTTGGTTTATCATGGGATTTATTTATGGTTTATTAATTTGCGGGGCATCAGAGGTTCATGTAAACAGCTTAACACAAATGAGGCCGTAACACAATGTGACCAACAGTCAAGTCGCTCTGTGCGTTTAAACACAGCTAATTACGACCAAATGTTATCACATGCAGGCAATGAGCTGTGTAAGAAAGCATGTGCAGCAAGAGGTTGGTATCTAGAAATGCTGCTTAGTCAGGGAAAGGTCATGTGATTGAAATGTCACATTTTTCTTTGTCGCTGTTGTGGCTGTATTTGAGCACCATGATGGGATGATGGGATGAATTCCCCTTTATTTTCTCTCTTATTTTATCCTCAATTCATTCCTCTATTAACCAAACACAGTTTCATGGGAGTTTGCTCCACACACACATACACACCCCAGCATCAGTCTCATTAAACCAACATCCTCCAAATTCCTCTTCTGTCACCAAAGAATCTTTCAGGGATTTTTGGAGGTGGTACTACAGGAAGGCATGGGCTAAACCCTCCTGAAGATCCTGAGTGAAAACATTAACTAAAGTAGATGTGAAGTCATCTTTCTGGCCCATGGACTCATTTGTAGTCTGGGTGTTAAGCTCCCAGTCTTTCCAACAGATGTATTGCTGCATTGCAGAATACTGCACAATGGCAGAAAAGGGAAGGACTGAAAAGCACCTGAAAGCAGAGCGATGTCACCTAGACTCAAAGTCATTTCACAGATAGAATATTGTAAATGCTTTAACACTTACACACATGTGCAGCTTGTAAAAGCTCTTCCTTCACAAGGTGTTCCTTTTCATCATGCAGTGCACTGTCCTGCCATCCTTCTTCTTCACCCTTTACATCTCTGGATGTTTAGAGAGTCTTGGGATATCTTGATCTTTTCCTGATGTTTGTTAGCTTGTTAGTTTACAACAGGCAGTGGCTGACACAGCATTAGTGCTTGCGAAACACAACTCCCTTGTGCCTTTTTGAAGTGATTTTTTAGGGGCATTAGGGGCAACTCTGAAATAATGCATAATTATTACATTAGACAGTCAAATAAACACTCAAATTATGGCACAAAGATTTGTTTAATTTGAAAAATAACTAGGGAGAACAGCAACAAAAAAAAAGTATGAGAATTCAAAGGCACTTTTGCGCCAAGCTCTGTTATTGTCTGACCCGGCCTCTGTCATGCTGCTGCTGTCTGCTGTAGAGAATATATATAAATTGTTGAGAATTATTACATTTTGACGGTATTTCAGCTTTTCTAGCCTTTACGGCACTTTCATTACGCTCTCTCTGCTGGCGGTTCCAGGTTTCTTTGCCGGTGGCATCGCGTTTGGCTTTTGAATTTGTGACGTACCAAATCTAGCTTGCCCGGAGTAGGGTTGAATCTCCGATTAAGTGGACAGACATCTCCCCCTTCACAAGAGGAATGTGAAAACACCTCTCTAGTGACAAACGTTGCACAGATACAAGTCAGTAAAGTCAAGGTCATTTTAGGGGGCTTGCACATAAGAAAAACACATTTTTGAGTGGAGGGGAACTTTAAATTTCCTCGATGGTGTGGTGCCAGCCAAATGTTCGTAAATTTCGGTGTGCCTACCTACTCTGCCATAATACGGAATCTTATATACAGATATACATTATGTGCAGGCTGTCTGTCTCAGAAATGTATAAATCTGGACTTGGTCGACCCTGAGTTGAGTTCAGTCAGGTTTTCATCCAGACTGTGGAGCCACTGGCACTCCAGTTTTTATGTGGGTGCAGTTTGCTGATTTCTGTCTTTTTGTTTTAAAGTTGCATATGTATTGATATGTATTTACTGTTTTTATTGTATTTTTGACCTGCAGACTGATACTATGATTGTGATTATGAAGTGTCACCGTAGCTGTAGTTGGCTCTCACAATGAAAGATTCATTGCTGTGATGTCTGCTCAGCTGAGCAGCCCAACACTGAGTGGGACTGGCAAGAAAAACATCCACTTTAGTTGTAAAATGGCACAGAAATAATGAATAGTTGATTATTGTTATGCTGAAAACATATTAAAACATATTGTTTCTCAAATTCCATGTTTGTTTTAGTTTATTGGATTAGCCCTTTAAAATAAGTAGTGAAACATTTTTAAAAACACACTTTTAATTCTTGAATAAAAACATGTAGTACAATTTCAGTTAAACCTGTGTTCTGAAGAAAATTATTTTTAACATTACAAAATAATAAATTGATATGACTGTAAAAGTGTGTTGACAAGAGAGACAAGATCATAGCAAGTAAACAAAAACTGTAGAATCCATCTTGTTGGGAGACAATTTCAAAATATGTCACAGCTTGTGTGATGGGTGTGTATCCTCACCAATGACATTTTTCTCACTTAGTTCCACTGTATGTGTGTGTGTGTGTGTGTGTGTGTGTGTGAGTGAGTTTCATCAGTGGGTGGATGGCTGGCTAACTCAGTGCTGTGGAACAGGCCTCCTGAGCAGCAGCAGCTGTGATGATCTTAGTTGACAAGACAGCAGCCAGGTCCCTGATCCCACAGGACAGAGGCATTCAGTAAACTGGTTACATGGCGGCTTAATACAACCACGCTGCTGTGGCATGTTAATAAAGAGAGGGTGTGGAAGTGTTTTAGTATTGGCTTTCTACCTGAGACAACACAACACTCACTATTGGGCTGAAAGATAGTTTTAACAGGTTAAGTTGTGGCGATAGACAATATATCTACACTGAATGTGTAAATTTCCTTTCAGAAAACACAGGTGAATCCAGATAAAAGCTATTACTCCTTATTGATTTTCCTTACGAAAGGTAAAGCAATCCCAAAGGAGGAGATGTAGATAGAAAAGTCAATCATGCGAAGATGTTAGTTGTGTAAAAAGAGCTGCAACTCAATATCAGGAAAAGGTCATGAATATTTTGTACTTTCAGCAACGATGAAAGTGTAGACAGAAGAGTAGAAGATTTGCATTCCAAAATGACGTTTGCCTCTGTTTAAAGACGCCTTCAGCACCTAGTCTGACAAAAAGACGGATGGTTTTAAAAGCTGAGTTCATGTATAACTATTAAAATTGGATTCTCCTGTGAAAGTTTTGAAAATCCCACTATTGGCCATTTGGACCGAGCCTTCAGAACCTTCCCTTGATTATATTTCAGACGTAAGATATTACCTAAAACTTCCTCTGAGGCGACAACATGGCGAGTACATAAAAGAGGAACAGGTCTGAACACTAAACTACATTATGTAAAAAACGTGCTGAAAGTAGAGCTGAAATTTAAAGAAATTCAAATGATGAGAACACAAAAATGTATAAAACAAGCTAAACAATCTTAGTTCTATTTCAGGGGTGTCAAAGTCAAATGGACGGAGGGCCAAATAAAAAATTTAGCTACAAGCCGAGGGCCGGACTGTTCGAATGTTCATTGAAAAATTTTTAAATGACGCATATAGTCTAGTGAACCTAATTGAACCTACTGAAAACCTAACAAATATATTCCAATATGATCAGATAAATAAAGCAATATTTTCTTATGGCTCTGTCAGTAATCTTTAATTTTCAACAGACACAAAAGACAAATTTCCTTTATATAAAAATCCCCATAACATGAACATTAAATGAAAGAAACCGGTATTCAAGGCACCATCAGTAGCCTATATTTTCTATTTTAGCAAAAGTGGGCTAAATTTACTTCAAAGAAAAAAACAATAATAGCAATTTTCTATCATCCACTCAACTGAAATATTTTTAAAATATAATTGGATTGAAATACAATAAAATAAAGTGCAAAAATCTATTAATCAAAAACAACACTTTGTTTAAGGAGAAGTAACATGCAGTGAAAACAAATATTAAACTTTAACTTTTAAACTTGAACTGAGTAAAAACTCTAAATATGTGATTGCACAGTAATGTTCACTTGTTTGAGGTTGAGGGTGATACTTGGTGGTGATACCTTTTGTAGCCATTGTTCCATGTCCATATTCTTGTTTTTGTCCGCGTGTTTCGTTTCATAATGTCGTCTCAGATTATACTCTTTCAGTACCGCCACACTTTCTCCACACAGAAGACACACAGGTTTTCCAGCTACCTCCGTGAACAAATACTCCGACTCCCACCTTGTTTGAAACCCCCGGTTCTCAGTGTCCACCTTCCGTTTTGCCATTTTTGATGGGTATCTGAAAGTTAATTTTACTGTGATGCTGACAACTGCTGTGCCAATAAATATTGAAATGAAGCAGCCTACTGCTCGGTGCGTCACCGTTGCATTGTGGGAAATGTAGTATTGGTGCGTGTAAAAGATCTGCGGGCTGCCGGCTTGCTGCGGTCTGCGGGCCGGTTCTAATAATAAATCAAGATCATCCCAGGGGCCGTAAAAAACCTTCTCGCGGGCCGGATGTGGCCCGCGGGCCTTGACTCTGACATATGTGTTCTATTTACTAGATTTTCAGCCGTGAGCATCTTTGCAATGAAATACATATTTTTTCCAATATAAAAATAGAGCATAACACACTTGATTCATCTCTGTGTGTGGGTGACCCCTGTTTGTGTTTGTACCGAATTCATTTTTTTAACTTCTCCAAGTTGATTTTGTCTTTCCCATAAATAAAGATTAATACAACAGCTTAATATGCTTAAACCACAATTGCTAATGTGATATAGGCATATAGGTCCGGTCAAAACATATATTTGCTTTGATTCTAATGACCATTTGTCATGGTTTTGGGTTTAGCTTCTGTTAGTTCTTGTTTTATTTTGAAATATGTCTGTTCCTCTTGTGTCTGAAGGTTTTGCTTCCTGTCTGTGAGTGCCTCTGATTGCTTTCATGGTTCCCATCTGTGTCTATACCCTTGGTGTATGCATTTAAGTCGGTATCTCTATTTGTTCTGGGTCAGTTAGTCTTCATATCACTTGTGTTGAGCTTATAGTTCCTCGTTCTGTGTGGTCCGTTTGGACTTGTCTTCTGTTTCTGTTGGCCCTGGCATGGATGTTGGATTTTGCCTGCCCCCTTTTGAACATGTTCACCTGTGTTAGATTTCTGCCTGCCTGTCTATCTGTGGAAGCTATTAATTAATTAAATTGTAGAACTAAACCTGCTGTCTGCGCTTGGGTCCTTTCCCTGTTTCCCAGCTTAATGATTCTGACACCAGTGTCCGTTGGTAATCAGAAATTGTACTTTAAATGCAAATTAAATATTTTGCTTTGTCAGAACACAAAATCAACCAAACATGCAAAATGAACAAACTGTCATGAGTTGTCCCACTGTCCATATACAATTTTAGTTTGATATACGACAAAGTAGGCATTTGTCATCTGTCGTTCAGGTCTGCCTCTGTGCCAAATACAAGTCTCAAGTCTATGAATACTAATTTGTGTATCCCTTCTCAGGGCAAGAGGAGTCCGACAACAAATTACTTCAATAACAGAAAACACTGCTTGCTTCAATGTCTAGCACAATATTCAGCTCTCATGGCTCCCAATTAGATGAAAATGTCTCCACCTCACAAAGAACTTGTTATACTTTTTAAAGCCCAAATTGCTTATTATACTGAGGTATACCAACAATGAATATTAGAGTGGTAAATGACTGTCTCTTAAAATATTTGAAAAAAATGGAGAATTAAGTGCTGCTCATTAGAAAATCAAAGACAATTATTGTGGCCATTTTTACCATATTCTAAGAGAGACTCATCAATTATTCTGCTCTTCAAAGTCCATTCAAAGCATTACTAGATACATTTTTGCCATCGCCTTTAAACTGAACTGCTTTCATGCTGTCATCAATTCATGTGGGGTTTAAAGTGCATCCTCCATCTTTGAAGTGTCACATTTCGCTGTACCTCTAATTTGCTATTTGAATCTCCATCCATCCATCCATCCATCCATAATAACAGCTGCTCTTGTGAAGGAGCAACAAAGGTATAGGGTGTCTTGTAGTGCAGTCTTGAAATAAATGTGACAACCAGCAGATGTTGTATTGAACACAGAGATGTACAGTAAAAGGGGAAAATTATGAAGAGACTGAAACGAATGTGAGGCTTTCTGCAAATGTGCACTTTTATCTGTGAAAACCTGTTGAAATCCGTTTCAACTGCAAGATTACTGCCCAAGTTCGTATCGTATCCATCTCACTGGGGGGTCTATAGGGCCTATATGGTCTGCAAAGTATATATTTCATCTATCTTTGATCTATAAAGTAGTTGTTACCTAATAGTAAAAGGCCCATCACACTTACATCTCTCAGTCAGGAGGCAAGAATGAGCATTGACTCGCTGGGTCATAGACGCAGAGGTACAAGAGCAGCATGTAAAGAGCTGGAGGGAAATAGCTCAGAGGTGTTGAAAAGAAGGAATGGATATCCATCACCAGAGATCTGAAAATGACTCTGAGAGGAGCAAAAAAGGATCTGAATTCTGAAGGAGAGGTTTGGGTCAGGCGACATCACAGAAAACATCCAAACTGCTGTTCATGCTATTCTGCACCACAGTATAGGGCATACTGTGATGTGTGTTTAATTTAATAAATCAATGTAAAAAAATAAAATCAAATAAATGTGTGCACGGCATGCCGAAAAACGTTACATTCATGGCTGTAGATTCAGACTCATTAAACTAAAAAAACATAAAAAAGGTAAGTTGATCAAAGTGCTGCACAAAGTCTCACTATAATGTGGAATATCTACATTATATCTAGAAAAAATATCAAAATATATAACCTCACAGTTTCAAACAGAAAAGCTGGAGAATATAAGTTGAGATATGATGGAGGTTTATTTCAGACTGCAGCAGCCACAAGGTTCTAAGTATGGTCCTTGAAATTGACAATTAATGAAAGCATCTAGGTGTCTAATGATGGAGGGCGTGAGAGGTCTGGAGGTCAATAGAGGCATAAAAGATCTAATGTGTCCGGGAGAGGAGGCAAAGATAGGTCTTTTAAAACAGGTAAAACATACTGGAATCCATCACTGGAGAAGGTTAAAATATGGCTGGTACTGACTCTAAGACTCACCATGGACTAGTTGCACACAGAGCATGAACAAGTGGTTAATACCACTATAAAGAATATTACAAAAATATAATTCAAACAGGAGAGGATGAAGACATGTATAGCTTTTGCTAAATCTGTGAACAAGAATCAGGACTTGATTTTGGAACCTGTTCCAACGGTGACATGAAGTTGAAACAAATAGGATGGGCTGACGCCATTGAACTGTTTGTCAAACTTAAACATGGATTCATTTAGTTTAATTTCATCAGTGTAAGACATAACAGTTTAAGACATAACACTTAAAAGGAAAAGTTTGACATTTTGGGAAATATGCTTATTCGCTTTCTTGCAGAGAGTTAGAGATAAGATAAAAACTACTGCTTATGTCTGTATGCTAAATATGAAGCTACAGCCAGCATTTGGTTAACTGAGCTTAGCATAAAGACTGTAAACAGGCAGTTGTGTCTTGGTGGCAGAGCGGTCGACACCAATCAAAAGGTCGGCGGTTCGATCCTGGCATCCCCCACCCATGTGTCCAAGTATCCTTGAGCAAGATACTAAACACCAAATTGCTCCCGAAGCTGTGCCTTCGGTATTTGAGTGTGTAAGTTGATTTGTCTGCTAAATGTAAACAGGGAGACACAACCTGGGCCTGAATTTGTTGAAAACTGAGGGGTCTTAATTTTTACTGTTTTAAAAAGGTTAAAGAGTGCCTTCACACGTGGTCATGTTTACCCAGTTCATAATTCATGTGAATGATGCACTACTGTGGTATTCAGTTAACGAGTGGTGAAGATGGGTTTGAAAATTTTGGAGCCCATGGACATTACTTTAAAATGTTCTTAATGATAACTTGTCTGCCCCCTTCTCATGCCTAAAATTATACTGAAATGCAGAAGAAAGAAATCATTCAACATTTATAAGACGGAAACAAGGCAATGTCCGTTCATCAGTAACCTAGCAGCCGTGTTCTCATAACTTATAACACTTGAAAACCAAGCGTAAGTCACTGCCATTGTCAAAAATACAATCACGCAAATATGTCTTGAAGGCAGCAAAAGACGTAATCTGCTGTCACATCACTAACTGAAAGTTTCTACCCACTACAGACAGCAGTGCAGCAATAGATATGTTGTGATTCAGCGTTGACTCATCATTTAAACAGATTTTCTTTCATTCACTATAGAGTCTCTGTGAGAGCAACAAACAAGGACTCAAGGTTTTAACAGAAAGGGAAGCAAACAGTGTTGGGAGCAACGCATGACCAAAAGTAACGCTATTACAGTAATGTATTGCTTTTTTCTGTAACACATTTATATTATAAATATTATATTTATATTTTGGTAATATTATCCCCACTGCAATCTCAGTAACGTATTTTATACTGAAATTAAGTTGTGGTTTTTTTTTTATAAGAATTCACCAACACCACGAAACATTTCGGCACAAGAGGAAAAAAATCGTTGAGTAAAAGAGCAATGTTAATTTCCTGTTACTGGAATTCGATCGTTGAGATGACTGCAGAGACGGATTCTGCATTTGCGAGATGGACATACTCCCATTATTTTCAGTTTGTCTCATTGCCCTTCACTGTATGTATAATGAGCTGCAATAAACTAAATTTTAGCATTTTAGAATGCCAAGTCATTCTTCCGCGGTTATTTTGGTGAAAGTAACTGAAAAGTAATGCAAAAGTACTGCAAAGCATTACTATTCAGAGACATATATAACTGTAATATAACTAATTACTCTCAAATGACAGTAACTAGTAATCTATAATGTATTACATTTTGGAAGTAACTTGCCCAACACTGGAAGCAAATGGATGAAATGCATCCAAAATACAGGAATCAGCATCTGACATGCAAGACAAGATTGCAAAAAGACATTTTGTGCAGGACCATTAAGAAGATTATTCTTGCTCAGGAAGAAAATAATAAGCAGAGCTGAAGAAGCTCCTGGTAGAGAGAGACAAAAGGTGATTCAACAAAACACAAAAATTTGGTGATGTTTCTCTTTCTTATCTGAGGTTAGTGAATCACCTCTCGTCCTCCCAACTCTTTGTCTGTGCTTGTTCCAAAATAAAGGTTAAAGGATGAACTGGATAGCTCCTTGTTTTCTTAGACCCTGACTGTAATCTTTGACTGAGTTTACATGCGCTTTTTAAATCTGGTCTTTCATTTGGCTCATGTAAGGGCCACATACTGTTTACAGTAACCTGGATTAACTCTTATCCTGGTTTTGAGGTACCTGGAGAACCCCAAATAGCTATATGAAACAGCTAGTTCACAGGGTCAAAACTAGTGTGGCTAGATATTTTTCCAGAGCATTGTCTGTAAGGTGCTGCTGTTTAAAGCACTGGTAGAGAAGAGTAGGTATGTAGTCAATCCCTCTTGCTTTTCAAAAGGATAGACAAATTACACAAATGCAAAACGTTCTGACATTTTGCAGATCGGTCTTGTAAATAACGATGTAATGATGCTCTTTATGAGGCTCATGAATCAATATCCAGTTTCCTGCAAGTTGTTTGCCTTGGGCTTTCTGCAGCATTTTTAATAATTTTCTGATGTCCTCAGGAGGTGATGGGAAAACCACCAGTTTGATGACTTTAAATGGCCATTTGTATGCAAGCAATACATTCCATCTTCAGTATCTACCCAAAGGCTTGCCTGTATGCAAATACACTTTTTAAATATCAAAACACTCACAGCTGGAGAGAATGTGAATAAATGAATATATAGAAATGTGTCGGCCAGCCCTGAGACTGTCCAAATGACAGCTCAAGGTCCTGTTTGGGCACCTATAGTCTTTTTTACCCTCAAAATATATTATTACACTAATACAGCATGATTAATGATATAAATATTCAAATTACTTTTAATTAGTTTCATAGAACATTATCATTTTCTTGTTCTCTAGCTCATTTGAAATGATTTACGAGCACATTTATCCACTTTTGATAAATAAATGATGATGGGAATGATAGTTGTGAGGCTGATAATGCAATTGAAACTAAATATATAACAAAGAAAATATATTTTATGAATGTTGTGTTGACATTAATTGAAGGAAGATGTGTTTACCTTTGTGCTGGTCACTGAAGTAACTGAAGTAATTGGGGCAGGTTATTGTAACCACCTCTCCTACGCTGGCTGAAGGCCAACAGGCGATGATGTCCCACATGCCTTGGCAACCTACCAGGAGGAGACAAAACCATTAACATGGCATCACATATTCATAATGTGACACGCGCAGACACTCGACACAACAGCGAAATTAAATCATGTGTTTAACATGACACCCGTGACACAATCGGTGCTGTGCATCGACTGCAAGGTGCAGAAGACAATGTAAACAGAAATTACTTTAACAGCAGTATCTTTCAGTTTAAATTCAGTGATAGCACGATTATTATGGTTATTGGTATAACATTCTGAGTTTATCCATCTTCATTCTTCGATTTAATCAAATCAAATCTTAAAATGCTGCAAACGTTTTATCACAAGTAAGATACACATAGGAACACAAACAAAAATCTCAGGTGATTTCATCTACTTTAAAACCAATTTGAAGACATTAAGTCCCTCAAATCTGTGGTGGCTAGTTGGAAAGATATGAAAAGATGTATTTTATTGAACAATCAATACACAATCAGGTAGTCAACTTCCCTATAGTCTTTGTCCTTGTATACTGTGCTTTCAGATGGAGAGTAATAGCTCAGCAAACCTTTTTGTGTGTAATTACCCTTCAATCTTATTTTGGTTAAGCTTTTAGTCCTCTTAATTATTGATCTTGCCTTCTTTTGATTCCACTAGCATGTGGGAAAAAGAGAAACCTGCACCACCACTATTGCTGGTTGTTTCGTCTCCTCTGACAGACTGAGGCATGAACAAACCATACGTTAGGAGTACATAAGCTGTCCAGGAAAGCTTTTCAGTTTATTGCAATTGTGCACTTCCTTTGAAGTCTTATTTTTTTTATACTCTTTTCTATATTTGAAATGAAAGTCACAACCTTTCTCTCTGAAAGCGTATTGTAGGTCAACAGCACCATGAACAGACCTGTGACACCCAAGTGAAGCTTTAGAAAAGTGTGAAATGACAAAAACACAAACAATGAACCATTTCTGAGACAGACAGATTTTTGAACTTGAAAAATCAATGACAGCACAGTTGTAAACTTTAGAGTGTAGACAGCTTCTTCAGGCCATCTTTAAGCCTGTACAATGATCACAGCTTATTTTGTAGCACTGTGTATGTTAAGTGCTATATTAGTGCTGAACACCAGAATACACAAACTGTCAGGAGATACTCATTTTTATGCCTGTTGCATTTGATTCTCAGTGCTGCCCCAAAGCCTGGGCTGACGTTTGCTACCGCTGGCGCCATGACAAGTTGCTCAGGGCAGTTGCACAAGCGGTCAACAACACAAAATAACACTGCGCCCAGACATGATCATCTTCACAGATTCCACCAAGCAGGTGATCATGTGGGAACTGACAGTGCTCTGGGAAGAACACATGGAAGAGGCTCACAAGAGGAAGGTTGTCAAATACCAGGAGCTGGTGGAGCCGTGCAGAAGCCCAGGCTGGCGGGTTCTCTGCGAGCTGATTGAAGTGGGCTAAAAAGGGGTTTGCAGTGCGCTCACTCTGCAACGCTCTGACTGGGCTTGAAAACACCAGAGCAACAAAGAGGGGGAGCGTATGTTCCATCACTGAAACTGCAGAGAAAGCCACCAGCTGGCTTTGGATAAGGAGGGCAGGCCAGTGGCTTGTTGCTTCTAAGATGCAAGCCAGGACTTGATCAACCCTGGGTGGATCACCTGGGCCTGAAGTTGAAAGAATCAAAACCCCCTTAGACCCCAGGAACATCACTGATGATGCATCCAAGTGCATGCCAGAGATGTATCTTGCAACCACTACATTTAATATGTTGCATAACCATAGGCTGTGAACGTATGTTTTCTCACAAATGCACACACTGTTTAGTCATTTATTAGGAATGTAGACCTTGACAGCAGCTTCCACTAACTTCCTGTTGAGGAAGCAGATAGGGAAGTAGAGAAATGAGGGTCATTGCAGAGATAAGGAGCAAAGCTGTTTCCACACACGCAATTCATTTATATTCACTTAATGCAAAATGCAGTATGTACAGCATGTGTAGTGATTCACTGTGTTTTTCACTGTGTTCTTAAAGTCATAGGAAGAGGACAAACCAGATACTTCAGTGAGTAAAAACTTAAACATACATTTTATTCCTATTTGGTGCATATGTTGAAGGGCATATTCATGTTATATTTCTCACTGCTGACTGTATTACTGAGACATGTTCAATCAGAGTAGAAGTTGGACTCTGTATATACATTATCAGCCCATTCACCAGAATAAAAACTGGCGTCAGGACATTTGTAGATATTTTTATGGAGACAAAAATGGCTATTTTAACTCAAATTATGATCTTTTCCTAAGCCTGGCCAAGTGAAACATAGAGAATCAACATTTGAAATAATGTACAGATTCAATGCATCTGTGGTTTGCAGAAACGTAAAATGGCAACATTTGGGTTGACATTATATATTTACTTACTCCCAGACACAGGGGGTCAGCCCGAGGGTGTTCAGCTCTCAATATTGTCATTAAGTATTTCCATGACTTTGAGCGGCAGTGTTGAGTAAAAACCCCATCATAACTTTATTCATGATTTTTTTTTTTGCCTTATCCTTATCAGGTAATGTCCATGATGACAAATCCTACCCTCGATGGCTTTAATAGCCCTGCACACTCACACAGGTCTTAAACTCTGTTCAGGCTGAGGTTGGGTGAAGCTTTTGCCATATGCCAAATTAGCTTTTTAGCAGAATCCTGTTTGCAGTATACTCATGGATGTACAGACAACTATCTGTGGCTTATTTTGATACTGAAGAAAACTTAAAACCGTGATGATTCGCAGGCAAGTTCTGGAGTTCTGAATAGCCTCTTTTTACTGTGATTTCGAAGAGGGTTGATGGACATGCTCATGATAACCTTTGAAAGTTTAAGTCACATTGAATCTAAAAATATATGTATCATGTCTGTGTGTTCATATTTGACTGATGTATGACTCGAAAAGGAGTACGAATTGTGACACAAATTGTAGCAATCGGCAACCACAGGGCGGCTGACTGGGGGTCACACTTGAGGTAATCTGACCTAAATGGTGGGACAAATAAAAAGGGACAACACAACCCCACCCCACTTGGTTGATTTTCAAATGTGTGGATTAATCACTTTTTTGAGGCTGTTACCATCCTACAACTCTGACCACAAGGGTTTCTTTACCTTGAACTGAGACATGGTTGAAAGAATTGACTGAGGTAAAGTCAGAATAATTTAACTATGTCTCTGGAAAAATTCTGGTCTGTTTTCTGCCTGATATAATAGTGCTTTATCTATGGACTCCCAGACTGTATTACCTTATTTATTTACTCACGCTGTTTCCCATTTCCACTGAATAGCCTCCTGCACACCCTAAACAATCAGAGAGAGGAAAATATGTTTCCGTGAATGACCTGAAGTGACGTTCCCAAAGGTGCTATTCTCACAGCGCTCTTTCTCCAGCTCGATCTCGTTCACCACATCACACATCTGCACCGATAACACCTGTGGGAGAGGCAGAAAGCACATTTAGGTGTCAAGAATCGAATATACTTCCATCACACTGCAATTAGGCACTGGAATAGTTCATATTCAGTGAGGTTGAGGCAGTTGGACAGGTTACATTCCAGTGAATATGTGCTGGTAAATATTTTAGTTAACATTTCCCTTCATCACATTCCTGCAACTATGGCCTTTCATGCAATGTTTTCCTACTAAAATGAACCCCCGACTAATAATAAAGTAAATACACAGAAATGTTCTCTATGTCTGAAAACCAAACAGAACTCCCTCTTGCCTGGCAAACAGATGCTATCATGCAAATATATTAGGAAGTGGAGAAGGGAGCCACTGAGTAATCCACTGCGATTGTTCATCTGTGTCAACAAAGGCTGAAAATGCAGGCTGACAGCCGCTGGCGGAGAGCTGGTGGGTCAATGAAAATGTGTAAGACGAGCAGCAAGGAGCTTGAGAAGGTCAGTGGAGATTAACAGAGAGAGAATAAGTCAGCACGAGGCATTCATGAACTCCCAGGGAAGAGCTTCACCCTGCACCCTGTTACCAAAGCTACAATCCTCACAAGACTCAAGGCAGTAAAGGTCAGGATGAGAGGAGTGATACAGCACAAAGCACATAATGTATTTACAATAGTACAACTCATATTCTCTAATTGTTCCTTATAGATGTCTTTATATTGTCTTTTACAAGCCATGGCCACCCTAGAGTTGTCAAACATGAAATGATCAATCATTCACAAATCTCCTTCACCTGACACTGTTGTTAACAGAAGCCTGCAGTACACTGCTCAAGACAAGACAAACACCCCAAACTATCATTAATGAAAAAGGACACTCTCAGAGCAACAACAACCCTTCTGTTCTTAATGTTTCTCACGGCCTAGTTGAGCATATGCTTACTAGTGTAATGACTCAATGTAATGAGGCAGAATAAACTCAGAGGTAAGTTGAGTCCATCATCAATTTAACAAGGAGTAAGTACACACCATCTACAATGCCTGCTTGGCTTTGTGATATCTATTTGTGCAGGGATATTTAACAGCACACAAACACATTCGCACAAAATGTGATTTCTGCCAGGAGCAGATGATGTCACGCAGCTTCAGACACTCAAATGCAACAGTGTTACACAGTCATCCAAGATGTGTAGGAATTAAAAAGAGTTATAGGATTTTTTTAAAGGTTTTTGTGTGTAACAAATAGTGAGACAATCGTGGTAAACATTGAAGAGGTCGGTGAGTTGCTTTCAGGTCAAATCTGATAAAAGCACATTCATCAGTCATCACAGATGAAAACAATTAAAACCTAATGTCTGATGAATAAATTAATGTTGTATGTGCAGTTTGGAACTAGAAGTCTGTTTTCACATTTATCTGCTAAAGTTTCTCTGTGCTCACCTTAAACAGCGTGTACGTACCGGCACAATTTTGTAACATCATAACTAGTTTGGAAGTCAATCATGGTCAAATATGCCACAAGTGCGATGTGGAAACATGAAACCTCCAGTGCACAGAGATTGAGAATGGGCTTTTCAGTGAAGAAGGAGGCATCTTGTGTCCAGTAGTTAAACTTCTGAAATAGACAATATTTGCATATTTGTCGATCCACGATTTTTTTATGACAAAGAAGGAGTACATTTCTAACTAGGTAACTGAAGGGGGGGTTTTTTTGTGTAAAAAAAAAACCTTCATGTCAGACACAAGTTTTTATTCCAAGCAGGGTGTTTTTTATATGTTCCTAAAACATATCTGGAGGGGACCTTTAAATCCTACTTAAAGATTTGGCTTAAGGTGAAGGTGACAGATTTTCTAAAATACTACTGTGCTGCTGTAGCTAACTTTTTTAATCACACCCAACTGAGCAACTGTTGACTTGTACGCATCACAACAACACTGCATCAAGGGCAACAGCTAGGTAAACAACATTCATGGAAAATATGAAAAAAAAATGCAGTACATACTATACTAGTAATACCTCCATGTTATTTACTATCTCCTCTCCACACAGCCATCTCTGAGCACTCAGTCATCGCCTCACTCACTCACTCCCCCCATGGATGAGGTCGTCCTGACACTATCACAGACCACAGAACTTTGCTCACAGGAGTTTTTGCCTGCAACCGATTACAGCTGAAAATCAAACATTTCCTGAAGTAATAGCAGTAGCACTGGCTGGGAGGCATGAAATTAAACTGCTAACATTATCTGTGCCGAGCAACATGGACGAAAGAGAAACTTTCATGTTGGTCAGACCCTTATTTAACCTTATTTTTTGATTAGCATGGAATTGAGTGTCAGGCAATGTAGCACTTAAGAGAGGATGTGAGTCCAAAAGCCCCTCAGAGGGGAAGATAATACTTTTGTTATTGCAGGGCATTTAAAGCAGAATATTATATTCTAAGACTCGTATAACCTGGTCTGCAGAGCAGTTTTAATTCAGGATACCATGCTGCTGTTTAACCATATTGCTCACTGACATAACTCACTGATAAACAGCAGACAAAGTTAGCTGGTGAACATAGTGGAGAATTTAGAGGCTAAAGAGCTAGTTTTCTCAGGAGTTTGTGTGGAGACCAAAACCAGAGCTAAAAGGAGAGTGAATATTGGACTTACATTCGTCAGGTGGCCAGAAATACGACACCAAATAAATGCTAATGTTTTTCCAAGTTTACTGGATGTGACAATAAGCAACCGTTTCCTAACATGTTAACCATAACTTATGAGGAAATAAAATGTCAGTGTTATATTTTAAGCTTGTTCTGCAGCCCCATAGTGGCCAAAAAAACAACATACATTTTGTCACAATAGGAAAAGCACAGGTGTAAATAATAAAATGAAAGATGGCTCAATTCCATTTAGCTGCTTCAGTTTTAGGTTCCTGCTATTGTGCATGCTAGTCTGCTGTCACACTGTCATGACATACTAGGACACCTGACTAGAAAGGAGCCATAGTTAATATTAGTAACACCTGTGCTTTTATGACAAGTCAAACTGTCTTCTGTGAAAAAGCCTATTCATTCTGCTTTAAGAAGAACTGCTTCTAATGATGCATTTCAATTTAGAAATCTTAAAATGAAGGCATGGGCTGTGGCTTTTTTATTAAAAAAAAATCAGCTAACAACCCAGATTTTCTTTTTAATTTGATATGAGAGTGGTGCGATGTTTTTGTTTCTTCTGGCTTTTGGGAAATGCAAACCAGTGGCAACAAACCTGACATTTCCCAAAAACCATTAATGCTGTACAAACAGTAGAAAAACTGGAACAAAGTCCCTCATCAGGGGGGGAAATAGACATGATACTGGAATGTGTGCATGGACTTGTACTGTAGGCTGCTGAGATCAAGCTCTCTTCATTGCATGAAGGTAGTTTATTAGTTCATGTGTAACCCTGTATATTGTGAAGAGAGCCAGAACACACAAAGAGGGAGAACAACAATAACACTAGAAGGGCACTCGGAGAGCGCAGACCTTCGCCGAGACCAGTACTCCAGTATTCTATAAAATGTAAATCTGCAAGCGCAACCACTATATAACTCTGGATATATTTCCAAAACTATTAGAATTGCAGTATGTCAAAATACGGTTGTGCCTACTAGTTGAAGCCTCTTAATCTGATCTTATCTCGCAATGTTAACAACAGCGAAAAATAATTTGTGTATCCACCTCGTGATTCGGATCCACTCTAAAATATTACGGGTTCCTCCTTGGCTCATGCGACACGCTTCTACCAAGTTTCATGAAAATCGGCCAATTAGTTTTTCCGTAATAGTGCTGACAGACAAACAAACAAGCTGCACCAAAAACATAACCTTGGCAGAAGTAAAAATAAGCATCACAGTTCAGAGTATGTGGTTTATGGGAGTGGCTGAATTTGGGGTACATTTCCTAATCTGTGAAGATACAAGAGGCGAGGGCATGGGTCCTGACAGTGATTTATGCTCAAACTCAAAATTCTGATGGCAAATATTAAGTGTCTGCCAGTCAGAGATACCTATAATTTACCTATAATATCTACACTTTGGACAGCCATGGAGATGCTGTAGTGGACAATTATTCAAAATGTCAAATCCAAACTATGCAGATGATAAGTCGACCTCTGCAAAGCCTTAGGGACACAAACATACACACAGTGTGTCCGTGAGCAAAACATCACATAAATACCTGCCAGCTATGATAGCTTGTTAGCAAATAGGGCTGCCAGGCTGTTTTTAGTGATTGTTGTCATTTCTAATGGCCGCCGGTCTTGCCTTGTTTGAGTATAAGACAACGATAAAATAAAAAACGAAGAGAGCTTACAGGAAAATTAAAGGAGAAGCTTGTGTCTGTTGGTGGGCTCACAATGCAGAGTAATGTATTTATCATCCTACACTTCACTGGAGAGCAACATCTACATCATGCGTATACCTCTTCAGCCATCTCCTCATGCTGTTTCACATGGTGTTGATTAGACACTAAGTGTATGCATTGGACACAATTTAAAAATTAAACACTTTTCCAGCCAAACAAACTTGACAATCAGTCTGTGCACCAAGTGTGTAAATATTGAGCAAAATTGTAAATTGCTCCAGATAATAGCATCTACGTAATGTCATAAATAAATGGTTTTACATTTTGGGATATTTGCCAAGTTACATGAGAAGATCAATGCCATTCTCAAGTTTGTGCGTTAACTATGAAGCAAGATCTGTAACTTGATTAGCTTAACTTAGCATTAAGACTGGAATCAGGGTGAAACAGTTAGTCTCTGTCCAGAAATATGCAAACCAGAGACTATAAAGTTTACTAATTGACATATTATATCTCGTTTGTTTAATGTGTGCACAAACAAACAGGGAGTTATATGGGCTGGAACTATTTCTCTCCGGGCGCTGTGATTTGCAATAGTGGCACAGCTTTGTAAGTTCAAACCTAGCCTTTGTTATAATGTAAGTGTAATTTAAGTGGAGTTTTACATTACTAATTTAAGCTAGCATGTTTACTTGAAGTGGAGTATTTTCACAGTGGGGTTGGTAATACATTTGCTTAAGTTATGGACCTGAATACTTCTTCCGCCTCTGGTTAGCACACCCACAGTCTAAGTGCACCTGCGTTTACCAGCCGAGCCTCCCCCTGAAGGAAGGTGGCCTTGTATCAGCGGTGTCGCTGTGAAAGTGAGCCTTTCCCTTGTGTTACTGTAGTCAGCCATAAAGTGTGCAGCTGAGCTCAGGTTGCAGTATAATAGTTACTGGATGCCTGTGTGTTGTGTTTGCTGCCACAGAAAATAAATGGAAAGACCCTGTTTATGTAACAGTGCTACGGCGTCTTCTTGTACTCTTCACAGTAACGTTGGTCCAGACTGTGAACAGCTACTTAGCAGCTTCGCATCGGGCTAAAGTCAATTAAAAAAGCCTAAAACCAGAGATCTCCCAAATACGTTTTGGAGCTAGAGGAATCAGAGCGGTCAGATGATCGCTCACGTTTTCTCTTGCTCGAAGAATAGAAGACGCTGTGGTAACATTACATAAACAGAGACTTTATTTCTCTTCAAACAACACACAGCCTTTCAGTAGCTATTTTAGTGGAAACCGAGATTATCTACACACTTTATGGCTGACTAAAGTAACATAACTACCCCTCAGCGGCATCCAGCGGAAACACTGAAAATCGAATATGACGATATGGTCATCTGCAATATATATAGAGTCTCAATGCTTAACAACGACTGACTTAGAGGCTGTGTGCGAGTCCAGTCTAAGTAGAATCGCAATGATTGTATTCACCAGTTGACTATGTGGGATTCCATTCTGGGGAGGTCACAGTGATTCATCAAGGTAGTCACCTGTTCACTCACCTGACCTATTTTAAGAGGTTCATATCCAGTTTTTGTATGCACTGATGAAGGCCAGATGGCCGAAAATGTTTTGTATGAAACATAACAACATACATACAATTAACATCAAAAGAACAACATACATCAAATTACAAAACGTACTGGCAATAGTGTTTTTCTAAATTATACTGTTAGCTAGGTTAGTATAATCAGATATCGGATGTTAAACTGCATGAGTACTATAACTGAAACACTCTTATTTACCCATGTATGCATAAATAAATAAAACTAACTAAAAACATATTTTTACAAAGGATTGACAGTTAACATTTTCATCGCGAGCATGTTAGCAAGCTGACTGTGTCTCAAATAAACTGAAAGCAAAAGCAGCCTGCAGGGTAGTAAAAATCTAAAAGCCTATGGTATGCCTTTGAAAGTGGTCAGCAGCCATGTGAAGTATACACCATTTGTATTTACTGGGCTAAAACATGTCTAACCACTGCTACTGTAAGATCCTTTAGTACGTAAGAACTTTTAAGCTTAAAATATCGGTTACCTCCCTTAAACTGTCATTTGGCAGTAATGTTACAGCTGGTGATGCTACATTAACTTTATGTTTACATATTTGATTGCTTTTACAATGGTAGCAATGTTTCTCTAACTGCTAACATATACTAAAAAGTTTTCTAGCAAAGACAATGTCTTAAGTTTTAATGGTTCAACCTGATTTAGTAAATCACTAGTTTGAAACTAGATAGTAGAGTGTCAAAGAGCATCAAACCATGTTAATCAAGGTATATATGATTGTTTGGTTAAAATGTTTATTTTATCATGTGGTTTCATGTTTGGAAAGAGGCAGGGTTCTCCTCTTCTCCCATCTGCAATGTGTTAAACCGATAACTGTGACATCCAGCCACTAACATGCACTTTTTAACCACTTATGGGAATTTCTGTGCTCCTCCTCAACACCACATTTCCTCACTAGATATATTGATGAAACATGTCAGGGTATGTTATTGTAAAGCAGCCATTAAGGACTGCGGAAAGGACACAAATGTAGCACACCAAGACCACAACCATTGAATGTTTTCCACACTGGTGCCTATAAGAGCCACTAAAATATGTCAACAATGGTCAACAACATATCTGGTTGCTCTTATAAAGCATCGGGGTGGGCCAGATATCTGAGAGCTGTCAGAGGTAAGGAGAAAGACATTTTCACAATCACATGGATGTTCACAGTCTAGTCTGCCTGGAAAGAGCTTCACTGACTGACATTAAAGGACGCGACGCTGAGTGTCAAATGACTGCAATCTTAAGCTTCTTATAATCAGACTTCTTTTTCGATTTTCTTCCACATATTTCTGAAATTGTACCAAAAAAGCATTGTCAATTCTGAAAGAATTCACAGAAATTAGTATTAAATCCTTGTCAGGGTTGTGTGCAGCGAGAGAAACAGCAGCAGAGCACTCCTGACATTTCTTAACTGAGATAAAACAAATGAAATAAGACGTAACTGCAGATGACACTTGGTCTTAACAAGCCTAATGAAAGGACCAAACTCCCAAGGTATCTTAGGAACAGACAAACAGATTTTGTGATCATGCATTGCTACCAGGTGGAGGATTTCAGATTAAGGCCCATGCAGATTATCTTAAACTCAAAGTCCCTTAAAGATTGTGAATTTATTTCCCAAGGTACATAGATGGAACATAGATGCAGGAAAGCCTATCCATCTAGCACCCTCACATGCACACTGCACAGTTGTCAAAATTCCCTGCAGCAAAGCGCTATGGCACTGAAAGGGGACTTATTACCATGTGGCAATGCTCTAAGTGTTTCCCTCCAATTAGCTTCACACCAGAGGGAATTATATGTTGAGAAATCATGAATTTAGTCCAGTTAAATGACTGAACATGTCCTCATAGGAGAAAATTGTTCAAAATAGTGACATACCGTGTTGTTTATGACATGTCAGTGCTTGTAAATATCTTAGTGGATGGTATATGTGCTTCGATGTTTTCACCACATAATAATTTACAGTGGTGTGCGTATTAAATTAAATATATATAACAGCATTTCCTTCAGTATTACCGTGATATAAATATACTTCTTTCCAACTGAAAAGGCTTCTGATCAACCAATTGTCAGTTTGTCATTCAAATTGAGATCTTTACTGGCTTTTATGGTAATCATTCACAACACGAGCAGTCAAAAAACACTAGCTGAATGACTACAGGCAACAGTTGCCAAACTCCCATTTGATGACCAAACAATTCCAAATTTGATTTTGGCCACTGTCATATTTGTAGTCATTCATCCGATGCATATCTCGATTGTGGCAATGTGGCCTCAGTCTGAACAGTCTTATTTGAATTGATTTGACTGTCACTTGTGTGTTGGCGGTGAAGCGCAGACTGATCTTGTTGCCAGCTGTTGAAGAAACTTCACCTTCTCAACTACTGACTCAGCTGCATAGCTTGAATTCAGTTTGGGAATTCTTAAAGTCAGATGTCTTAGGAGGAGATCATGTATCCCATGAATTGAGGACATCCTCGAACACAATAAAAGTAAAATGGCGAGTAAAATAGGTTAAATGGCCAGATTATTCCCTAGAACAAGTTCAGGTGTTTAAGATAGGTATATCAATATACATTCTAAGGGGCAAAACACTTGTTGCACAGATAGATGGGAATTTTGGAGCAAGGAAAATGTATTGTCGGTCATAAATAGCGAATCCTCAAACACACAGCCATTAGCGTATACAACAAGCTGAAACATGATTTCCAAACTCATCAAAATGTGGCTGTAGGAAAGGTTTGTCGCGCTCCTGCTGCGCGCACAGTGAGAGAAGTGGCTCAATGTAGGCTATATAAAACCTATATGCGGGTTAGCCTTGACTTTAGTGAGCTGGCTCTTCACTACAAACCATTAACGACAGCTTTCCTTTTATAATTAACTAAACAAAATTTCTACAGTAGGTAAGGGATAGCCTACTTACTTTTGCCAGATATCCGTGGATCAGCAGAAGAAAGAACAGCTGTGAAGCATCCATCCTGTCTTTAGTTTTCTTATTCAAGACTCCTCGATATTGGCAAAACGCTTTCGTAAATCTGTTGCGGTGTGAGTGAGGAAAGCGAGGCTGCGTGTGTGTTTATGTATGTTCAGATGTGTGAGGTAAGCTACACCGCTGCTGCCGCCCCATCGGACTGCGCTTGTCTCCGTGCGCTCCTCCAGCAGGAACGCCGCATCTGCCACCAACACCCACCCATTCACAACTCCAGACCGCGTGTCCCAGGAGGCAGTTTGTTAACATGGCTGTCAGGCGGCTGGAGATGGACTGTGGTTTAAGGAGGATGCTGTAAGTAAGAGGACCACTAATTACTTGTTGTGTAACCTCGTGAATCCTCTTTTGTGATGTCAGTAACCAGGTTTCAAGCCAAATTTAGCACAATTGTTTCTAAGAAAATGCGTATTTATGAGATAAGCAGTAGGCAGCGCTAATTCTCCGGTCAGGTGAACCATTGCAGAAGTGTGCTCAACTAGATGAAGGAATTAACCCCGGCTTAGGTTTAGGACCGCACATTGAAGAAACAACAGAAAAAATCTCGGGAGAGTTTCATGGTGGAAAAAAAATAGAAAATGTGATAAATAGTCTATGGCATTTCTGTTTGTTTCATGTATTAATTTGAAGACGGTTAGAGTCTCCTCATTGCTCCACATAGATATGATGCTTTCCTCTGGCAACATTTTTCAACCTTCAGTGGAGCAGGAGCTTCATGGACTTTAATTCACTTGCTTCATGTAGCCTACATCACGACTTATTTGCAAAGTTTGTTTCCATTGAACTTTGTCAAATTTTGCTTTGTTGATACACCAACTCAGCCAAGCGTAAATACCTTTTTGAGATATTTTGGAGTTTCTTTTTTCAATTTCTAAAATTCCTCTCTGGGGTTTTTTATGCACAAACTAAAAATGAAAAGGGCTAGGTGGAAACGCACCAAGTGATCCAAAACAGATACAGTTGGAACAGTGAAGAAGATCTGATGCGATTTTGTTACAGGAACAAACATTCAAGGATGACGTTTATGACACAGGGATACACAGACTGTTATATATAATATGTATATATATGAAAGCTTCTATCGGTCTGTCACATATGGCCCTGTGAAAAGTTGTTTGATAAATGAAATAATCATGGAAAACAAACTAGATTGTCCTAAACATTCCTGACTTCCTGAAAAGGTCCATTGTGTATCATTTAGGAGGAGCTATGGAAGAAATGGAATATAATATTTATGAGTATGTTTTAATTAGTGCATAATCACCTGAAAATAACAATCATTGTGTTTTCGTTACCTTGGAATAAGCCATTTTTATCTACAGAGGGTGCTGGTCCCAATCCACGGAGGCCGCCATGTTGTACCGCCACGTTTCTACAGTAGCCCAGAATGGACAAACCAAACACTTGCTCTGGATAGGGCTGTTGATTGAGTTTCGCTGCCACGGTAGTCTCTCCTACACGCTTGGAACGGGAGCGGGAAGCGAGCGCTATTCAGATGGTTGCAAACTGCTATTTCACTGCTAGATGCCACTAAATCCTACCCACTGCTCCTTTTAATACAATAATTTGGAGATATGATGTTGGAGATATGGACAACAATGACAGTCAGCGGCAGAGAGGAGGAAGGAATAAAGCTGTGTGATTTGTGAAGCAAGGGTAAGAAATATATAGAGAGGAATCCACTAAACAGCTGCTTGTTTTGCATGATAAGAAGTAATTAACCCAAATTGAACTGGCGCATCCTCTTGTCATTGCTAATACATACAGATGAGAAAAGTGTAATCACTTTGTTCAACTGTAAATTTCTATTTATATGACTGATTCAAAGTCGAGTAATGTGGCAACAGGGGGCAAGTTGGTTTTATTGGGTCAAAGGGAAGGATACAAAATGACCTATAGGCCTTTGCAGCACCCCCACAATCCTTCTGTCTCCTGCAGTACACGCCTGAATCACACAAATACACTCATCTTCAGACGTCCATCTTCTCCAGCCACAGTCCCACGCTCACGCTGTCAGTGTCACTGCTGATTGACCTCAGCTCACAGCTGACTGGACCTGACGGCAAAGCCTCATCTTCAGTCTCTGTGACAGGCCAAGCTCACCCTACCAGGCATTTCTCTGCATGAGCCCACCCATTAATATTGATGGAAAATATGCTTTGCAGAAGCCAGCATAACACAGCAAAATCATGAGTCAACACAATGAACATAGACTTGTTTCATTTGTTTTTTCCCTTTGTGACATCACAGGTTATTTTTGTTGTGTGGCATCACTTCATGTTCCAAGTCTAATTTGAACATGAATGCTATCATACTGTCTTTAATTTCTCCATAATACCTTCTATTCCCACGAATCTGGGTGCAGCAACTCTCTATAGGCAATAGGATAATAAGAATTTTAGGGTCAGAGGATGCTGTACTGTAAATTTTATGTAACAGGTGATAAACATAATAATTGCTGAATATTGTATAAAGTGCACGATGTAAATTTGTATGAAATGACTGTAGCAACGCATGTTAATGTTATAAACAACCACATAATGTAAAGTTGCATAATACACCACAGAGATGGTAATATTCTTCATGACATAGAAATGTTGAGAAATAGCTCAGTCAGTTGATGATGAGTTGTTAGATGACCAAGGAATATAAGTCATGTAATTATCTACTAATATATTAGGCCTAGGCCATTCAGATGGCATTTCTGTACCATTTTGACACATTTTTAGTCACATGGCTCTAGGGGTTACAATTACTTTGATCCCTCACCTTTAATCTAGCAGCATCAGGTCAAAAATGTATTCGTCCAGTACTTTGGTTTATGATCAAATACCTTTCAAAACTGACAACATTCATCACTTTCATCTACACTTTGTGTTTAGTGCTAATTAGCAAATTTTAGCATACTAACAGGCTAAACTACAATGGTACACATGAAGAACATTATACCTGCTAAACATCATCATGTTAGCATGCTAACATTAGCAATTAGCTCAAAGTGTGTCTCGGCCTCACACAGCTGCTAGCATGGATAGCTGTAGACTCTTAGTCTTGTTACTGTGCAGAACATTTTCTTACATTATTAGTTGCCACAGATCTGTTGTTTTAGTTTTTTGAGTTGACCTTGATATTGTTAAGGTGATGGAAAACAGGTCTGGGACCAAAGTGCAGAGGAGGCAGGATGATGAATGGAGTGGAGATTTATTGTCTTACTGGGTAGTAAAAAAGTAGCAGACAGGTAACAGGCAGGCAAAAACCAAAAAGAACTAAGAAGACAGAATGAACATAGTACAGAGTTTAACAAACTGACAAGGAATAAAAACAGTGAACCAGTATATATGGTGACAGCTGATGAGGAAATGAAATGCAGGTGAGAAGAGGCCCAACACACTGCAGGCTGGTGAAGGAGAATGGACACAGGTGTGTGGGTAGCGGAACAGACAGGGGTTATTGCAGGGCATGGAAAACTAAAGGCAGGAAAACAAACAACACATGAGAGGAGGAGAATCTCTAGAAAATACAGAAAATACATACCTAACTTAACCCAAAACCATAAGAGATATGTCCTTCAGTTCCTCAGTTTAACAACCATAAGCACTAAACAGAGTCCTATAGTCCTGATTGGATCAAATATAATTTGGATAAAATGATACATTATCTTATACTCAGTAAACAGAGTCTTAAAAATCTTGATTTGTGAGATACTGTAAAGAGCCTGTGCTTCTAGATATCTCCAGTTTGTCAGCATGAACTGACATACCTCTTTCCTTTAATGTGGATAAAAAAGAGCACCCTTTTGTGTTGAAAGAGACAATTTTATTAGTCATTAGATGGAAAGATCTATAATTTATTTTACCCAGCTGCATTTGAAACAGATTTGACCTTTACATCCAGCAGGGTGATGTATTAGACTAGCAGACCATGGAAAACTAAAGGAACCCCCACAAAGGATTTCTCTTAATAAGGTCAAGAGTCTTTCCCTACTGAATTAATCTGGAGCTACCTGTGTCAGGATGTTCCACACTGAAGATGCAATGGATGATAATAAATTAAAGCAATTTTTAAATTGCTAAGTAGGCACATAAAAATGAGTTGCGGGAATGTTAATTTTGCCTCCTGCCCCTGCGGCTAGGTACCACGTCCCACAGAATTGTGTCCTCTGACTGCACAGAGAATAAATTGATATCAAGTCTCCATCAAACGTCCAGATAGCAAACAAGCCTGTCCCTACATTGTCAAAGTAATGTAGCGTTACTGGGATTGGTAACTGTAATAATTGATTGTTTTAGTTTTAAAACTCAATTTTTAAATTAAAATGTAGAAGTGTGGACATATCCTTAGATTACCAGAGGAATGCTGTAGGCTATTACCTACAAGTTTTACAGTAAACTTTGTTACAGAGTTTACTGTAGAAAGTTTGAGAGTGGAGTGAGTGGGATTCATGTAAATCCTTTGGATCATAATCTTGATTCTATCTCTTTTAATTTTTAACTTCTTATCAAATATTAAATCACCTTCTCTATATTCTCATTTCATCTTTGTGTGCCAGAACTATCTGAGCAAATCAGCCATGTCACTGTGTGAAGGTTATTTTGTAGGTATGATAGTATAAACCGAATGTAATATAAAACATTAATGAATGTGTTTAGGGTTTTGCTCTCAAACCACATCCACATTTTATTCATTTGTATGTTTTAAAAAATAGAGCAGGACAATTAACAGAGTGTAACTGAGATTGCAACATGATTGTAATCATTATAAACTCTGTTATTATGTCCTCACAATGCTTTTCCAGTAATCCTACCACCACTGTGGCTGTTGTTTATCAAGGCACCAAGCAACATCTCTTTTCTGCCTCCATTAAAAAAAGCTTTAACCCAAGGTGAAAGTGAGTGTGTTGTGTGTGTGAGTGCTATTGTCAGCTTGTGAACACATATGTTTGCCAACTGAGCCTGGTCAGAGTGAATAGAGCAAGAGGAAATTGGAAGTGAGTTTCTACACCTGCATTTTTTGGTCAACACAAATATATTTTACATTAGAAACACCCCTTTGTTGTCTGTGAACAATGGTAAATAATGAGTATGTAATTGTTGATTCCGATCAAGTACATGATAGCTAAAATTGAATTGAAAATAATTGGGTTTGACTGGGGAAAAAAACTGAATGGGAAGTCTGGTTGTTCAGCTACGCAGCAGACACAAAAGAGGGCAGCGATAGCAGCAACAACACAACATCAAGGCCAAGCTGCCCTAAGGCTTTTTTCACGCCATCAATGCAAAGATCAGGGAAATACTCCACACAGTTTTTGGCAAATTGTTGTATCAATACAGTTTTATCTGGACTGCTGTAATCAAGGGCCACTTCCTGCACCCATACGCAATTAAAGCAATTGCTCCAGTGGCCAGGCTACCCCCTGGGTGATGCTCATGGCCTGGTGATGCACAAAGTAACAAATATGCTAACCTTTCTGGAAGAAAAATACATTACATAAAAGCCTTTTCTCCCTGCTGTATATGGACTTTATATCTCAGATTTTGTTTGGTTTACAAAATATATTTCCATACACATGGCTGAAGGTAGTCGGCTCTGTGGAATGTGCAGCAACCGACTGGTAGTATTTATTTACTATAGGAGGCTTTTTAGATGTCAGTAATGGAGGGATGCGTTTATGTCTGAGTGCCAACCCTCAGTTCTTCAAGTGTTCAGCATGGTCTGGAGGCTTAGGATAAGCTCTCTTTGCTTAAAGGCTTCTCATGTCTTAAAGGCTAGTTTGCACTTTGACTTGGCTTCTGTGCTGTGCAGATGTACTAAACCTTGTTGGAAGAAGAGAAAGGTGAGTACATGTTACACGGTGCATCATAATGGCGGTAAAGTGTGGTGAGAGCAATCAAATTGACAGCCAACCTGATTTTCTCTGTGGTGAAGTATGGAAGAGCAGCCTGCCAGCTGTGGTACCGCCACTCAACTGTCATCTTTTGTATTTTAGCTATATATTCTCATCTATGCCTGTCACTGCATTACCCTAACCCCCTAGCCAAAGTCGTTTTTGTGCTTAAACCTAACCGACCCTTAACCATAGCATTAATGTAACATCTTAAAAAAGTGATTTGTAACAGAAGTCCGATCAAAAAATGCTTCTTTGCGTCATTCTAGAGGGCATAGACAAACAATATATTTTATCATTTAAAGGAGCTGTGTGTAGGATTTAGTGGCATCTAGTGGTGAAATTGCAGATTGCAACCATTTTAATACCACTCACCTCACCCTCCCCTTTCAAGCATGTAGGAGAAACTACGGTGGCCATGAAACTCGTGTAAAAAAGTGAAAGGTCCATTCTAGAGCCAGTGTTTGGTTTGTCCATTCTGGGCTAACTGTAGAAAAATGTCGGTGCAACATGGCGACCTCCGTGGAAGGGGACTAGCTCCCTCTGTAGATAAAAACGGTTCATTCTAAGGTAAAGAAAACAATGATTTTTATTTTCAGTTGATTATACACTGATGAAAATATACTTATGAATAGTATATTCCATTTCTGCAAATCCTCCTAAATGTTACATACTCGACCTTTTCATTTAGGGAATTGTTGTTTCATTAGCTAAATAAATACTGTGTTGTTTTGTCTTTTAAAAGTTAAAGTCTCACTTTCATGCATTAGTATAGTATAGAAAGTGCAAACTTTTTTTTCCATTAAAAAGTCCCGAAGATACGGTTGACATCAGTAGAAAGTGACCCAATAGAAATACAGCATGAGATTGATCTGAAATCAGAAAAAGATGTTTTTAAATGCCTAACCACTGTCCTGATAAGCAGCTGTCACTTGATTGAAAGATTTGAAAATGATGCCTACATAGTGGGAGCAAAGTGACTGTACCAAAGTCAGTGTCACTGTATCCTCCTCTACTAAAACTCATCAGTTCTTCCAGGTATTAATGAGTCCATCTTTGACAGAGAGCTGCTGCACTCACACCTTCCAGAGGAGAAATTAGCTCGGCAGAGTGCTATTTCACACTGAGACCTCACCTTTCGCCCCAATGTAATCATTGTTTCTGGAGTGTAAAATGGTTATGGCCTTCAAATGCAATTGAAGGAACTGTGTCTGGGGAGAAAAGAAAAGTGATGGGGTTAGAAGAAAATAATATTACTGATGCTCATACATCCTTGCAGCTAACCATTTATGTGTTAGAAAAGTAACATATCATACTACACAAATGATGCAGGTTATATTTTCAAATCTGACTAGAGGTGTTACAATTATAGTCCTTTAGTGGCTGAAATTTTGACCATAAATTATAGGATATGTACGTCCATCCATACACGTATTTCTAGTGTTTATTTGTGTCCAGGTCTTGTTGGCTCCAGGCAAAGCCATGTCCTCCTGTTCATGGGGTATCCCAAGGCGTTTCCTGGCCAGATGGGACACACAATCCTTCCAGTGTGTTCTGGTTCCTCTCCCAGTTGACCGAGCACAGAATACCTTCACAGGAAGGTGTCCACGAGACTTTCTAACTAGATGCTCAGTTCACCACCAGGCTGAAAAAACTGCCTCTAGGAACATTGTTGTTTAGTTTTTGCCAAGCTACTGGCATTAGGGATAGGTCTGTTGGTCAGTCAGTCGGTCGGTCCAACGCTTTCGTCCAGACTGAAGTATCTCAGCAACCTTGAGATGGATTGCAATGAAATTGTGTGAAGACATTCATGGCCTTTTTGTCTATTGCCACGTGGTTTTGAATGAAATATCTCAACATGCCCCCCTCAGTCTGAATAAATGAAGATGGTTAACATGGTAATTATCATACCTGTTAAACATCAGCATGTCAGTACTGTTACTGTGAGCATGTAGCATACTAGCATTAGCATTTAGCCTGTGCCTGCAGCTTCACAGAAACGCTAGCATGGCTGTAGACTTGTGAAAACAGTGTCAGAATTTGAGCAGTTTTGACATTTGAGCCGAACATTTTTAAATTGTAATTATAACTGTTGCAAAATCCAGAATGTCAGCTAAATACTAAATGTTTGGTCAAGATCAAGCATGTGAAAACAACCATATGCATGCTGCTATACAGTAGGGAGGGTTTTGTTGTACATTTCTTCTGCTCCATGTTGCCCTTCCCTTAAATAACCTGATAATCTATTATTCGGGTATAGTTCAATGTGTGTTCATGTTAGCCGGAGGATTTGTACTGAACGCGCTCTGCAAGGACACCTGGAGAGCTGCCTTGGGAATCAAAATGCAATTGGTCCATTTTTAAACCTCAGGGGTGATAAATAAGAGTAATTTTGCTTTCATTTGTCAGAGCGAGTTGACGTTATTGCCCAGTGACTAGTTATGTCACATCTGTGTGAGCAGCTTTTGATTCTCTCAATTACTTGCCAAAGACAAAAGTCCTCATAATCATTTACTACAAAATAAAATACTGGCAGGATAATTCAGTACAGTATGTGTTTCTGTGTTCAGGTAGTCAAAGTAAGGATGTTGCCCAGGTTAAAAAACTTGCTGATGACTGCAGTACACTCTGGTATTCTCTTAAGTATTGATATGAAATCTGACACCTGTTTGCTGTGGGTCTGCTGGACTGGTGAGTAACTGCAGGAAGTCAGAGTTGTCTAGAAGCAGCAGGCCCCCAGAGAACTGAGACGAGAAGAAAAATAACTCAAGAGAGGCTTCGTAAAATTGAAAGTTAAAGGATTTTTTTTTAAACAGAAACAATAAATCTGAATCTGGCCCTGCTCTGAACGTTTGGCCTGACACGTACAATACCGGAAGATGAACCGCCGACTTAGGAGCAGCTGTGAGACATGTATTGGCAATTTGAGACCATCTCAGTCAGTCAGTGTTGGTCTGTTAAAATTGGTCCTTCGTCTCTCACTCTTTGTACAATGATTGTTTTATACTAACAACCAGCTGAACTTTGAGCAGAAATCAATTCAGCAAAATAAAATAAAAAATTATGTTTCAAAAGACATTTGAGAAATGAATTTCTGCCATCCAAGGTGACATTTTCTATTCATTTTGCAGTGTAACACAATTTTCTTTTATATGAATCTTATGTTACATGTTCACAGGTTCATTGTGATCTTATTCGAGCAGTGTTGGTCTGTTGGTCCATCACATTGGTCCAGGTATTTCAACAACTATTCGATGGATTGCTGTGAAATTTTGTAGGCTACATACATTCAGGTCCCTTTTCAGATTAATTGTAATAACTTTGGTGATCCCTAAACTCTCATCTCTCTCATAAAAGTTTTGCTTTGCTTTATGAAATACCTGCAAAACTAATGACATTCCCATCAGCCTAAGCTGTACTTTGTGTTTAGTACTAATTAGCAAATGTTAGCATGCTAACACACTGAAAAAGAAAGCGAACATGGTAAACAGTATACCTACTGAACATCAGCATGTTAGCATGCTAAGTTAACATTTAACTCAAAGCTGTGCCTAAGTACAGCCTCACAGAGCCGCTAACATGGCTGTAGACTATAGTCTTGTTTGTATATCTTTGTTCTTCTTCAGTGTGAATGTCCTGAAAAACATGATTATTGTTATTTATTATTCCTTAAACAAAGGAGGCACTCATCTGAGTCAACATCCAACTATTAATATAATCCTGTACATCATAATTTTGGGCTGTGGGTGTATAATTTCCCTTCAAAACATGTTGAAAAGAGATGCATCCTAAAATGGTCTAATGTAGTCATTTCCTCGCTCTCTCAACAGCCCAAATAATTAGCATGCAAGCAAATCGTTGAGATGAACTCTGACGGTGTCCAGTCTCTAACAGAAAGCATGACTGTTCAGTAGAAAAAGTAAGAATATTGTTGTACTTGTCACAGCTTGTGACTGTTTGCTGCCTCTCTTCAGCCTCTTCAGTGTCAAACCAGCAGAGTGAATTACCTCAAGCGGCATGTATCTGCATCCGTAAGTGCAGGCATGAGTAGCTAGATTTGTTCTATCGTACCGGATTATATTCCATAATTTTAAAGTCAAGTGTTCTGCTGTTTTGAGCAGAGATGACACAATATACTTATGGGATTGTCTGATATAATTACATCAATGCTGGGAGTAACGGGTCATTGCAGGCTGTCCTGGGAAACAAACAAAATAAATAAATAAGTAAAAAACAGTCACAATTTCAACTGGAGGCATGTTGAGCCCCGGCCACAGAAAGCTGGTGTCAGCTAAAGGCTCAGTGAGTAAATTTACACAGAGACATTTCTCCTCTCTGAGCTGAATATGAATCTTGCCTGTAGCTTCAGTCACAGTTTTGATCCTGAGAATCAATACTGTTCACAGGCAGTAGCTTGTAAATTCGAAAAACAATCTATTTGCGCTCAATTACTTTGCAGAAAACATTTAAAGTAGAGCTTTTATAAACTAGCAACATGTGCAGGGTTTTTCCTGCCTGATGCATGCTGGGAGAGGCTTCGCAACAAAAAGGCACGATGGAAAAATCCATAAAGGAAGGTATAAAGAATAAAGCATGATAAAATAAAAAATCCCTTGGAATATTTTTGCATATTCATCTCCAAGGCTACAGTGAAACATTAGTTACCATCACATTAGTTGCAGTTAGTTACCACAGATTAAATTTCTGTCGCTCAACTAATCGATCACTCGACTAATCATTTCAGCTCTAAATAGGCCAGTGACACATCTCTGAACATCTGGTTTTGTAGTTAAGAATAAACCAAACAAACAAAACAGTGAATGGTCATTCGGACCTCGCCTGCATCATCTGACAATTTCTAAACATAAATTAAGATCATATATGATTTCGAAACACCACATCTCTCTACATAAAATGTATGAATCTGAGTCAAAGGGCTGATATTAGAGCGCTAATTTGGATGTGTTGAATTGCTTGTGTAGTGCTGCATGTAAAAGCTAAAGTAAACTATTTAAATGAATAAATGCGTTTTCATAGTCCCAAGGATTCACCAAATTGGTGAATTAGTGTCTGCAAGGTTGGCTTGGCAGCAAGTCACCTTAATTAGAGAGACTGGATTAAAGGGTTCATCTGATCCAGTGAATAAACCCACCTCTAAATTACTCCGACACAGCCTGAGAACAACACACCTCACCCAATCGCTCTAACTCCAGCAGTGAAAATCAATGTTAAAAGAAAATCAATTCCACGATTAAAGCGCTTGCCATTGCTGACTGAGTTTTTGACATTAATATGCTTTTATGAACAGCAGACTTGTAAAGAAAACTAAGATAAAGACAAGTAAAGTAACAGAATTAAAATCATACAAATATAAATATGTCTTGCTATTTCAATTATGTCCCTTCATATGATGGACTTGTCCCTCCTGTCAGAATTAACTATAGAAGACCAAAGAAATTAGCTCTGCCCCCCATTGGCAGAAAAGTGACCATAGGCAACTTAATCTACATCCCTCTTAACCCTCTACCTCCTGTTCTCCCAAGCACACCTATAAAAATCAGCCATTTAAATGTAAGGTCAAATTCTTTTTATGTAACAATTTTATTACATCTAAATGATAGTGATATTTTTTGTATGACTGAAACATGGATAAAAGCAGAGGAATACAGTGCCTTGAATGAACCAACCCCCCTGGTCTTTTCTTATACTCACAAACCTTGGCTGTCTGGCCGAGGTGGAGGGGTCACTGGTATCTACAGAGACTATTTTTTCTACAAGCCTGTGGGGAATTTTCCTCATTTGAAAGCCTAATATTTTGTGTTAAATAACATCAGCCATCACCAATTGAGCAGAAAAGTTCTCATGCTTCGAGCTGCCAGGAATCCATCACTCTCTTTTTCTCAAAAACTGCTAAACTAACTAAACCTATCTCCTCCCACATGTTTTACTCAATCGACACTAAACTTGCCACACTACATCTTCAGACTGTCCTCCAGAAACGATCCAGCCAGATTTTTGAAAAATCAAAAACTGAGCCCACAGTGCAACCCAAATGTTTAGCCGTAAACAGTACAATAAACAGCAACTGCAAATTCAGGATAAAATAAATCTCCAATCTTTATGAAAAAAAATTACAAAATGTTTTAGTCGTGTTAAATGTAGTGTGGTAAATTCCAGAATTGTATCTCAAAACATTGCTATACAAATAAAGCTATTATTATAATAAATGTAACTATTTTTATCAGTGAATGGGAAGCTGTTTGGTAAACGATGCAGTGGCTTTCTGAAACCAGTGTCCTCACTCATGCAAATACATTGTTTGGAGCTGTGCAGTCCCAGTGATCTCACATACTGGTCTTTCATCTTCACACCAATTGGATTAGTCTGATTACATCATAGATCAATATTGTTTTGGTGCCAGAGAACGAATTCTGAACACAGCACACTGCTTAAATATTTTAACATCCTTCTGGGCCTTGTCCACACTGTGCTAGTTTCTGGTGTTTTCCTCTCCCCATGCGTCACACTCTTTATTCATTATCCTCAATTGAACTTTTTTCCCCCCCATTAATTTACTAAGTATAAAACTACTGAAATTCCTCTGAGGTGAATCTTCTACTTGGTTTCAATCCAACAGACCTTTCACTTTCCAAACACCTCTGCGAGCCAGATTAATTTAATTGAAATTCAGAGGTGTCTCTCCGTCCGTCAGGCTCTACATTTCTCTTTTTAAAAGGCAATATCGCCACAGCAAGAGCAGCATCTGAATAAAAAAACATTGCTTTGCCATCAGGATACTAATTTGCACAGCCTTTGATGTCGGCTCTGCATGAAACTGCTATTTCATAACACAACCAGAACTCAAAACTCATGTACACCTTCGTTCAGCACCCAGAAGACTGAAATACATTTCCAGCCAACAGGTTTTCACAACCTCCCCCTAGGTGTCCAGCAAGATCAAGTTTACCAAAGAACATGGAGATTCATTAAGGACATTTCACATTGTGCACAATCATGGACCAGGCCACTGAATTAGCACATGCCTGCCACTCTTTACCCATCATCGGCATCAGTTAAAACCCTCCCAGCTTAACCTGAGGGTTGAAAGATTGCTTCAGCTACCTGTCACTTCAATTGTGATCACATAAGAAGATATGCACTTACTGACTTTACAGCTCCCTGCTTCTGGAGAACTCTTTATGTGATTCTTCTTTTTACAAGGTGTAAATGCAAATGGTGATCACGTTCGATGAAAGTTTACAGGGTTTAACCAAAAAGATCTTCCTACTGAGCTGGAAATACCCAAAATAATTCAATATTTCAACTTGCTTAACCTCAGCTACAAAGAAGGATCAGCATTTACATGTGCTTTTGCCTATATGAGACTGTAGAATTGGCAGTAAGTGTTAACCTGATACAGTATAAAAATAGAACAGATAGAAAATATTGTACCATGTTTAAAAAATAGTCTAACATTATTACAGAGCATAGAGTGTCTGACTTTGACTGTGTTGGTTATCGCTCATGTCCCATCTTTTACAACGGGTAATGTTGGTTTCTTTTAACCACAACCTTTCCCTAAATTAATAAATATTCTATATAAACAATAGATTAAATGACTAAATGTAATGTGAATGGTGTCATTCATGGTGACAAACCCACAGAGAGTTATCAGGCTCTGCAGTTCCCCTTAACTGTGTGAAGCATTTTAACATCTTTTATAACACCATTGTTTCTGTTTAATGGCCCACAACTTTACTAATTTGGTTGAGTCTCCGGGCTGTCATCAACCTCATTTCCAGCAGCAGCAGGTGACAAAAAAAGATTGACATAAATCCTACCTGCCCAGCACCAGACAGATAAGATTAGAGACTAGCTGGTGAACATAGTGGAGCATTTAGCTGCTAAATAGCCAGATATATTCCTCAGGAGTTGATGGAGACCAAAAACAGAGCTAAAAGAGATTGAATGTTGGACAAACAGACACAATGTGGCCAGAAACAGGACTAATGTTAAAGTTGCTCTGCGGAATGTGTAAATAGGCCACTCTTACATGTCTAACATGTCACCATATACACTTTATAAGCTGATGATGTCAGTGTTGTGTTTAAAGCTTGTTAAACTGCCCCCAAGTGGTTTAATCGAACCGGGACCACAGAGGTGGCAGATCAAAAAACACTGAAACATTTTTGGTATGCGGACTTCTTGTCTTCTGACTGTCGCTTTCCAAAACCACATTCACAACAAATGTCAACACAAAAACGAGGTAACCATGTGCCCCTCTCTCTCCTGCTATCATTAACGTAATAAAGCAGAAATGCCTAAAAAAGAGCTTTCATTTAAAACAAAATAATAAAAACAAAACTACTGGTGAACCTTTGATTGATATCCTTCTGGTGATGGCCTTGAAAACAAAAAGCAGATATTTGTAAAGCAAAATTAATGTTCCACAATATGTTATTGCAGCTACAATTGACTTGTTTCAAACATCAGCTAGCAGCTTCAGCCAACAGCAAAGATTTTCTGTAATACAACAAACAGTTTTGTACATTTACCTTGGGCTGTGCTTCACAATTCACACTCACAGTAAGGACCAGCTCATCCTGGTGTTACTCCTGTTAGAGCACCCAGGGGAGAGACCTCACAATTACTGCTAAGAGTGATCAGTTAAGGACCTACAAATTACATAAGGTTCAGTCATTTACACTCAAGACATTTGAATAACTCTCTAAAGCAGGAAACATATGCCTTTAAGGTGGACTTTTCCTGCCACAAAATATAATGTTGTGACTTGAACGCTGATGACGTCCACCAGGAAAAATCCAAAATCCAGCTGCTTTCGGTCAGTGAAGTCTCCTTTTGGGCATGTCGCACAAACAATACAATTTCCTGCCTAATTACCTGGAACTGTTCACTCCTTTTTAATTGGAAAAATTGTCCATACCACAGGCAGCAAAACTAATGACACAAATATTTGAAGCCAGACACGAGCTATGGTTAAATCAATATTGTTCTACGCTGAAATACTGTTAAAAAAGCAGCTATTGTGCTCTTTTGTGGTTTGGTGCTCATATTTCTTTCCATGATTAACTTGTCAAGCAAGGACAACATCATATCATTATGTTTCTATCGCTACAACAAAATAACAGTTCAAGTCAGGTATTCAGTCTCTCAGAATCAAAAAGGCATGAAAAAAAAAATGTGACAGTAGAATCAACAGACCATAAATGCAACAATGGCAGAAGACATGGTGCATTCATGAATAAGAACTGTATGTGGAAAAACTCACACTTTTGCTCTTGACTATTGAGCTAAAACCTGCAACACACAGCTGAAGGCAACAAGTTGACATCCTTCATTGGAGATTTGTCAGAAAAGTGATTTTGGGAAATAAGGAAATCACTACCTGAAGAAGAAAAGGCTAGCTGAGAGAAAGTGGGCGTAAATTGCAAAGCTACATAAAATAACTGAAGGCACTAACATAGATTGATGATTGAGAACAATGTTTGCAACTACAAGGTGTTTTTTCTTAAATCTATCTTTATTGTTCCTTTTAAACTTTGTGTCATCTTCGTAAACCATTAAAAGAAGTGGAAGCAGGACAGTTTTTTTGATCTTTAACAATGCAAATCTTCAGAAAATGTATTGATTGTTATTTCAGGCTCTTGAAACAGGACAGTCAATACCTGAGAGAGCTGAGTCAGTATCTGCCATAGATTAATTTACTGACCACAGATGGATTTCAGAGGCTACTGGCTGCTTTTCACCACCATTATATCCAGCTCCAAATGTCACATTCACAAGGTGAAAGAGGGAAGATCCACGGAGCTTTTACACTAATTGGTGGCTTTATGAGTGCGACAGAGAGAGTGGGCAGTCCTCCTTTAACAGCCTCTGACAAGCCTCCTGACACAACATCCTTCAACAGGGTGCCAGTGGCTCAACTTTGATTGTAGCCAGAAATAAATCAGACCATGACTATCCTGTCCTCAGTGTCCTACTGTGAACATCTTTTCTAGAAACACAGGTGGGAGGTATTCCAAAAGGCACAATATACTTGATTAAGGGATAAGGCTGGGGATAATCTATATTTTTCATGAACAGGTCAAACACAACAAGGTGTTAGCCCATATCTTTAAGACTTCCATTCCCAGTCTGTGGCTCTTAGCCCCAAACCCACTGATTCCTACTTAAGTCATACATCTTTAAAACATAAAAGGGGTCACAAATAAAGACTAAAAAACCTCAACATATTTCTAAACAGCTGGACACTGGTTTTTAGCAAATGATACTCAAAAAGGAGTAAACAATACATTTGTTGGGGACTATTTATAACCATGGATTAATATGCTTCTGGTGGTCTAGTGAGTATTACCAAACCTATCACCAGACAAGAACATCGATGTTGGACAATTCTTTAAAACCCCAGATTAAATACAATGAAAACATTTTCTACATTTTCTCCAATATCAGCTACGGTGTTACGAGTTGGCAAGCAGGGAAACTGGAAAGGACCCAAACGCAGACAAAGGAGGCAGAACTATGACTTGAGTGAGTTATTAGAAGCTTACTGGCAGGTACCGGTGGGCAGGTACACATATCACGGACATTCAGCTTTCTTTCTAGTTTGCTTTTGTTGGAATGTTAGCTATAGTAGCAGGAGAGTATTGAGTAACCGCCTCATCCTCTCTGGCTTTTAGCTTCGCAGCAGCAACGGACATTTTGCTAAACCCACAACCTAACCAACAGTAGTTACATTACTTGCTGTGTCGTTGTTCACTCTGTATGATGGTATGTGTCATGGTATTGGATTTCTCCAGAATCACATACCCCACCTTTAAGGTTAGAGAAGGATTATGATTACAGGTTAATAAAAAGGCAAACGTTTCATTAATTGCAGGTCTGAACTTAAGTCTAATGCATGTACTTGATACACGTCCAACAATGGAGGTCTATGGCACAGCCGAATGAACTGTATCAGGCTTTGACTACACAGACAATACTTGTTAGTACAATCAGGTCATTGTTTGTTTTGCTCTTTTCATGGGATTTTTTGACAATAAGAAAAATATAGAATAACCTTATCCTTCAGATTAAAGACTGTTTGAATTTGAGAGGAAGTTAACACCAACTGAGTGGTGAGTGGTTGCCTTCAAATATTGTGGGTTACAATTTAACTGAACTTTCATTGAATAAAACTGAATTGTGTTTAACCTTGGATGTGGCTCATACATGAGATTAAAACAAACTGATAATTGAAATATGGCAAGTTTGTCCATGGAAACTTTTGTTTTACATAAATAGGAACTGAAACACAATTTTATTCATTTATTTCTGTGGACGAATTGCTCACAGACAGGACATCGCTCGCTCTCCAATCACAGCTTTTGACCTTCATGTGCCATTTTTAAGATTATTAGCATTAGTTTCATATTCCACAGAAGTATTTCTCACAGAAAATGGCCACTGGCAGCTTATACTGGACTTAGAGCTCATGAAAGATTGTATTTTCTGGATTTATAGCCGAACGTGTCCGAGCCAGTACCTCACCCTACTCAGATTTACTTTGGTCATGATTCACCACATGCCCTCTATGAATTTACTGATGTTATTTTTTCAGGCCTGTCTCAGTGAAAGATAGATAGTAGGATGCAGGAGGAGGGACCCTTCTTCACATTGGGGATCATTCACACAGCTAATGTGATTATTCACTAAATCACCATGCAAATACATTTTCGGTTTTCAAGTCAGCGTGCATGTAAAGAAGGAACTTCAACAGGATGGTATGTCTGCGAGATGAATGGACCAGTGGAGTTGAAAATAAATTGAGGGAATGTTTTAGATTTACCGGGATGACTCTGAGAGAACAAAAACATATGTAGATGTCACATTATTTTCTCATGTTAATGAGAAGTGTAAAGCCCTTCTTGATTGAGTGCAGTGATAAAATAAAAAGCCAAAAGCTGGTAACAACATGAGCTGAAGTGGATGAAATATCAGCAATACATGTATAATGCAAAACAATACCACAGCCCTGAAATAAACACCTTCTTATAAGGTATGATTTCATTTTTCATTTGGGCTGTCAGAGAGGTGGTTATTCAACTCTGTGGATTTTTTTCAATTTACGTTTGTGGTCTTGAACTGGATTGGATTACAAGAAATGTTTTACAGATACTTTGTCCATCCTTTAGTTTTTAGAATTCAGGAGCCAGTATCATTCCTTTAAAGGACAAGTATGTAGGATTTAGTGGCAGTTAGCAGTGGGGTTGCATATTGCAAGCAACTGAATAGCCCTCGGCTCACCCTCCCCTTCCAAGCGTTGGGTTTGTCCATTCTGGGCTACTGTAGAAACATGGCGACGCAACATGGCAGACTCCATGGAAGAGGACCTGCTCCCTCTGTAGATATAAAGGGCTTATTCTAAGGTAACTAAAACACGAGGATTCTTATATTCAGGGATTATACACTAATGAAAACATTCTTATGAATGTTCTTCCATATTCTGCCAAGAGATTCCCCTAAATTTTACGCACTGGTCCTTTGACATGCAATAGACAGGGACAAAATAAGGGACTTTATGAAAATTACGGTGATGGGGAGGGGGGCTGAAACTTGAATATAATTTATAAGTAAAACCCTCACCAACATTGTTGACGCCCCTTGTTGTACTTTTTTGTTGCTGAAATGCATATGGTCAATAGGTTAACTTTATATGACACACACTCTGCTGAGAGATGAAGTTCAATCACTAATAACTAAAGATTTGCATCTATTCTGTTTCTCAAAAATGACATATTGATCATAACTATTGCTTGTTTTGATGAGGAAAATAAAGCCCTGATACAGAAAAAAGAGTGTTGTCCATTGCATGTGGCCAATCACAGTTTTATGACCCATGGCGCACACAGAGGCAATCTTTCTGATGTAATAATTTGAGCTTTTTTTAATTTTGTACAGTGAATCTCAGACCCTCCCCTGCCGTCCTGAAAAAAAGACTACGGTCCCATCAGCATAAACAAATAACAAATAATCCACCCACTTTTCCCTAATAATTTTCATACAGTCCCAAACACTTACACTGCAGTGTAATTCAATGCAATACAACACCAAAAATGACATTTGACTTGAATCAATACCTCTCTAATACGGTGGCAACTATAATATAATGAATTAAATAATAAAATATAATTCCAATGTATAAGCTTTATTGCACGGCTATGTTAGATTGTATTATATTGTATAGTGCATTTTTGAGTGCATTCATGTACTACAGTTTCTAGATTGCATTGCTTTAATAATAGGTATGTGTGTGATGTTTACATAGGTAGGTTTTCTATCAATTTAGCAAGACATCCAAACCTTTTTCACAGTATCTTCCATGATAAATTGGGGACAGTTTTTGGGGACACTGACTGTTAAGTTGCATCAGCAGTTTATAAATCTTCAGTGTCTCTGTCATCAATAATTGCTACAAACAAAAAAGTATAAGGATAAACAATGTAACTTTTTAAAGGTGACTTTGGGGTATTTCTGCTTTACTGGATTGTGATAGCAAAGAGGAACAGGGACACTGAAAATGAGTAAGGCGATGATATGCAGTAATGGTCTGGGGCTAAACTGAACCTGGGATGTCATGGCTACATGCCACCAGAACAGTACACTTTAATTGGTTTAAATGTGAAAAAAATCGACACTGCACACTCGGACAAGCACGTCTTCTCAACCATTAGACACCAAATCAGCTGGTTTTTGATTGGACTGAAATCCCATATCTCAGTAGCTCATGGCTGAGAACTGCTGTAGCAGAAAAACACCAATTAATCTGCTTCTCTTTCTTTTTTTATCCCGTCTGTGACTAAATCTCTAACTTTTTAAAAAAACTTTTTCTTAAAGTTTTCTCTCCCCCAAATAAGTACAGACAGAGTGAGAAATAAAGTTTGTTCTGGTGGTCAGCTGCAGAAAGACAAGCAAAACCTGATTATACGTTTATAAGGGCAGTGGGGATATGGAAAATGGAAATTGCTGCCACTGCTGTTGGAAATCAACAACCAATTTTCATGTATCTGAGGGAGTAGCATGTCACATCTTTTATTAGATCACAGTGCAAGGATGCCGATACTCAAGTGAAATAGGCTGCTGCCATGAACATATGTGATATCTTGAAAATGATTTAGTTGCCATGACAATTGAACAGTCAAAGTTTAGGTCTGCTTGGTCAAGTTGGCATTTGCACTACTACCACTTGGAGTAGCAGGAGACGGATGTTTTAACCATTTATCTGTTACTTTTAGCTATTTTAACTTTTGATCCAATACTTTAAGCAAACTGTTTCAACCATTGGCCTAGCTGTTTCAACTTTTTATCTATTACCTTTAGCTATCTATTTCAACTGTTTAACCGTTACTTCTAGCCATTTCATCTAGCTCTAGCTATTTTTAAAATACGTATTTATAGTTGCTGCTCTCATCATCCATGTGCAGTTTTGAAAGTGTTCAGTGGGAGCAGATTGAATTCAAGGTTAGAGAGTACTGAGCAAGCCATCCACAGAGGATACTGGAGGATAGTGTGTGCAACATTACTGCACTCTGATGAAAAATGACTTTGCCCTAAATCAACTTTTCACCATTTAACAAGGAGAACAAAGCAAGTGTTGGACAACTGTACATTTTGGTTTGTATATTGACTTCCCATTTGAAACAATAATTTACAAAAAAGCTAATATGTTGACACAGGAACATGCTAGGTTGAAGCTACCAAACGATAATTGGAATTTTAGATTCAAAGGCTGTTTCTGCTCTCAGACGCCTCATCATGACATAACCCTGAACACATACTCTACTGCAGCTTGTATAATTCATTTTGTTACGTTCTCAAGAGAAACCTGTGTCCTACATTAATCAAACCCATGTGCTTTTCCTTTGAGAGTCCTTCCTCTGTGTAATCACAAGTGCAACAGAGGATCAGAGGACCAGGACTCAATTAGGCTAACGGGGGAGACTGTGGGTGGATGTGGTAGATTGAGTTAAACTTGGGTGCTGAGGAGTGAGACATTAAGGTGAAATGTCACCATGGATTTAAATTAAAGTGGGTCACGGGAAAGATTACTGTATCACGATGATCTTTAAAAAAATGCACTCTTTATGCACTGTTCATCCTAACACAGATGATAATGTGTAATGCACTTCAGTTCATTCTGCTGTGTTTGGTGAAGTCAAATAAAGTGCCTGGACTCAGATGAAGGTAATAATGTCACTGTTGGCTTTTACTCCAGTCTATTTGCCCAGAAAAGTGTGCAGTGTAATACAACTTCTGTCTGAGCACATTTTTTGTACACCCCACAAATGAATCATCAGAAATTAGGTTCATGCTCCATAATGCTCAGAATGTGTTCACAAGTTGTCATTGTTGCTAACTTTGTCTTTCTGTCATCAAATCACATTTGTCTGTCACCATTATCAAAAAGTACAAATGTTTCCTCTCGTGCCATGAGCTAAAGGGAGCTCTATGTATTCCTCTGCTGCTGTCCCTGGTGTGCTGTACGTGAGTTAGTTCGTTTAAGAATAATGACGAAATAAATAAGAATAAATCATCTGAAATGTTAAAGCTAGATTTTGATAACATAGGGCCTCACAATGGGGTAAAAATAAAGGAGCCACAATAGTGCCCTTACCACGTCAGTTAATGGTAATGGTTAATGGACTGTACTTGTATAGCACCGCCACAGCCGCCCCAATTGCACCATTGTGGTCCATACCAGAAAACACAAAGTTCCCACACAGATTTCCTGGGGCAGCTGCCCACTTTGCCTGACTGGTAATCCAGACCTGTGCTACCTTTCAGGGTGAGTGAGCATTGGGGTTATCAAGCGAGCATCTTGCTTCATCCTTTCCTCAACAGGAGACTCAACAGCTTGCTCCAAAAAAAAATACTGTATGTCTCACAGATTCAACACATAACCAAAAGGACCTCGTGTGCAGATTTTCCCGGTTCAACGCTAAACAAACTCATAGTTCAAGCCATAAAACATTTAAAAAATTTAGCAATATGGAAACAGTCTTTCAAACTGGCATGTAGTAAACAGAATTTCTTTTGGACATGAATGGTGTTTTTTGCTTCCTCTGTGCATTTCCACATTGCACAATAGATGTGTATATCATTTATTTTCTTAATGACTTGAACATTGAGCCTGTTTACAAGAATGAACTCTTCAGCGTAACTCAAGTGGATAATTAATCAGTGAAATCCCAGATATTCATTCAAAGGCTCTGTGCCACATGTGTGAGTATCTTCTGTTAGCTGTCAACAAGGATGTAAATCAACGCACTGGGAGCGCCTTGAGTTTAGCCTGGGGTATGCAGCTCGTTCTGCTGTTTGTTATTTGGGTCTAAAGGTTGCACAAATGCCTCTCATAAAAAATATTAAAGGCCATTCATTTTCCTTCTCTATCAGTCTATACAATTGTGTAAGAATTTTGAAACAAACATTAAAAAACAATTTCCTGTTATTTGCCTCAATCTCAAAGAATTCCTAGATTATTAGGAGATGATTCATGGAGACTACACAACACCTTCATTGTGAAGAGCTCAAGTGCAGCCCCCAAAAACTATTTAGAGCCAACTTGAACAAAGGAAGGAAATCATACTCAATGCTTGGAGTCTGTTCCAAGAACCGGGACTCAGATTAATCACAGAAACATTGCCTTTGTGTGGACATTTTAATTCATGGCATGCAAAGCTCAGCAAAGCAAATACAGTGTAATTAATACACTCTGATTACTGAATGTGTTCCCTGGCCGCCAGGTTTTAGTGTGATATTGTTTCTTCCTGCTTCTTCAGGCTTACAATGCAGTGAGTCGGATTTGTCGGATTTCAGAAATGTAAACATTTGCTGAGATTAAAATGGTTCATATTAGCTTTCATGGCCTGAAACATCTGTGGTCGGAATATAATGAACAATATGCACACTCCAGCTTAATTTAATGTGCACTAAAGATAATATTATCTCAAGAGTGCTATATCTGGGGATTAAAGCAAAAACCATATTGTCACGGTCACAAATTGACATCTATAAAAAAGATTCATAAATTGTTGATCCCCAGGAGAAATAAGACCAGCGAGGTAAGTGTAGTATCTCTGCTGTTTCAAATTAGGGATAGTGATGTGACTAAGAAAGTCCATTCTGTTGGTGAGGGCTGAGATTAAGCTCCGTGTGAGGCAGACTCGCAGGAATATATTATTCAGTGGCTGTCTCACCACTTAAACAAACTTATCCACAGATGGGATTCTGCATTTGCACTTCACCTGAAGTTAAGGCAGAGAACACAAATACAGAGACTACTTCTTTCACTTTTCGGAGTTTTTTTGCCTCAGCATGGCTCTTTGGATAGCAATGGTCAGTCGGGTGGTCGGTCCACCAGTTTGGTCTAGACCGAAATGTCTCAACAAATTTTGGATAGTTTGCTATGAGATTTGGTACAGATATCCATGTTCCCCAGACGATAAACCCCTTTGATTTTGGTGATTCTCTGACTTTTCCTTTAGCGCTACCAGCAGGTCAAAGTTTTCACTTATCCTGTGAAATAGCTCAACATCTACTAGATGGACTGGCACAACATTTGGTACAAACAGCATGTTAGCATTGTCATTGTGAGTATTTGCAGTCCTGCTACAGTTAAAATGACACAGATTATACTCACTAACCAGGTGACATGCCTCTGGTATCAGTAAAACATACTAAACAAGTGAAAATCCAACACCTTAATCTTAAAATGTTCATTCAATTCACTCTCCTTTTCCTTCACAGGAACACAGTGTAGAAAATGTGTCACAGCCATTGTTGTGTTACAGGCAGCATATTGGTCGTAGACATGGTTTATAATTAAAGACCCGGCAGGTCGGCCCAGTATAACCTCTGGTGGTGGAAGCAGCATCCACTTCTCTGAAGGAGATCCTGCTCAAAGGCAAGTCAGACTGCCAGTGCACCAGCACAGCTAAAACTAGACATATAGAAGTGATACATTAATCAAACTAGCAGGCTGTTGAAGCCCTTTTCCTTTGTTTTGCTATTAAGAAACAGCTAATGATTGTGTAAAAGGTCAAGGCATGTTCAAAGATGAGAGCAGCCCCAAGGTTCTTGTTTAAGAAACATGTTGGTATCAGTGTATCATGAAGTATTTAGTGGTGTAGGAGGGGAGAAAAGATAAAGGATTCACATTCAGAAACATAATTCAGCCTTCACGAAGTAGGTCGGTACATGTTTCATGAGAAGTGGGTATGACTTAAAGCCCACCAGAGGATGTGTGTTGTGTCGGTGTGGGAACGACGTCCGTGTATGTTCTGGCACTGGGTTATTTCATTTTAAACCGAAAATGGAAAAACAGCAGTTTTTGTTAAAAATTGGCAGGATTCTCAATGCCGTTTCTGTGTCTGACTTCGGGCCCGGTTCAGCGGCTCTGTGCAGCATCAATGCACAGCGGTGCGGTGTGTGGAACTCAAGCATAGTCCAGAATGTCTGCGAGCAGCTACGGTGGCCGCGACGCAGCCGTGACGCTTTGTGGCCCTGCACGCTGGAATCCCGAGGTTGGACTGCAGTGGTATACTGCTCCTTAGAGGCTGGGAACTATTCTGCATGGTAATAGGAAGAGGCCAAATACAACTCAAGTAACATAAAGCACAAAACTTTATTTACGAGTCATTTTCATTTCTGTTTTACCTGAAATCATTACAAGCATAGCTAAGGACCAAATAAGTCAATTAAAAATGTACTGCCAAACATTTTCTATTTACACCTCATATTACAATACAGAAAGTAAGTCAGTTTAAATACAGAAATAATGTCACTCATCCCAGTTTTTTTTCTCCTTTAAAAAAAAAAAAAAAAAACAACATTTCGGCGTTTGATCAGCTCCTAGGAACATGTGGCTGGTTATTCAGCTGAAACTTCAATCTGAACTTTCGGCTAATATCCTGGTGAAGTACAGAACGGCAGGCTGTGCAGTGACGTTATGGATGCTGTAAGCTTGTCCTGTGTGAACAGAACAGTATCATCAGTGAAAAAAAAAAGAACAAGTTCATTTTCGTCGGTACACATCTAAAATCTGTAAAATTACAGCTTAAAAAGGTCCTAGAAAGATGGGTATGATTAAGTGATCATTTGGGAAAATGTTTTTGAATTTACCCAAATCCCTTACAGAGTAGAAACAATTCACTAAAATACAATTAAACGTTTTAATTCTGCCTTAATATATGTAAAGCTATAATATTCTTACCACATTTCACCATAAAGGATTGTCCTGGATTGAAGCGGGACTCGCTGCCGTCGACGGTTACACTCACGGAGCTTGTTAATAAGTTGAAAACCTTTAAAAACACAACAATGAAGTAAATGAATAATAAAATACCGTATTTCAAGATCTCTGGTGTACAAGAGTACATAGAGGGAGACAGAAAGATGAGAACAGAAAAATGTTGACTGACTGTGGTGGCGCTGTGATCCACCCAGAGAGGCTTCTTCATGTAGGAGCCGAGCAGGATTTTCCCATTACAGATGGAGCGACAGTTCAGGTCTACCAGGAAGCCAATAGCTCTGCCTTGATAGAAGTACCAATCAAACTGCTCCGGAGTTATCTCAGGACCATCTGCAACAATATTAAACCGTAACAATTACTCAGTGACAGTTTTGGCCAATAATTACTTGTGTTTTATACCTTTTCATAAGCATCTTTTCATGATAATACAGAGCTTTGATTGAAAATATGTCGATAGATAAAAAGCAAACACTAGTTAAACCCTTAATTTGTTTTTCACATATGTATTATGTGAAAATTTGTATTATATATGTTGATGCAATGGTACATTAGTGTGATTAAAGAATACTTTGCATTTTGTTCATCTATTAATTTAGTCTACATTGCCCTTGCCTTACTTCCTGGTTTGTTAGATTTCACTTACAAGTTTAATTTTATTTTTAATTACCAAAACTACTGGGATGATTAATGTTCAGTCACAGCATCTCTGAAAGGCTTCTCCCTTCATGCAGAATGTCATGGGAATCTAAGTAACACTGATATGACATAAATACATTATCAACTGAAAAAATAAAAGATGTTCTTGAGGTAACTTTAAAACCTGCTCCACTCAAACAAAGTATGACACTAACAGTTAATAAAACACTTTTAGAACTTGTTGGATGTTCTCGATTTAAAAAAAAAAAAAAGGACAATACCCCACATTCACACAACCTGATCAATCTGTATCTATAAAGTCCCTGCTTTTGTTTTCTTTTTTAAAATCAGACATTATATTTTCTTACTGTCAACAGTGGCAGGCCAGAGGCTCTTAAACCACTCTGTCAGGTTGGCCTTATCCTTCGGCTGTAAGATCAGCGGTTTGAGAGGAGGAGCGCACAGATCGGCTACAGAGAGGACAGCGTGGACTCTGGATGACGGCAGAACTGGAACAAAGTGAAGATAAACATTGAAGTTAATCAAGACGGATGTCTTGGAGCAATCAGAAAAATCATCGTTTACCATTTAGCACGCACATAATCAAGAAGCAAATGTTGCATTGAAGGCGATGGAGTTTAACAATGAAACCACTCGAGAGAGCTGTTTCACCTGCTGATGGAGCTACATATCCAGGCGTCAAAGGCCCAGCTGCTGCATTTTTAATTCACCACAGAAGGTGAAAGGGCATGGTGTATTATATAATATTGCAGTGTGTCTGGCTGCCCACAGATTGAGTTCACACTGGCATTTCTCTCCACTGTGGCTACAATGACCAGTATATTTATTCTTCTGCTGTTCCTACTCATAGTTACAACCATGTTTTGTTAGTTACATCAAAGTTTTGTAACTGCAACAAAATGCATTTAATTTATTATGACATTTACACGTAACATACATCCATAGGGCTACATACATCTTTATAGCCATGTATGTAGCAGTGTATACGTGCAGTCTGTTCATTTTAACAGACAAATCCTTGCAGGCCGCGACTCTTTAAGCTTTGCTGATTATGCGGCTTTTTTTTATGTAAATTCAACAACCATATACTGTTTGTGCTCTCATACTAGATGTTTTGGTCTGGTGCTTTTTGAATGTGAGAGTAAAGGTAAGTCATGAGGTATTAAATTGGATAAGTATTACCACTTGTATTCTTTGCATTTTCATTCTTGATCTATAAAAGTATATTTGTAGTATAGAAATATCTGCAGTGTGTTTTCCCATCATAAATTGGGGGGGGGTACGGTATGGTGTTAAAAAGTTCTTAAATCTAATTTAAACAAGAAAATGTGTGGGAAAATACTCAAAATAAACATTTTAGTGAAGTAAATGTATAAATCTACAAAATCTGGTGGAATAATTAAGTAGATTTATATATTAATGTTTAAAAACATACTCAAGTCGTCATTCTCCTCGTACTGTTCCAGCTCAATCATGGATGACGGCCCACTTATGAGGGCTTGTAACCTGCCAAAAACAAAAAAAAATTAAGATAATGAAAATATATCTTATAAAAACAATAAGAGAGACAACATTTAGACTTTTCCTTACATGTTCTCTGGCTGACACTTGCTGTCCTGTGGGGTCTCATGGTAGGGAGGGCTGTTGGATTCACCAGTATCCAAACTGAGAAAATCTTTTTGAGTCTTACGGTTATTCTGACCTGCTTTTCTGCTGCTGACCACAGTCGGGGTCTCTGTGATTGAAGATAAAATGTCTTTAAACATGGCCAGGGATCGTTTAATGGTCTTTGGAGCTGACAATGGCTTCACTTTCAGATGAGGCAAAGGAGCTCCCCCTAGTGGTTTAGGTGAGACTGCCCGGTTGCCTTTTTTTGGAGTCCCAAGTTCAGGAGTTCTGCTCATTTTAGAGCGCTTTTTTCTTTCCTTACGAGGTTTGGGCTCCTGATGAGGCTGTGACAAGATTTTCGCCACATCCTCGGACATGCCATCAACCGTCCACCAGTTACTGGGAGGTTTCCTCCTCCGTTTCCCTGGTTCCGCTGCACCGAGCTGCTCCCTAGGTCTTCTGGGAGAGACGGGAGCTGGTGTGATGGACACGTTTTCATTAGAGACGTGATGGTATACTCTTTGGAACACCGGATCCCCTGTAAAACAGCACATATTAGTATGTTACAGAGCTTATTAGTTGGTCTTTACCTTACAAAACTCACATACAGGTGTTATTTCTACCTCACTAAGAACTGAAAACAGAATTCAACTGCAACTTAAATGTTTGAGCATGAGGTAGATGTTTTTATGGACATCAGATTGGGCCTGTGTAAACACACCCCTAACCTTACCTTGCCCACAAGGACAAGTTTCCTGCAGAATGAGTACTTTTACTGTTCAAGTACATTTTACTGCTAATGGAGTATTTTTAAATGTTGTATTGGTCCTCCTCACGGTCCGCTAGCTGTCCGTTCTGCTTATGTTGAAAAACGTAATCTGGTGTTTGTACACAGCTCTGGCTCTGTAAAAGGGAAACAAACCAAGAGGCTCGGACCGGGCCACACAACACTATTCCAGCCACGATTTGTGTGTCAAGTAACGTTAAATGACTTGCCCACGGTCATTCAGCTTACTTTCTAGTTTGCCAAGATGTGCTGTTGTTGGGATGTTAGCTATAGTAGCAGGAGAGTTGTGAGTATCGCTGTCTGGAGCTGGTGTGCTGGCTCTGGGAAACCGCCTCGTCCTCTCGGGCTGTTAGCTTCGCACGAGCAACTGCACGAGTGACAATTTGCTAACCCACAACCTAGCTAACATTAGTTACATTACTTGCGGTGTCATTTTTCACTCTATATCATGGTATTGGTCCTTGTAGTGGAATCCCATACCCCCACCTGTAAGTACAGGATGTGAGTGCTTCATCTACCGTTGACCTTACCTGAGTTAAATCTGTGGTCTCTTTGTGTAAGGTCCAAAGGGCTAGACTGTACAAGATCTGGGTCCTGGTCCAGGATCTCCTGTTGCTGCTCTTTAATCTGCTCTGCCTCAATCGTCTTATATACTTTGACTGTTGCTTTCCTCTTGTCTGGTGTGTCTCCTCTTGTAGTTGTGGTTTTGTTCCGCTTGCTTCTCTTTTCTTTAGCTTTATTTGTGTTCTGACTGGATGACGGTGCAGTTTGTGCCTGATTTCTTCTCTTTAAAACTCTTTCCTTCTTAGTCTTTACGGGTGAAGGTACTGCTGCGCTGGGCTCTTTCTTGTTCTGCTTTGACTTCTTCAGTGCAGGCTGGTATATAACCTTTGTTTGCTCTGTGCTCTCAGGACAGCTCAGCCACCACTGTCCAGTCTGCCTCCTTTTCCTTTTCCCAAGAATCTGACTGTCTTCGGATGGACTCCCTTCAGACACATCCAGTAGTTTGTTGTGTTTATCCTTTCCAGCTGCTAAATCCTTTTCTGTTGGTGCTTCAGAATTCATGATTTCTTTGTCTGTGGGAAAGAAAAATAAAAAATAGATGATGCTGTAAAGGTTTTGAATGAGATGTTTAAAGGAACTTTTACTACTGATTTGAAATATTTTCCATACATTTCACACTGTATCTCTAAAAAAATATTTTCCAATCCATTCATTTTCATTGTTGTCTATTTTGACAATTTGTTTTCTCTTGTCCACATATTGCTATGCAAAATTACTTAACTTTTTTTTTTTTTTTTTTTTAAATATGTTTTTATTGTTGTTTGGTGTAGACGCCAGGAAAATTAGCACCACTTTGTGGAAGCTAATGGGGATAAAAAACATAACTATAACACATAGGAAAACATTTAAATGACTGCATAGGAGGTTTTTACCTGAAAGAGACACCTGGTCTTCAGCATCTACATGCTCCTCACTGCTCCGACTTTGTTCCTTCACAGCCTCAACATACACCGTCTCCTTTACAGTTTCAGATCCCTGCGTCACTTTTCTGGCCCCCTTTAATGACTTAGCCCTGCTTGTCTTGACATTTTCATTTCCATCTTTTAAAGACTTTGATCTCTTCGTGTCAGAAAAATTCTGAGCTTTCTTTTCCATTTTCAGAGTAGGTTTTCCTTCCTCTGTCTCCCTGCTGGCTGTGTCTTTAGGTTGCTCCTCTGCCTTGTCACTTTCTTTAGCTGGTACCTTCTTGAGTCGTTTCTTTTTGTTTGGTTTGTCTTGTTCCATCAAGTCACTTGCAGGAAGATCCTCAGGATTGAACAGTTCATCCTTGTCATTTGCAGAATCAGTCACCTTATTCTTCTTATCTTTCCCCTTTGTCTTCTTCATTTTCTGATTGACAGTTTGACTTCCCAGTTTTCTGTTGTCCTGCTCAGATTCCTGCTGTTTTAGCGCAGTCTCGGGTGGGCCACCCTTCGTCTCTTTGTCTGTTGAGTTGTCTTTGTCGGTGCAGGCAATTCTGCTCTGTTTCTGTCTCTTACTGGTGGCCGTTTTACTTGGGATGGAAAACCAAAGAGGTGTATCATCATCCAGAATCAGGAAATCATCTTCTGGCTCAGGAGGAGGAGGAGTGGGTACTTTTACCGGTGATAGGGATTTCCTGGAACTTAAATTGAATGGATTATTAATTATTTTATGTTTCTATGTCGAAGAAACAGGTCCCATTACTGTGTATACATGTTTGGTTGTTTTCCATTCTTTAAATAAGACGACACTATAGCAACAAATGATTAAGGTATACTCTTATCTCAACTCACCATGCAGGTCTGGGCTGTCCAGCATCTCTAAGCTTCTGTAGAAAAGCTGACATGTCTTTTCCCACACGGGTAGACACCTCCCCCGATAGCTGCCTGTGAGCACTTCCTGAGTTTTTCTTCGGCGCTGCCAGTTCAGGCTCCTGCCTCACTGGAGACACAGGTGGGTCTGCGTTTTCTTGCCTGAGAATAAACAAATAGAAAAAATGTCACAATATACTGTACTGCTGCATTAAACAATTAAAGTGCGAGTTTTTGCTGCATTACATTTGTATTATCAACTCTTTTGTCAAGCTCATGATATGGGTGGAAAAATGGACCAGTGATTGGTTTGTCTGTTCTGGGCTACTGCAGAAACATTCTCCAAAGTCAATGTTGTTATTGGCTTCAAATAGCCAGTATTGTTAGGTCACTAGATCCAAACTGAAAGCACAAAACAACTATTACTATACATTAAAAAGCCATCACTTCTTACTTTGGTGCTTTTCTTTTGTCCTCCACAACAGCTGTTTGAGGTTTCTTGGCTGTTTTTTCTTTGACTGGGTGGCTCTCTTTGCTGCAGAAAAATAAATAAATATACACCACTTGCACATAAGTACAAAATCAAAAGCCAAACATCCAAGTAATGAACACAGGTACCACAAAAATAGAAAGGTAAAAACATACTAACACAGAATGGACCCTGCATACTGCAACAGTGTATTGTGTATTACAATCCATCCTCAGCAACAGACCGAGTGTTTGGGTCCTCACAGAAAACTAATCATTACGGTGAGAACTATAAAAACACCCTTACCATGATCCCTCAACCTTGTTTTTGTGACTGGACATCTTGGGTTTGCTTAAAACAACCTTGCTTGGAGGAGACTCCAAGTCAAAGCCATCACTTCTAGAGGAAAGGACAATTATGGAAACGAACATGCTGTAGATTAATGACTGAAAATATACTGTTATTGCTAACTATGAGTATTGGAACTAGAATCCTACACTTTATACAAAACACCCGACAGACAAAATGTCATTTTAATTAATTAATAATGACTTACTCCTCTGTGACGTGCTCATTGCACTGGGGTTTCTGGGTGGGTAGAGGCTCTGCCTTTACCTCTTCTTTTCCTTCATCTTCACAGGCAAAGAGAATTGGGGACACAATTTGGTCTTTTTCTTTATCCAGCTCTTTTACACCTTCCACAACTATATTCTCTTCAATAGGGCTGGATGTTTTCACTGGCCCATGCGCTTTGAATGAGAAGTCCAAATCTGCAACAAGGAAAAGCAACACCCTTTAAAAAGAAATACATTTCTACACAACACAAAAGTGACTGAAAGAAAAGTGACTGAAAATGTAATATATGTAAATCTAGAAAGGCCAAGTATTTTCTCAGTAAAATACAGATTTGAATCTCTTACCAGTGTCTAGTTTAGGACTGGGTGACCTTGTTGCAGAATGCAATACATCTCCTTCAGGACCCTAAAGAGTTACAAAACATATATTTAAGGGCTCAACACATTAAAAGGCATCAAATATTGTCTAAAAAGGTACACAAAGCCCATTAACAGATGTTCAAGAGCTGCTGAGCCTATAAACAAAGTGGGAGACATCTGTTTTACTAACCGAGCTGCAGCATTCCAACATGATGTGGCTATTTTGTCCCACAATAGCACACATTATGCTTTTAAGTTTGGTGAAACTTTTGGAATTGCCTGGCAGACAGAGTAAATTAAATTTGTATTTAGAATTTAAATGTTTACTGGCTGATCAGCTCTTTCCCAAATGGGCAGCAGTGAACATGTGCTTATAAGTGACAAAAAATATATAAACTAAGCATCTCTGCATGTTTAATGACCCGTCAGAGACGTGTCTGCTACATTAAAAGAGGCATCAAACCGCCTCCCAGATATTTTGCCATTATTATCCAACATAGAAGCAAGACACTTTTTGATTACTTATTTCTAATATCAGCAGAAGTACACTGTACATTACCATCTGGCATCTTGGAAGTTTTTCCGTCCGGTATCCTTCCTGTGGGACTGGTGAGGCCTCCCTCTCACTCTGGTTTGTCTCACTATCAGAGGTCTGGAGCAGAGGAGACGGGGGAAGTAAGTCATCATTATCATGTGAGGATGGATCTGAAAATGAAAGGTAAGTATAGGTTAACATAATGAAAATGTTAAAAACATTAAAAAGAAAAGAACTCACTCAACTCACCCAAGTCATCAAACATCCTGTCAATGTCTCCCAATGTCAGCGGTCTTGTCCATTCTTTAGATGGACTAAAAACATAAATGTCGGTTAATATGATATCTGAAACCAAAAAGTTTCATAATTCACATAGAACTGCGGCGACACGCCATAAGATTAAATCTGGATTAAACATGAAATATTGCAAACTCCCAAATGTCAGCAAAAGACATAACATACATTTGTGACAACAGTCAATTAACGTTAGCAGGATTACACCCAACAAATGTACTGAATGTAAGAATGACACAATGAAGCTCATCTAGACATTAAAATAAAACATTTACTTAAAGTATAATCTCCAGTTCCTAATTATTTCATTAAGGTGCATTACATGCAAAAACTGCAGAAATCCCAAGTTACAGCTCTCTAAGTTAGTTTCTGGCTTTAGAAAAATGCTCACTCACAGAGAACATGAATACTGAAAATATTATATAGTCTAAAATTGCAAGGCACTCCCCTCGGGACATTTTCAAACGTACCTTTCCTTGTTAGTAAGGTAGCAGAGTTTCCTCTTTGGTCTCCTCTGTGAACAGACATTTGGAGAAAGTTAGTTTTTAACTGCGTCTACTGTGATTTGGTTACTTTGTGAATTTGAAGAAAGGTATTAACGTTATCGTTACCAGCTAAGACCGCTTGAATAACTCAGTTGTCAGTTTATTAGGTAACGTTACACTAAAATAAAATTACTGTAGTATAATTTTTAACGCAGCAGCCCTTATTACAAATTTGATGGACATAATATTAGAAAGCCCCTCGGTATTACGCAACACCATTTCACAGCATCACAAACTATAACGTTAGCCACCAAAATAACCGTGAAATTTAAGGTAAAAGACCTCTCAAACAGTTTCAACAAAAACTGAACATTAGTTTAACGTTACGTTATACTCTAAACGAACCTCGGAATTATTCCATGGCTGTTGTAACGTTATTGGTTTTAGCTAGTTAGCTTATTCGTAATGTTAACGTTAACGTTACTTAGCAAACAGCCACCTGAGTGTATTACAGCCCCTTCCTCCCTCGGTTTTGGTTAACGTTAGTTATAGGCTAACGTTACATGTTTGTTCAGCCCTCTTTTCTCAGGAGCACAACACAAAATAGAAACACAAAAGCCCTTAACTTACCAAAGAAGGATACTTTGTCTCCATTGATGTTACCGAGCTATTTTTGTATTTTAACGGTAACGTTGCGACAGCGAGACCCAAGCTACCAGTTAGCGAAGCTAGCTATCATATTGTTTTCAATAACCGCTCTTATGTTCGTTCCCGGATTGCATTTATTTGAATCCGCTCTCTGAAAATCAAGTTAGGAATAAGTATATAATGGTGTGAAAGCTGGTGAGACAGCTATTTTGCCCATTTGATCACCAACGTTAGCGTAAGCAAAACAATGGCGGTGTTGACAATTTGTAAATAACCCGCGCACGCCACCGACATACTGCCCTGAGTTACGCCTCTCAGGCAGCACTGGCAGATGCTAACCACAGTCTATGGCTTTAAACTATAACATCAATTTGAGTGTGATAACAAAAAAAAAATAACATAAACGTAATTATCTGACTGATAGATCTTCTTGCTGGTGGGCATAGCCTTTGCTCGCTACGTGCTGCCTGAAAGACCAGGCTCAGGGAACACCGCCTTTCTTCTTTAAAATGTTCTTCTTCGTCTACATTTTATTTTCCGGCAGACTGGGCCTAAAGTTGGTGGTTCGCGTTGCTGCCGCCTACAGGTTAATGTCAACTGGTCACCCTTGAGGAGATATACTGTACAATGATTTGAAACACAAAATATTGGTAGAGCTACTGAGAGTACGGAAAATTAAAAATATATGAAAATGTATAATAATAAGATGATTAAAATAATCTTCGTTTTGTTTTCAGCTGTGACTGTGTAAATTCTAATAATATTTGATAATGTCCGAGATGTTTAGATTTTTGGCGTGGCAACATGTATCTACTTGAATTGTGATATTCTTATTAATCTATGATGATAAAAAGAGCCCACACTGCTGAAGTGTTAAAACACTACAATACTTTATTTCAAATAACTATGTAAAGATGACGAAACTATAATTAGCATTAGATATAAGTTGGCATTTGATACAAAACAAACATACTGTAAACTGGGAAATGTTTAGTGTTGTAATAGTCTCCTTATCAGAGCCATAATGAGTTGTGTTAGCTATCCTTATGTTAGAAAAGAGCCATAAAAGGTTTAGAGATCAGTCAGCCAAAGATGAAAAAAATGTGTTAATTACATACTGGATGTGTATGTATATGCAAATTATCCCACAGTGCATTTTATATCATACTAGTTGATAAGAATGTGATAACATTTATTCAAAGTTACAAATTCAATCATTTGTCCTTATAATCATCAACAAAATAATGACAAACTGCAAAACTGTTTTGTACATGACATTAGGTGTCAGTGTGTTACATATCGTAAAAACGTTTAGCGAAAAATCTTTTTCTGTTTCTCAGCAATCTCCATCGGTCCCATGGCTTCAGGATTGATGTCTGTATAGAGCGGCTGTTTGACATGTCTCCAAACCACCAAAACAATCCGAATGACAAACAGCACAGAGGCTACAACCAGCAGCACCACTAAGAGAAGAAAATCTAGTTAGTACAACTTTTAAACAAATGCTGCAAAGCATTTTTGTATAGGAGTTATAATATTTCCTCATAAATTAAACATAAAATGGTGACATTTTACTTAAGTGGGACCACTGTTTCAAATGTGCTCTAAATAAATTTGCTTTACTGTGAATATAATTTATTAAAAAGTCACAATTAGTAAGTAAAGTGTTTCAAATGCTTCAAGTGCTTCATTATTTTTTCATTAATATTGTGTTTATTTACTCATTACTTTCCACCTGTCATGGTTCAGGAAATCAGTCTACTGAAATTTGGTTAATGTGATGTTTACAAGCTGATTGTATAGATTACCATAAATTTGCCCCATAGTATTAAAATGGAGTTCCCTTCAGTGTCTTACCAATGACGATGCCGTTGCGGGTGGGCAATTTAGCATCATAGTTTTTGTCCAGGTTTCCAGACAGCGCCCAGATCACAACAGGGTAGGTGATGAGGATGTACCGCATGTGTTTGTCAAGGACGAAGTTTTCCAAAACAAACCTGTGATAAATACGCAGCACAAACATGCTGCTTCAGGGTCTCACTGATATTTTTGCAAATTACTTCTCTTATAAGTATTTTCCAAGTGATGGGCACTTACCACACAAGCAGCGCAACAGCCAAAATAGAGTATGAGACGGTGGCAGCATTCGTTGGGGACATGTTTGCATCAAAAGTCAGTACAATAGTCAGGTTGATTAGTGTTGCAATGGTTGTCCATGTTGTGTATATCATCACACCATTCTGAACCTGCAAACATGGTATAAACGTTTTTCAGTTTAATACATGCTTTAAACATTGTACACTTAACCAAATTATATTAACTACATGTGAACATATAACCTGCCACATGCAAGATTAAAACCTTAGCATATACACCTGATAATACAAATACTGTATATTTCTCATACTAACCAGCACACGAAGGAGCCACAGCTCTGCTTTGTGGTATTTCTTGAGCCAGGCTCCATAAATATGAAGTCCATGGCAGGTGAACCATATCATGGAGTAGTTTGTGCAGATGACCAGGAAGAGAAAAACCAGCGCGACAATCATCACTCTTTAATACGGCACAAGAACAGCAGAAACACACACATTTACTGTTTGGAAAAGTTTATATAGCAGTTTAAATTAGGTTGCTGTAAAACATGAACTGAGACATAAATCGATACTAGAATAATCATTTAAAAGCTTCCATTTGAGACTCTTACCCTCTGTCCCAAACAAGAAGCCAGCCGATATTGAAACACAGATTGATGCACCAGCTAATGAAGAATCCATAAGGCAACACTGCAGGGCTGCAGTAAACGTAGCCATAACCATTCCTACAAGAAAAAAAGAACCACAGTGGATCTTTCAATCTGAGTTGTTGAAAATGTAGATGTCCACAGAACAGTGATTGTCAATTTAGCTGCTGACACTTCCAAATTTGTCTGACATCAAAGGGATTATAAATACACAAATTGCTGTTTGTACTTGCTATTTGGCCTTTTGAAAAAGGTTTACAATATTTTATGGTTTTAAACAAGAAAATATAAAAAGTTGGCCACAACTTTCTGCAGAGTCCTGCGAGGATGTAGATAACCATTGCTGTCAGCCAGACATAGATGACACTCCAGATGTTAAAAGTCCATCCTGAAGGTGTGATCTGGGTGTCAAACACAACAGACACATTGGCTGTAGTGGTATCATAAGGACCTAGGGAGAAAAAAATAAATTTCAAATGACAAGTGAGAATGGAGAGGAATGTAACATGTTAAACTAATATTTATGATTTCTCTGCAATCTTAGAGTGCACATTCACAATGTTATAAGTCATCTAAAAGTTAAACTAAAAAACTTAACAGAAAGATTGTTAAATCTTTGACTTACCAACTCCAACTACAGACAGCCCATTGAACACCAAACTTATTCCAAAGCTGACAACAGACATCACTATCGCAGCAAGACGTCCAGGATTATGTTTTCCCATTGTGGTCTAGTGTGATAAATGACAATTTTCCAAAATAGGAAAGATTTGTTTTTGTTAAAACCCATGCACACAACCACATAGTGCATTTAAGACCAACTTATATCTTTTTCATAAATCCTCAGCTTTCTTTCAAACATTTTTTTGAAGATGTTTTGAAAAAAGTCTGTCACTCTAATTCAAATTCGAATTTTAAAGACTGAAGTCGACTGCAAAGTCATATCAAGTTTCAAAACCACTTGTGTAACATCCGAATGGTCCACGTGCCACTACTGAATGCTGAGTTTCCTCCAGGATAATAAAACATTGGCAGCAAAACAAAAAGAGTGCCTACACGATAAATACTCCATAAAGTCAAACAACAGGTACCTTTCTTTGCCCCTCTCTGTGTGAGCTTAGTCATAAAAGTCTGGAGAACCATGAGTTACTGTGCAGAGGACGGGGGACTGCTTATTTTATAGAATAGCTAGTTGTATAAGAGGAAGGTTTATGACCACTCAAAGCATCACGTGCCACCTCTTATCTTGTATACTTTTCTGTCACAGTGCAGTGAATAATGAAACAAACCATCAACATTTTCCCCCCATATGATCCATAATATATGGAACGCATTAATATAGGTGACTCCTGAATGAATGACATATATTTTGTGTAAGCTTTTGTTTTTATTTAAAAAAAATCTACAAATATGGTAGAAAATAGTCGCCCTGGAAATGGACATTTGAAACCATGCTGGGATATGAAAGTCTAAAAATCTAGGTTTGTGGAGAAATTCTGTCAGATGAGATTGGAATATCAAGTTCAACCGTACTGCATATAATAATCCTTGTGTTGTCATTGTGTACGAACCATTTTGCTCGCCATTCTTCTTCTGGCTTATTTACCAGTATGTCTCAGTTGCCGGTTGTCAATCGCAAATATAAAACATGTTTAAAAAAAGTCATTTTGAAAAACGACTGGCTGCAACTTGACCTGAAGAATTAAGATTAGAATATTTACATATGAAACACCATATGATTTTATCTGCTAAGTATCCAACTGAACTAGACTGGAACCAACCAACTTGGTCTTATCACCCAAATCGTATTCATACTTGGCTCAACAGTCTTAATGTTTGTCCCCATCTTAAAGGAAACTGTGCTTCTGAAGATGTGTTTTTCTAAAGTTTGAACTCTCTCCCTTTGGATTGAAGATGTTTAGAGACTGTGGACACCTTTAAAAAGCAGTTCAACACCCACCTTTTAGATTTGTCTTTATTTATTTATGCTGTTTTCATTCCTCATAAGTCTGTGTTTTATGTCTGTTGCCATATATTAACTGCAAAACACTTGCTGTACTTATGCTTGTTCGTGCCATACAAATGAACTGAGTAGTTCTGATTCATATTAGTTTCTTTTCAGTGTGATCTATTTCAAGTCGAAGACAGCCTCTTACCAAAAATCATATAATATATAGTTACATTTATTCATTCAAGCTCATGTTTTAGAGGACGTCAATGAAGAAAACATTATTTAGCCAGGCAAGTATATATAGAGATATATGTAATGATTAAAATTAGCACATAAAAACATGGCATCTTACTGGAAAAGAGCCAGGAATGTACAGTGCAAATACACTGAAAGATGAGGCAGCTGTAGCAGAATAGTAGCAATACAAAATAGCATTTTTTATTACAATCTGTCTGAATCCCATTTCACATCAGCTGAAATTGAAATTTAGACATACAGAATTATTCATTATCATTAATTATCCTCTCTTACTGAAGCATTCTTTATTTTTTCATATACCCTGCATCTCAAGTGACCTACCAAATACAATATTGAACTGGCTGATTACAGTTGTAGTATTTGTTATTCCTCATTTACCACAAATCGTTCCACAAAAGCATATTTATTTTTAACAGTATACAAAACAAAAGTCAAAATGCATGAATAACAAACAATAACCACAATTTTTCATATTTGTATGAAAAATACAGGTGAAATGAGTAAGGAATTGTGGATGTTATTCACAATGTACACAATGTATTCACAGGTAAGAACATCAACTGACAACTGGAATACAATTGGACTTCAGTATCATATCTTTTCATATGACATTTATAGAGACTCCAAGGCAAAAGTCATCACTTTCAACATATACTAACATCTCATACAGTAACAATACTGCATCGATACAGAAATGTTTTTCATAAAAATATTCTTTCAGCATTCTCACTTAAATATCGTTTTCTGATTCTCAGCGATCTCCATCGGAGACATCACCTCTGGGCTGACATCTTCGTAAAATGGCTTTTTGATGTGCCTACAGATGACCAAAAGTACCCGTCCGACAAACAAGACACAGGCTACAGCCAACAGTGTAGCTATAGTGGAAAGAAGAGGGACGCATTAGTGCGCATACTATCTGTCACTGCATGAAGGTGATAGAAACAGGTATAATTTCCTGTATGTATTTAACTGCATATCAAAAAAATGCAATAGTGAATGTAAAAAATATTTTTGCTTAAGATGTTTTTTTAAGTTCCTCACCAATGAAGATGTTATTGCGAGTAGGATCTGCAGCATTGTTGTTTTCCGTGAATACCCCCGTCAGTGCCCAGATCACAACGGGGTAAATGGAGAGAATGTACCTCACATGTTTGTCAAGGACAGAGTTTTCCAGGGAAAACCTGTGAGAGATTCATCACATTTGCTCCAGAAATAAGTTTTTTTATGAACTTATTAAAGGTATTACAGATTTCTTCCCCCCCTCTACTTTGCACTTACCACACAAACAACACGGCAGTCAAAATAGAGAGTGAGACGGTGGCAGCGTCCGTCTGGGACATGTTTGCATCATTAGCCAGCACAATGGTCAGGTTAATTAGGGATGCAATGGTTGTCCATGTTGCATATATGGCAACACCATTCTGCACCTGTAAAAGAGACAACAGAAAGGCTTAAAAGCACAGTCATATGCAGTGTAGCTTTCAAAAGAAAAACATTACTTATGACAAGAGTTGGGACAAAAGATGTTGCTGGGAGGTAGCAGGTAAACCTACTAACCAAAACTCGGTGGAGCCACAGGTCTACTTTGTGGTATTTGCTGAGCCAGGCTCCATAGTTGTGGAGACCGAGGCAGGAGAAGAATATCACGACGTAGTTAGTCAAGGCGATTAGGATGAGGAAAGCCAGTCCAGCAGGCATCAACCTTTGAAAGGGATGAAAAATAGAATATTGTATATTTTACAGAATTACAGTGTTAATGTCTGCAGCTAATAATTTAAGCATTTTAGTTCCCCCCCCTTTTTTTTCAATGAGGTCAGGTCTAGATGTTGTTTGTACAGAATAGACAGAAATAACAATGGTGAAATTTCAGTATGAAGAAACAGAATCACACAGATCCATTTAAAGTAGCTGTATGTATGAATTAAACAGTATCCTTCCAATATTCCTTCACTTTGTTACTCACCTTTAAACTCCCTTATACATTCATGCCTCAATGATTTTATTAATTGTAGGTGATGACCTATATTTTGGACCCTCTGGCTTTCTACCTGTTTTCTCCTAGATTCAAAGATATGCAGGTCAGGTTGACTAGAGACTCAAAACCCCTCTAAAACCCTTCAATGTGTGAGCCACGCACTGGACTAAATCTTGGCAATGTTGTTTTCCTGCCTTTAACCCAATGCATGCTGGGATGGGCTCAAGCATTCTCTTGAGACTGAACAAGAATTAGCCTTTTTCATCACAAATGTGCTACCAATACACTTAAAGACAAGTCTTTGCCTGTAGCAATTAACTGAATATCTTTTCTTAATACTGTGAAATAAATTGACTGACGAGAGTTGAAAATGGCATTTTGTATGAAGAAAAGGTCCCTTCTCACTTTCTGTCCCACAGGAACAACCATGCAGTGTTGAGGCCCAGATTCAAGCACCAAGCCGCAAAGAATCCATGTGGCAAAACAGCAGGGCTGCAGTAGACATAACCATAGGCATTCCTAAAGAACGAAAATCACAGAGCGGTAAAGGTACACTTCAGCATACCATCTAGGAGAAAATAGATCACCTTTATTTATGAGTGCAACTGTATGAATAGCCGAAAAATGTAGTTACTTCCTAAAGATACCAGAGAAGACGTAGACCAACACTAAAGCCATGAAGATGTAAATAATCGACCAAATGGTAAAGGTCCATCCTGACGGTGTGATCTGGGTTACGAACTCGTCTGAAATATTAGCAGTGGTTGCCAAAAATGGATCTGGGGTGCACAAAATCAAAAATCAATAATCACAGAACTGAACAGATACAGTGTGGATCCAAAATTATTGTAAAAAGTTATTTTAAGGTCAAAGGATACAACATTATTCCTTCAGTTTTATGTGAAATAACTACATTACACATATAATGAATGTAAATAGAGCATTCAAACTTGGACTTACATACGCCCGACCCTGCCAGAGCAGTGAACACCATAGTGATGATGAAGAAAAGCAGTGCCAGCACTATGGCAACCACAAGGCTAATGGTGTGTTTTACCATTGTGGATAAATCAGCTTATCTAAAAACACAAATATGATTACAGTTAAGTTAAAACACACATTATAAAGTAAAAAACAAAGCAGCTTTGGACACACCATTTTTTCTTAAGATCAGTTGGCACCAATATCAGCATGAATAAAGAATCTTTTCACATACCATTTATTGTGCGTCCTTGGATGAAAGCAGTGACAGTGCAACACAAAAACTGTTGTCTGGGAGGAGCTGTTTTTTCATTAAAAAGAGCTGGTTGTGTAACAGTGAGGCTTTTATGGCACTGTGGCACGTGTACGTTTGAAACTTATATCACCAAAATGTATAGACTTCCTCCCTGTGTCCTTTGTTTTCAAATGATGGACTAAATGTATCTTTGAATCAGTGAAAAGAAATAAAATCCTACACGCTATAAATAATTCTCTGTTTCATAAGTGAGTTTCATAATTATACACATTTATAAGAGCTACCTTTGCCCCAGTAGCCATGTTTGGTAACAGGTCTTTATCACCCAATCACATCAGTTTGTGGCCCAGCAGGTGTGACCTGAGTTTGCTCTTATATGAATAGCCAAAGAATCATCAATGCAACTTCGAACAGTTCATCTTCAGAGCTTCACGAAATGATGGCCCACTGCCATCTGGAGAAAATATTCCATGAAAGGGTAGGTCGGATCTCCACGTGAAAATACACGTTACTTCTGCAGGTAAATGACTAGATAATAAAGCCAATAACATGTTTATTACTGAGTCAGTTAGATCAACAGAGTGTAAACAAACCATAGGCCCCGGGCACAGACATGTAGAGGGCCCCACCTACATAAGAACATCTTTGTATTTGCAGTTGTTTTGCGTCTCTTTGGGTTTGTTTTGGTTCTCTCTGTGCTCGGTTGATTGACTTTCTAACAATAGTAACTTCAAACAGAAGCTCTGGCCCAGGGGCCTCCTGAACCCTTGGGCCCCTGGGTCAGAGCCCAGTCGGCCCGTTCACTAATTCATCAATGCATGAGGTCCAGCGAGATTTAGTCTACTACATTTATCTGATATCTGTAGCAACTTATTTATACAAGACATACTATATGTTGAGCTTTTTAAACAAGATTTTCATTTTAGTTTTGAACTGACTCCTCAAAGTTGTAGTTTACATACAAAACATATGATGACCACATGGATTATGACATGTTGTTATTGAAAGTAAAATAACGTCCTTCTCTCCTGTGCCAGCTACAACATTAAAATGCATCTTACAAATTAAAGCATCAGTTGTGATAATACAATGACATAAGAGCTATAATATGACAGGGGTCATCGTTCAGACAACTGTAGTAACAGCAATGTATCACCTGATCAAAGCAGTTTGTGTCCCAGCAGCTAGGACCAAAGTCTGCTCTTTCATGACTATGAATTAATGAGTTATGAGTATGAAATGTTGACTTGCTGCTTTTGCTATCTGAGAACTTATGACTCTAAGTGTACCTGTTACATCTTATCTCAATTACTTAAGTTTACTTTACTGTAGCTGTAGGCTAATAGTCAGTCAGTCAGTCAGTCATTTTCTATCGCTTGTTCCCGTTAGGGGTCCCGAGTGACTCTGGGCCTTAGGCGGGGTACACCCTGGACAGTGGCCAACTCATCGCAGGGCTGACACATAAGACTAATAGTTATTTGTTGCTTTACATGGTGACCAAAATAGCAAGATTGTATGAATTAACAAAAATACAGAAATCTCAGCAGTATGATCAACATGTCTATAACTAATCATTTATAGCATTAATATTTGTATTCATATTAATCATCTATATATTCACAGATTTTTTTGTAAATGTAATGTATATAGTTTATGTATACATTCACACAAACTTTTAGAGAAAGTGATTCAGTTTCCTCCAAACTGTTTTCAACCCCAAAATAGCCTAAACACTGTTTAAAATAAACAACAACAAAACTCTACTAACTTTTTTTATTTGTTTATTTTTGATAATGTATACAAAAAGTCACTTTTAGTTTTGCGATTTCCAAAATGTCCATTTTTGACAGTTTTTGCAGGTTTGATAACATGTTTAGATTTTTTTTAACGCTGGACAGGTTGGCGATGAAACTATGCAGAGCAGACTGTCTGCAGCAGAATGACAGTAACACATATTAACGCAAAAACAACACCAAACATGAAACATTTCACTTCAGACTGCACATTTCTGTACAACTCGGGAACCTACAACAGTCTATGTGAACGTGAACACATGGCCAAAACATTTTTTGGTAGCCTCATTTCGTACAGTCTTTTCAGTACCACCAGTCTTTCAGTGTCCACTTTCAGCTACCAGAACCTGGACCGTGGCAGCATCCTCGCAGCATCCTGCCGCTGCGCCTGCGGGCAGTACCGGCGTGTGTGAGCGCGGTCCCCGGTGGCTTCACAGATGGGACAGGTGTAGCTCCAGAGGACGGGGCAGATGACTCTCCCGTCGTCTGATTTCAGCTTGTGTGACCGGTACACCCTTGCAGATTCCCCGTTCTGCTTACAGAAGCGGCAGACGTCTGAGGAAGTCCCGCTGCAGCTGGTGTCCGACAGGCTGCTGACTGAACTAGTCTCTGTGGAGTTTTGGCCGTGCTCCCGCTGAGAGGTCTGGATGTGGTTCCACGGGGATGCTGCTTCTTTTTTGGGCACCTCGGTGTCTCCGTGGTCCCCCTCACGCCTGTCGCACAGCCTCACCAGCAGTCTGCCCAGGTTCATGTAGTCATGCCACATGTCGAAGCAGTCCCCGTCAGAAAGGAGGGCGCTCCTGACCCCGACTTGTCTTTGCGTTGCTGTCATTTTTGGAGAATAATTGCGCAGAGTTTGTGCGCGTGTTGGAGCGTCTCATATTTGTAGACGTCTGAAAATTGCTTTAAAGTGCAACAATGTTTGGATCATATAGGCTATAGGCAAATGGATGGCAGGTGTCTGGAGAGAAAAAAAACTCTTAATGTGCAGTTTGGAGGGTTTCCTTTCATCTCAGAAGCCTGTTGTACGCTTGTCACGTGGCGATATTATGACCCAGCTTATAAATTATCCGACAATAAAACCAAGAGCTACCACAGATTTTATTGTATCAGTCATTTTCACAGACAGACAAACACCTTATAACATGAACTATTATATGTGAACAACAAAATATTGCTTTGCAATAGACTTTTAATAGACAGACATGTATTACTACGACACTAGTTTATGGATAGATCAAGATATCGGGGATGTTCACACCAGCTCTCTAAACTCAGAAATTATGACTTACAGCGCAATAAATATCTGTAAAATTACCAAGACACATTGAAATTGTGGTTTTATGGTCTGGGTGAATGTCTGTGTGTGTGTGTGTGTGTGTGTGTGTGTACACATATGGCTTCCAAATTTTGCAGACAGTGCACCTGTTGTCCTGGAGGGTCAGACAAGAGTTAATGCTATATTTGACTCTGATGGTCAGCAATAGTCACCTGCAAAATACCTGACCTTATCCTCCCCACATACACACAAACACACACACACAGAGAGAGAGAGAGAGAGAGAGAGAGAGAGAGAGAGAGAGAGACAGACACAAGACCCAAACTTAAATGCCAATTTAAATGTAGAATTTAAAGTATGCAGAAATAAAACTGATAAAAACAAAGAAAAAGTTATAATGCCGCAGAGAGGAACTCTACTAATTGTATGCCTTCTGTCTTTGCTTTATTTTTGCCAATCTTAATGTGAATTAGTTGCCTAATATTTATCTGATGCTTATGTGTTCCTTTGTGTTGTTGCATTGCTCTTTTATCATCTCCCTATCTGTTTGCAGTCAAAATGTTTGTAACAACTGTTTTCAAGAATATGGATGATTATGGTGACGTGAAAAAGGAGATGATGTTATGATGGTGGTTATTATTAATATTACTGTAGTTTGTTTCCTATTTTAATACACATGTAAAGCTACATTGCATTGTGCTACATTACATTGTGCTACATTGCTACATAAATAAAGCTTGCCTTGTTCTTATGTTCCTCGTTTATCACATCTGTATTATCTGTCTGTTGTGAATATGTTTGTAACTTGTTTTAAAGATTATATGATGATGATTGTGAAATAAAGGTGGGATGTTATTATGACACGAACACGATTATTATTATCATTGTTATTATAATGCCTGTTGTATTTGTCTGCCATCGCTGCTGGTGGTGTTCATGTGAGCATCTCTCATATGACATGTGTTGTTATTTGTTGTCTGACTCTTGTTATTGGATCACCCGAGACGCATGTTAATGCCAGGTGTAAACAGGGACCGTAGCTGCACAGACGACAGCGTCCACCTGATTGACCACTGGCGCCGGAGCGAGTCTACTCCACTTCAAAACCGTATGTTAAAGGTTCATACAACTTTCTCACTAACACCTGCACTTAGCCTGCTCATTCACAGAACTGAGGGACCGACGGATGCATCCAGTCCTCCTTGAAGTTGTCCATGGGGACTTTTTGCATCCGTGGCTCCAACTCCGTGTTATCCCGTGCACAGGTCGTTTATGTTGCTGCGTGCTGTGTGCGTATTTCCACTGCGATTGTGGCTTGAAATAAAGTCTGCATCCCGCTCAGTTTGTTAGTCAAATATGTCTTGTTTGTCTGTTAACTGTGTCTTACACATTTACGGCAAGTTTACAGCACGTTTTAAATGGAGGGTGGAAGCTGGTTTTGTCGTTATTTACACAGCACAAGCCTCGCGCGGGTGGGGCGGAGTGTAAACAAGTGCGACAGAGTTGGCGGTGGGGGAGGGGAGGAGAGGGGAGGGGGGGGTCGCCTTTAATATCACGCATGCGCAGTAACATACCGGCGACGGCTGTACAAACAGTGGCCTAGCGAATAAGGGATTACAGAGCCCAATTTGACAGGTCAGTTAATAATGTTTAGATGTAAGAGTGTATGTATACTAACGCTTTATACTCAGAAGCTATTTGAATTCTTAGTCCCAGCAACATTTGTGAAATATTCATATGTCGCATGAGCTAACGTTAACGTTGGATTTCAGAGCTAGCGTTAGCTAATTCAGCTAGCCACTGTTAGCCAGCTAGCTTCTGGCAGTATATTGTGCTAACAACGGCTATGACATTAGCTAGCTAGCTGACTAAGTGTAACGTTAGCCTTCCCGTGGACCTGTGCATTAAGTTAATATTGTTTTGTGCTTTGCTGATTTGTGAATCGACAAGGGAAAACCGCATACTGGATCACCCGTTAATGATAAGTTTGGTTCCGTATTAATAACGCAGTTTTAAGACATATAACGTTAAAGCTAACCAGCTTGCTAGTATCCTTGGATGCTCCTATTTATTGAACTGACCGGTGAAAGGAATGATGCCCTATTTAGTTATGGAAACTACAGTTAATAAAGTTTCATTGTCAACGTTGCTACTTTATTCAGTGATTGTCTCGGTAATCCTTATATTTGACACATGCAGAAACCTGGTGAAAGGCGCACTACTCACAGTTTACTTTATCACTTCAAATATACTTTGGGTAAAGATACATGTATACATGCATTATTATACAATTAGTGGTGTAAAATAGTATCTATCCATAACGTACAGTATTTAGTTCCAGACTGGGAAATTAAAAGATTTTCTTTCCGCACCTTACCCAAGTCTGTCTACATAACATATATTTTTGCATCTTCCTAGGCTGTACAATGAGTCAGGGTAAGGACAATGCACGACTCAAGAGCTACAAGAACAAGTCCCTCAACACAGATGAAATGAGAAGAAGGAGGGAAGAGGAAGGCTTACAGCTCCGCAAACAGAAGAAGGATGAACAGGTGATCAAAATGTGGAGGACGTAACTTAGAGCTCCTCAGCGGAGGATGAGTTTTAATATGCAATATTGTGGAGGTAGAATTGTCTTAAAGGTAAATTGAAGGCATTGTGACCACTTTACAGATAACCATCAAACAAACAGCTTTAATGTTTATGAAATCATGTCCTGCCAGTGTTAGAAATGTCAGGGAGTAAACTTGAACCCATGCTGTGTTCCTAGCAATAATGGGGAAGAGGAAAAGACTTAGAAAGACCGAAATCATTTATTTAAATATTCTATTGCAGCTCTTTAAGAGGAGGAATGTTGCCACAGTGGAGGATGATGGCATCCCGGAGGACGATGGGATGGCCGATAGCGGCTACCTGGAGAGCCAAGCTAACAATATGGACCCACTCATGGTACGAAGATACACATTCATCAAACCAGTCGCTGATACTAATAGAAAGAATCCTGCTTTCCATCCACATCATTCACTACACGTACGAGGTTGGATGTGACAGCATGTGTTTTATCAAATCTCTGTCTCTGTGCTGTACAGGGTGGGGTGATCTCTGAAGATATGACTCAAATGATCTTCTCCAGTTCTCCTGAGCAGCAGCTAATAGGCACTCAGCGCTTTAGGAAGCTCCTTTCTAAAGGCAAGGGTGCCGTAGATGCCTATTATTCTCCACTCAAAAGTATTCTATACTTTTATCCTCTGTTCATGGCAGTGGCACCTGGCTGTGTACTTGTTTTTGTACTGGGGCTAGATGACAATTTAATGCATTCAGTGTGGGGAAATTATATATTGTTTCATGCATACATTATATAATCAGAGTAAATTAATCACACAGGCAATTTTCTTCAACAGAACTATTCGCAAAAACTGCCACTTGTCTTTGTTGCAGCAGTAAAATACTTATTTCCACTGAAAGTAAAATTAAATTACCATGAAACATTTTATCATTTGATTTTGAACACTTGAGTAAATATTTTAATGTATTGATATCAAGATAGTGCTGTAATAAGTATTATTAAATTTTGTCATATTTTCTACCTCCACTCTGTCTCTCACAGAACCTAACCCACCCATCGATGAAGTCATTGCCACTGCAGGCGTGGTGGAGCGCTTTGTTGAGTTCCTGAAGAGGAGAGAAAACTGCACATTGCAGGTAAATGTCCTCAGTGTGTCTTAGTAAAGGTGCAGGTGTGCACAAGCTGACTAAGATGGGGAGGCTTGAAGCTGTTGTGATTTTCTTGCAGTTTTTTGTTCTTGGTTGTTACGAACTCTTCCTGCACTAACAATGAATGTCAAATACTGCATGTGTGGTGCAGGTGGAGCACATTTAACATAATTAACAGTTTAAATCTAACCTGAATGATCAGTAAATAATAAAAAGTGAATATATTTTTACTATTCTTTTAGTTTGAGGCTGCATGGGTCTTGACCAACATTGCATCAGGTACATCCCACCAGACTCGGGTGGTGATCCAGGCAGGAGCTGTGCCCATTTTCATAGAGATGCTCAGCTCAGATTTTGAAGACGTACAGGAACAGGTAGGGAGGATTCAGACTTACCGGTGGTTTGTCTGGTCATCACTTCCCACTAACAAGTCACTTAAACTACTCTTAATTTGTTTCCCCATTTTAATTTTGATGTAAATAACATATTTAGTTAACCTGCCTGGTTGAATAAAACATAGTCCTGTTATTGAATAATTTTCATTGTAATGTTGTTTCTTGACTGACCTGAATAATTGCTTTGCCCCTTCAGGCAGTGTGGGCCTTGGGAAACATAGCAGGAGATAGCACAGAATGCAGAGACTTTGTCATAGACTGCAACATTCTGCCTTCCCTGGTGCAGTAAGTAGCAACTCATTATCTTCCTTCTAAATCTTCTTATTACAATGGAAATAAAGAGCGACTTTGATCCTGTATCCTTGGGAAAACATGCTTGGTAAAACTCCTTTTGCAGGTTATTGGCCAAACAGAATCGTCTAACGATGATGAGAAATGCAGTGTGGGCGCTGTCAAACCTGTGCAGAGGAAAGAACCCACCTCCAGACTTCACTAAGGTAATTTGCCAAGATAAACATATCACTATGGCAACAGCACACCTTAAGTACTTCATATCTCACTTTTCAAGGTCACAAGCTGTATGAAGTTGGATATATCCTAACTGGAAAACAGTCAGACTGAACTTACCACTCACATCTTCCCTCTGTAACCATCCAACCTTGTCTTTTTGTCCCATTTAATCCCACCAGGTGTCCCCATGCCTCAGCGTGCTGTCTTGGCTGCTGTTTGTCAATGACACAGACATCCTGGCTGATGCATGCTGGGCACTCTCTTACCTGTCTGATGGCCCCAATGACAAAATCCAGGCTGTTATTGACTCAGGAGTCTGTCGCAGGCTGGTGGAGTTACTGATGTAAGGCTTTAAACACACACTGTAAACTAACAGCTACGGTATGTTTTTACTCTGACAGTAACAGAATGTCCCATGTGTATCATTCGACACCTACATGAGGTGTGACAGTACAGATGTGGGTGCGTTGTGAATATTCCCAGATAGTATTCAAGTTTGACTAATTCATTACCAACTTTGACAAACTGCAAAAGTCAAGGGAGGATACACTACACTTCAAAAAGCCCCAATAATATTTGTGAAAAAATAGCATAAACTCAAGTCGCTACAGCAGAAAGTAAGATTTAACATTTGTTGCTACTGTCCTTTTGTTCTGCTTTGTTCCAGGCATTCAGATTATAAGGTGGTATCCCCTGCACTGCGAGCTGTTGGGAACATAGTCACTGGAGATGATCTACAGACGCAGGTAATGGCAGCATGTACGCACACAGGAAGTTATACTACTTTTGCAGGAGGTAATCGAATACTTTAAGATAAATATTTCTGACTTTGTGTGATCGCCTAGGTGATTTTGAACTGTTCAGCACTGCAGTCTCTACTTCACCTCCTGAGCAGCCCCAAAGAGTCCATCAAGAAGGAAGCCTGCTGGACCATCTCCAACATCACTGCAGGGAACCGAGCACAAATACAAGTGTGTCTATGTCTGTGTGGCATCCAACAGAATAACCTGGAAAATGTTTCCTTACAGAGGCTGAAAATCATCATCTAATCAAGTCTTTTTTTCATCTTTGTAGATGGTGATAGATGCAGGCCTACTGCCTCCTCTCATCACCATCCTGCAGGTAGCAGAGTTTCGCACAAGGAAGGAGGCAGCCTGGGCCATTACCAATGCCACCTCGGGGGGCTCTGCAGAGCAAATTAGGTAGGGGGCTGATGCAGTTTAACATACAGTATACAACCATTGTGCATAGTGATAAATCCATCTCACATCCATTGAACTTTTGGCTTGTTCCTTTCAGATGGATGACATTTTAAGAGCTAGTAATTAACTCCACAGATCAGAAATTATACAGTGTTAGCATGTAGCTCTTCTGATCAGAATCAAAGCTCATGAAAGTACATCCCAGCTCCGTTTGCTCCTTATTTAGGGCGTTGTTTCATAATTTCTTTCATAATTTGTGTTTTAAAACTGACAGAAATGCATAAATGTGGAAAATCCACAAACGCAATCCAAAATCTACATACAGAATGCTTTGCAAAATGCTGGGGGGGAAATGTGAACTAGACAATAGGAAATGAGCCATTACTCTTAATTGCACTGATATTCATCTTTCAAGGCAGTAGGGAGACCTTCCTTCAGCTGGTGTAACGACTGTGGTGTAGTTTTATCTTTCAATGCACGTGTGGTTTACTGATCACGCTTTGTATCCATTGTTAAGCCAAAGACAATTATTTGCTGTGAATGAGAAATAAAAGTTCTGTTCTGTATGTGTGTGTGTGTACTGCCCCCTGCAGGCACCTAGTGGACCTCGGCTGTATAAAACCTCTGTGTGACCTGCTCACACTTATGGACTCCAAAATAGTTCAGGTGGCTCTAAATGGCCTGGAGAACATCCTGCGACTGGGAGAACTGGAGGCCAAGAGGGGAGGAGGCATCAACCCTTACTGTGCACTCATTGAAGAGGCCTATGGTAAGTGCACGCACACACACACAATTAAAATGATTACATTCATGCTGCTTACATTTAAGCAATTCTAGATTCCCCCCTGGATCTAAACATATCCATACAGGCAAAAAATGCATAAGCAAAATGCAGCTCACATAAACCAACCAATGACCCATTGTTTTACAACTTTGACATTGTTGATCAGTTTGACAATTATGCTGAAAGAAGTAGAACTTATTAGAAAGAAGTTATTAGAAACATACCTTTTTCTGTGGAAATCTAGCAAAAATTTATAAAACGATGGACCTTGTCAGGTTAACTTTTCTGAAGGCTTTGACGTCTCATGAAATCAGGCTCTGCCCTTAACGAACTGCAAATTTTCTGCAACTAACCATTATTTTCATCATTAATTATCTGACAATTACTTTTTCCATTAATTGATTAATCCTTAATTCCAGAAAACAAATTTTGTTTTCCAGAGGCTAAGCTGACATCACTGGTTCAAAAATCCAAAGAGATTTAGTTTGCAGTGAAACCAGCAATGTTCCACATTTAAGATGCTGGAAACAGACGTTAAGACACACTAACTTGATAAATAAACCGTTAATCAATTAATAATTCTTTCATAGACTAATCATTCCAGCACTACCTTCCTCCTTTCTTCTCAGGTCTGGACAAATTGGAGTTCCTGCAGGGCCACGAGAACCAGGAAATCTACCAGAAAGCCTTCGACCTGATAGAGCGCTACTTCAACACTGAAGACGAGGACCCGTCTCTGGCTCCCGCCGTCGATCTACAGCAGCAGCAGTTCCTCTTCCAGCAGTGCGAGGCCCCGATGGAAGGCTTCCAGCTATAATGCTAAATCCTCCCTCCCTCCGTGCTCCACCTTCATCTTCACCTCTGCTCATTTCTCTCATTCTCTGCCCACTGCCACGTTCAAGTGCGACGACAACCCTCTCGGCTCCCTTCCTCCTCCTTCCCTTCTCATCGTCAGAGAGATTGATTTAATCGTTACCGTGATGATGAAAAATGTTAATATTACAGGAGCACGTGTGCGCGTACGTCCAACGTGGGGCAGGTTCTGCAGTCCTGTCGGCCAGTTTGTGAAGGTTTCACTCATAATTCTGTCTTGGGTTGAGCTCACCTCTGCACCTGAACCCCACCTACCTACTCAGGCCCCAGTATCTTCTACTAGCAGATTGTCCCTGTAACACCACCCCCGTATTACTTTTTGGATCTCCTCCTCAGCTCATCCCAAATAAAAAGCACCTCTCCGTAGGATTGGCGATCCCCATCTCTGATTAGGCGGGAGTTTGTATGACTGCACTGCTTGTCTGGTTGAAGCATTAATGACTCACAAGACATACAAACATGGACCTGATTTATACCCCCTCCCACACACACACAAACACACACAAATAGAGAAGAACGATCAAACCCAAACACTGGACTGACCATGAGATGTTGACCACATGTTTGACTATGGTCTTTGGACTGAACTGCCCACATTGGGACTATGTGGCCAGTCCCAACCCAAGGACTCAACTGACCTCTACGAAAGGCACTTAATCGACTCAAAAATAGGAGGTTGAATTCCCTCATCTCCTCTCCGGCCATTGGAGAAGTGACCACAGATGGACAAATTAGGAACTTGACTGTGTCGCTGAGGGGTGGAGCTTTTCAGTGACAAACCAGGCTGCTTGCGCTCCCTCCTGGATCTCATATCATGCATTCCTTTATCCAGAAACGGGACTTTCCACCTGCACAGGCTCCATCCTGAAGAGTTTTGACTGCCTCCCGCCTCTGGTGTGATGTGAATAATTCCATGGAACCATGGGAATTGGAGTCTTCCCTCGCACTGAGACAATTAGACAGACTTGGACAAGACAAAGCAGACTGTTTAACCCTGGATTCTGTCCAACAGCAGACCAGCAGGAATTTTTATTATCTTACCATAATTTCATTTCATTTGCAGCACTTTAGTTCAGGACTGACGCCTGCTCTTCGACAAAGTACCGTAGTTTTTACATTAACTATTTAATTGGTTGATGACAAGGCTCTTCCCTCCTCAGGAAGCGAAGTATAAAGAGGTGTGTTGTAAATCCTCGGTCTCCTTCTGGTATGACAAGGATTACAATGTACTTCACTGTTCCCACAAAGGGACTCAAGCAGATTGTGGACTGAAACTGATAGCACACTAATTATAATCAGTAGATCATGCTGCCTCAGCAAAGCTAGAAGTACTTTATTGTGACAAAGTAAATCAGACTCTTTTGGAAAATTGGCTGTGAGCAGTCTTAAACATGAGTTTCCAACACATGTTCAGGTGGTATTTTCCAATTTGATGATGCCAAACCATCAACATATATCAGCTATTGGGTCTGAATTTGGTCTTTTTTGAAAACATGTTTTTTAGTTGGGGTTCGCATCTTTCATGTTACTGATGGTGCCATAATCCTTATTCTACAGGAATACTTCCAAATCATTTCAACAAAAATCCAGATTAAAACTTGAAAATACTGGTGACCACCTTAGTTAGCAAAACTGAATGTTTGTTTAAGTCCTCTTTACATTGCTTACTTTTGTCAAAATCTCTGCAAGAGATGACCAGCTCTACATGTTAATTACTGTTTGTTGTATTGAGTTTGTGCAGATGTCCCCTGTTATGCCATTTGCATAAACGCTGTTTCATGAACCACAGTGTAAGGGAATCAGATTCATTGTAGTTGGTATTCAGGGTGAATCTTTTTGGGAAGTATTTTCTTCGATCAACTGACTGCCATTCGACTAAAGAAATGGTAGTGCTTCTGTGTAAGGCAGTAATAATACTTATTTTCATTATCAATTAACTGTTAATAGTGACATATGACTTTGACCTTTGGCTTTAGGCTTGCCGTTTATATGAAACCAGATCCAGTCATTGAATCAGATGGGAATTCTCAAGAGGCATTACTTTATTGAACTGATCGTTGCTCACTATATACAAACAGACATCTCACATCAGCCATAAACAAACAAGTCTAATTACATTAGTATCGTGACAGGGCTGACCATTGTGCAGATGGATCATGCCTGATCCACTTCTTGATGTTCTCCTAAGAAAATTAAAGACCATTTGAAACCCTTCATGGGCTGAATGGTCTTCACTAGACGGATAAATGCAAAAGACTGTTGCCTGTGAGGCAAATTTAAAAACCAAGGACTCCCTAAAGCATTTATATTGGAGAGCATATGAGGTATGTCTAAGGTTTACTAGAAGCATAGATGGATAAAAGCTTTATTAAGCCTTATGGGAAATTGAAATCGATGCTTCTGTTTAACAGATTTCTTGTCTGAAAATACTTATTTTCCTGTGTAGTAAATGCAGAAGAAACCTCCATTACGGAACCAGGTTAAACGGACAGTTCACCCCAAAATCAAAACCGGTTACTTAAAATAATCCACAGACTTTGTTGTGAGCAGAGTTGTTCAAATGTTTTGTTTTGTTTTTTTAGCTTTGAGCTCCACCAGCTGAGTGCCGTATAGTCCCATTAAATAATAAGAAAATAAAATGCAGATACTTCTCTTGGAAAACTCACACCACAACAATCCAGATGCATAAATAGCACTAAAGGTTAAACTTAATAAGGGTTTTTGATTTTGGGATGAACTGTCCCTTTAAGTCATGCTCGGCTTCCACTCTCCTCTGATGACCAAATCCTGACAAAACATTTTTAGTGCTGTTTCCTCAAAAACAGGTGCCAGTTTCTAACCTCAATATATTCATTGCAAAGATTTCTAAATTATGTCAATCTCCAAGCTGCAAAGGTACTACTAAGTATCAACTGCACCGATATCATTCAGTGGTTCTCTACTATGGGAGTGGAGAGCTCTGAAGGCCCGATACATACGGTGAGAAGAGGGACACTATTTGCCCAATATTTGGGGGAAATGACATGGTTGTGTAGGGCCTAGTTGTCCACCATCACTGAGCCTTGTCAGCCAGGGCAGCAGCAGCTTCCTTCTCTTTTTGTAGTTCCTCCCTCCATCTAGCTTTCTTCTCCATGTTTTGACCTGTCAGGGACTCGTGCCTGCTTACAGCCTGCGACAAAATGAGACAGATTTAGATCTGAAAAATGTCTGATGTTGCACGATATTTATATTTACCCTGAAATACATAAGAAACAGCAGTAACATTTAGATAGTTTGTGTAGAACAAACAACTAAGACACAGCTACAAGCATAAACTGCTTTTCACATTGTTGTAAACTGTTCAACTAAGATGTCCCCTCCTGGTAAAAACAATGTATGCGAACAATATGCAGTCACCCACTGTCACTCACCCTTTTGCCCAGGAAGACCATCAACAGACAGGCCCCTATTGTGGCCCCCATCATCACATAGCAGGCTTTCACTCGGACTTTGTTTCTGGCAGCATCAATCATCTCGAATCTGTCGTACAGGCAGGTGCACAAAGAAACGTCAGAGTAGCCAGGTATCGAAATTGTTGTTTTTTTGTTTTGTTTTTTTAAATACTGGACTTGACCGAGACGAGGTCATCAGAAACAATATGGAATACATCAGTGTGCAAGTTCTTTGTTGAAATGTTGTGCTGTTTATAAGCTCAGCACACTATTAGACGGGATGTGCACGACGTCATGCATCGTATGAATGTAAGTAATGTCAACAATCCCCACCAGCTATTCATGCTTCTCTCAGTCACCTGACGCTCATTCTTGGGTCCTTTACACATTTGGGTCAACACAGGTGAGGGTTTCTTTATACTGAGCCTTGCTTCATTGTGAGTTTATATGGGTGACAATCAGGTCTTTTTATCACTGCAGCAGATCAGATATGACCTCCACCCTGATGTCAGGGACCACAGTAATTACCTCCACCCGCAAACAGACGCCTTGTCTGAACTGCAGGCGTCTTGGAACATCAACTCCTCGCAGCAGCACCACCACTCATCCAGTTTGTCAGCTCTGTTCTTGTGATGTATCTTAACTAAACCATGAAAGAGCCAATCATTTGCGAGTGTGCTAGGAGGTCTGGTATAAACAGGAAGAGGCTACTTACGAAACAAATGCCGGTATCTGTTCTGCGGTCTTAAAGCGTCCTGACCAGACCAGAATCTTCTTGTCCAGCTCCGAGGGTCTGTAGCCTGGGATTCTGAACCCAGCACGAGTTGCTGTAGGAAAGAACAAAGCACACGTTAGAAAGAACAAACAGAGTTTAAGTCCACAAATCCAAATCTTGGACAATAAACAGTGAATGCGGAGAAGTTCAGTTTCACATGCCCCAGTCATTAGCTCCATCACCCCAGACTGTGACCCCACGTCCTGTGTGTCTCCTACATTTACATTTAGTCATTTAGCAGACGCTTTTTTCCAAAGCGACTTACATATGAGGAAGACAATGGAAGCACTTATAACAACACACGGTAACAAAATGCAAAAGTGCACTAAAAAACTAGTCTGTTAAAGCCCAGCACAGTATACAAAGCTAAGGATAGGAAGGGTTTTTTTGTTTTTTAAGAAAAGAGATAGAAAGGAAGTAAAAGTTAGTTTGTCAGATAGGTGTTGAAGGAAGAGATGCGTTTTACAGGTGCTTTTTAAAGGTGGCTAAAGAATCTGCTGATCTTGTAGGAACAGGCAGATCATTCCACCAATGTGGAACGGATCCAGAGAAGGTGCGCGAGAGGGATTTTTTTTCCTTTTTGGCACGGTACCACCAGACGTTGTTCGTTTGCAGAGCACAGGGACCAGGCAGGAACATAGGTCTGTATTAGCGAGCGAAGATATGATGGTGCAGAACCAGTGGTGCTCTTGTAGGCCGAGAGCATCGCTTGGGGACTAAAAAACCTTTCACCCACTTGATATGGCAACAAGTGATCTGTGATGTACAACATCCTCTGGCAATCAATACGTCTCTCTGATTTGTTCTGAGAAATACAACTACTTAAAATAGTTTGGTTTTTTTTAATTAATCATAAAGTAAGATTATTAATGTCACACCAGATTGATCTAGGCCATCAATTTTCCTTTTTAAAGCTATTATTGGTCATTCCTAAGTTTATCAGCCATAACAGTATTCTGGATTAGAGGTGAAAAGAGCAAATGAGCGGTGGTGAATTTCTGTGGTTGAACTGGATATTGGTTTGTGGTGTTGTGCATGTGTGAGACCAAGAAAAACAATAGAGATTCTGTCTGGCTATGATCCAAATGTCTACCATGTGCCGGGGCTGCAGGAGGAGGATCAGCTTTGGCCTCCTGTGGTTTACTGCACATCCCTCTGTGGCTCCATGTTTCAGTCACCTGTCTGCACCTCGGACCTGTTGAGATATAAAATAAGAAAGTACACATAAGTGTATTGGATGTAGTCTGAATCATAACTAGGGCTGCAAATAATTATTTTGTTTTATACTGGTTTTACCTGCTGGATTTTCTAAGTGAATCATAAAATGTCCATTTGCATTTGTTAAAGCCCAATGTTGCTTGTTTTGTCCAACCGACAGTCAATGATATTCAATTTACTATCTACTACTAAGAAAAGCAGCAAAACCTCACAAACAGAGAGACTGGAACTGCGAAATCTTTGTCATTTTTGCTTGCAAAACAACTTAGATGATCAGAACAGTTGCTTATTAATTTACTGTACTAATTACGTCACCTCTATTCATAAACACATATAATTCATCACAAAACTCCACAGCAAACAACTTTACACAAATAAGTCTGTGTTTACAAGACGCATCATAACATATGAAGGGCAGACCCAATGTGCTGCCCACTTTCAAAATAACACGGAAGTGTGACAGGTTAACAAAGCCTAGAAATATCGTATAACGATAAAACAAAAACGTTTACTAGGACAAAGTATTTTAGTGAGGCTTTTTATGGGATGGTTAAACATGAACACGAACTACAAATTTCACAACACTGGAACTAACGTTACTGTATAACTGTCGACACACCTAACAACATAACCTACGTTCACTGTCGAGTCACCACGCAAGAATTAAGTTACTTCAACTATGGTCATATCAAATGTGCTAACGTTAGTGTGTAAGTTTATTCAACTAACCAACTTTAACGTTAACTACAGCTCCTGATGTAACGATGAAGCTGCAAATACCAAGTGGAAGAAGAGTTATTAATCGAGAGCAACATAGAAGTTCAAGCTAACGATACGAACCTATAAAGTTTCCAATGGACAGGCGAGGTCTGACGAAATTCATGTTTTTTTGTAGATACAACGTGTCTATCAAGCCATGAAAGTGCGGCGCTGCGCTCGTGCTCCCCGTCAGCTGTTGAAAGTCAATTGGCTACACCGTCACCAACTGCCCAAGAGGACCCCGTCACATAAGCATAGGCGCCCGTGTCGTATGCCTGATGATAACAATCATAAAGGGCTTTTTGTTGTTATGGTTTGTTTATGGTTAGGCCTCACACAAATTACTATGTGTATTTGTTAGATAGTACGTTTATTTAAGTAGAGACATTGACTTTTGAGTTAATCCCCGATGACGCCGCTAATATTACAAATGAATGTGGGAAATATAATAGCATGTGGTTTTATATGTAGCATGACCGAGGTGGGTTTCATTTAGGCACTCGCCTGAACAGTCACCCCGCGTTGTGCCTGTGAGGACCCTGCGATCCACTATGGCGTCCTCCGGTGGAGTTTTAAACTGTGAGGACTTTTCAATGTTCCAGGTAATTTTAACGACTGATTAATCGATCTGTGCGGACTTGGCACGGAGTGGCAGCGGCCCGAATCGTAGCGTTGTGGAACTGTAGGCGCCGTGTTGTTTATGTCCTGTGTAACGTTAAACCAGCGAATGAGTGACCCTCCTGCTCACTGCTGCTCACAGTGTGCTGCAAGAGTTCAAGGAGCCAGACTGAGAACAGGCTGCTAAGACTGTTTAGGTCACTCTTTGCATAAACCTAAATTTTCATTGGAAATATATGAGGGGAGTCATTTGATGCAGAGGTGTGAAAAAAAATACAGCTGATGTGCTAAGGGTTTGCCCAAATGTGGGGTAATAGAGCACAAAAAGGCTTGGAGGCAGGCTGAGCTCCACGTCTGAAAAATATTGCAACTATGAGAAGTTGTTGTCCAAGCAAGTTTGTGTTCCTTTGGTTTTTTAGTGCCTACACTTGTGCACAAATGTAGAACATTTAAGATATTTTACCACTTCTCTGCACGGCCCACAGAGAGACTAACCTTCCTCTGTTTCTGTTGTTGATTCCCTGTAGAGGTGTTGACAAGAAAACAGTTTTAATATTGTTAAAATGATTAGTTGATTGAGGAAAAAGCAATAATTTCCAGTTCTGAAACTCAATTTCATTTGCACAGTTCACAGTTTACAGCTTCACCAACATGTGGAGACAGGCTTGGTTTGGCTGTTATAGCAGATGTAGTATTTAGGTTGACGTCAGGCTGCGCTCTGACAACAAGAGATTAGTTAGGAAAAAAATTACGTATTGCAGTATAACATACGTTTGTTGTGACCTTGAAATCATTGCTCTGATGGTTTGAGTTTAACTGAAGCTGCTGACTGTGTCTTTTGCCCCACTGTGTGTTTCTCAGGAGGTGCTGAAGGTGATGCGCACCATAGATGACCGCATCGTCCACACACTGAACACCACCGTGCCCACAGTCTCCTTCTCAGGCAAAGTGGATGCCACACAAACCTGCAAACAGCTCTATGAATCTGTGAGTGTGACAGTTATGACTAAAATAACGTGTCTGTGTGTGTTTTGGGCTGTGGTAAAACTTTCAAAGTATTACCTCCTAGCCTTTTCATATCATACTGTAGCAGTTGCTTTCTTGTAATAACCTTGTGCGTTCGACAGATGATGGAGGCCCATCTGAGCAGAGACAAAGCTATCAAGTCCTGTATAGCCAAAACGTCTGAGGTTGTGGGACAACTGCGTGAAGAAAGAGCAAAAGACTGTGAAAACCTTGCACTCATCAAACAACTCAGAAAGGAGCAGACCAAAGTAAGTCCTGTTTCTAACACTAGAGGGCTCCAAACACCACCAAGCTGTAAGATTATGAAAAGAACAATACTAAATCACTGGAGTGGCCCTTTTTAATTGTCATTTTTTCAATATAGTGAGCACCACAAACAAAATTATTTTCCTCTCCATTGTGTTGGTGTGGCGACAGAAGAAATAATCTGAGCCACCGTCTCATCTGTACAACTATCTGCATGTCTTTAGAGTTAGTTTTTATTTTTTTTTGCAATTTAGCAATTGCAATAGCTGACCCTTCTAAGTGGAGTTATGTAAACAATTCTGTAGGAGACAGAAATGATTATTATATATGTGTATAACTATTCTATCATCATACTTTCAGTGAAAAAAATACATGTGTTAACGCATTTTTTCCTTCCATGTCTCCAGTTAAAGCTCATGCAATCAGAGCTTAATGTTGAGGAAGTTGTCAATGACAGAAGTCTAAAGGTATGCTCACTGTTATCAGTAATTTGCCCACAATCTCTTATAATCACACATAAATGATCCATCATTATCTTATATGTTACTTATTCCTGCTTTCCTTTGTTCAGATTTTCAGTGAAAGGTGCAGAATCCACTACACACCTCCGAAGGTGAAGTGAAGCCCCGTCTGATGAGGGGAGCTGCTTCACGCGAGGCTCGAATCCAGACTGGAGCTGAAGCTGTGATAGGACCTGAGTCCTGACTGCAGGCTGTTCACCATCCAGACCACTCTGACCTCTTCTCCAACACACTTATATTCCATTGTGATTATTGTATTGCATTGCAACAGTTGTAAAGGAGTCCTCTGTGTGCTTCTTTAATGAGAAACATTGTACAGAGTTTTTTAAAAAGACAATGAAATGTTTTCAAGTGACGCTTGTTGTCTGTTATTTTAAACAGTGTTTGGCATAACATTTTGCACAGACTTTCATGGTTCCCAAATGACAAAACCTAAAGGTGATCCTTTGACTTTTGATTTTGCTCAATTTAGGCAAGTTGGCTCTCAGGATTTGCTGTCAGTGTTTGTTTAGATTATGTATGCTCCCCACTCATTTTTTTAAAGTATTTATGAAATATTTCACAACACAACACTTGTCAGACTTTCTCTGTAATCAGAACTCTCAACTTGAGAAGGTTTTTAAAAGAGTTGATCACAGTGAAGTTAAAAATCTATATCCATGTTAAGGTTTGCGTGAACTAAATGGATTTATTTACCTTTTTTTATTGGTAACAATTTCTGCCAGCCAAGACAGCACCTATTATAGAAATCAGATATGCAGCAAATGATGCATATAAGAATCACAAGATATACAGACATATTTATTCTTTCATTATTTCTTTATAAAGTAGTGCTTTCAACTTGCTCCTTCCTAACACCAAATATCTAAATCTTAAAGACTAAAATATTATATATTGTAACCTAAAGCAAAATTGCAGTGTAGAATAATTTCAGAATAAAGATGCATAGAATTTAATATGAGATTGCAGCCAGTAAGTATTTACCTGTTGAAACAGGTTGTCATCTTTGTTTTCGTGCTGCTGTACACCATACAGCACAACCTCTCCTCCATTACACTGAAATGATTGGGTGAAGTGATATATAATGTGTAATATATAGTTCTGAGATAAAGGAGCAGAGTATTTTGATATGAGACTGCACCTATTCAGCTAAGAAGACTTGTTAATGTCAGGAAAGCAGGGAAACTGGACATCAGTCAGTGTCAGTGTACTTCCAGTTAGAGTTATGGTTTCACAGACGCCTCAAAGATAAGAAAGAATCCCTTTGAGTGAGCAAAATGGAAAAACCGGTTTAGACCAGTTATGAGACAAAATAGTCACATATTTAGGGGAAAGATCACACTGTGATAGGGCAGTGTAAGTGTGTTTTCTTTCATGGCGATGTTCACTTGGATTGGATGAAGATGACTCATCCAAAACAGTTTTTTGAACCGATTAGATAGCAGCATATTTTCATTTAAAACTTTGTGTAATGCTAAGTTTAGGCACTCTCTTTTGGGATGTTGTTTGCAGCTAACTGCTTGCAGACTGCGATTTTCAGAACAAAAGAGGTCCATGTACATGCTTATTTTTTATCTTCTAATTACATTAAATCAACTGAATCGAGGATTAAGTCTCTGTTTGTTTTCTGTCCTGCAAATAAAAGAACACTCTTACAGTTAGTATTTGAATGGTGATCCTCTCCACACCTTTCGTTGTCCCACTTTGTTTGCTAGCCAAGTACTTACATGGTCTGCAAGAAATCTGTCTTCACATTCAAGATGCAGCACTTGCTATTAAAAATCACAACGAATCTCATTTTCTGATGCATTCTTTATTATTCCTTTACAAAATAGTTCATTCAACTTCCTCCCTTCCAAAGCTGAATATCCTCAGATACTGTAGGTGTATTAATACATTGATGAAAAACTGCTTATAACATTACTGTAAAGGAATATTATTGTATATAATTATATCAGGATAAAGACGCAGTGAATTTAGTTATGAGGCTGCAGCCTGGAGGCAGAGAGCACTTGAAACAGGCTGTGTGATCACATTAAAAAGGTACAATGGGATCTTCTTTGTGATGGCTCTCCTGTACACCAATCAGTTCAATTTTTCCTCCATTACATGGCAGGTTTTGGAAGACTTTCAGATGAAGGTAACTGCTTCCTCCCACGTGAACCTGCATGGAAGAGAATGTACATCTAAATACATATATGCATCGTGATCTTGTGTTGTTGAGCAGTGAGGATCTTCTGCCATCAGATATCTGCTAGCGACTCACCTGGTTGTCATAATGAATTCACTCCATAAACGCACACATCTGAGGCTTACTTACTTCTCTTTCACATAAATAATATCACAATATTAATTACCTTGATGAGGTAGTTATTTCCAGCCACAACCTGACTCCCGTATTTAACTGCTCTGAATTCCGGATATTTCTTGTTTGTCTTTCCCTCCACTTGGGACTTCACCTGTGTATGAATGAAATAAAATGTGAAATGCAGACCAGAGAGTTGTGCGTTGAGGTCGTAAAGAATGAAGGTAGACTGAAGCTTACCTGATCACAAATCTTCTGAGTTTCCTTAGTGGCCTCCTTTGTCTCACTGAATCCTCCAAGCACTTTAGCCATTGTCACAATGTCTGTTGACGTTAAAAGAGAAGTCAACTGACTGCTTTTATGAGTCTCAAGTGTTTAAAAAGTTTATCAAATGTACATGTATTTATACAGAGTAACCACACCTGGATACACGCAAAGGGTGGCGCCACGACGTGTTGGGTGGACCTACATGTGTGACAAGGGGTGGCAGTAGTCGTTTGGACTTGTCTTGGAAACCGGAGAGTGGCTGGTTCAAGTCGAGGACGAACTAGTTAGTACGGAATGTAGACTGGTAGCTGGAGAGGTGCCATTTTACCTCCTGGGCACTGCCAAGGTGCACTTAAGCAAGGCACTGAACACCAAACTGCTAAGGATGCCTGTACATGTGGAAGCAGTAGTGGTGCTACAAGTTTAACTAAATTTCTCAGCAGCGTGGTGGTATGCATCACTGTTTTCTAAATCAAATAGCTTTTCAGTAGCTTAGCTCTTTTATTAAAAAAGTAGTGCGGTATTGTCCACACAAGTTACATTTTCCCAAGCCTTTCTGAAACTCGTTCTGAAATAAAACTGCTAAGGATCAGTAGGTGATGCCATCGTCATATGGACGTGTAAGTGTAGCCGACAGATTTGGATGAGGAATTTCTTCATCATAGGTCATATAGCATACAGTAGATATGTTGAGTTTGAGTGTGCTTGTCCATGCATCTCCCGTAGGCTTCAATAGAACTGGCACCCAGCAAAGCATTAGAGGATTCCTTTCCTTGGTTAAGTTTAGGCAATAAAACGGGTTATGAAACAAATGAATCAGGTCTGTTGTGATTCAAGTGTTGCTTTTCTTTGTGTGGTATCTGATTTGTGAAATAGCTGCAGGCCATGGGTGTATGTCTTGGCAGAGAGTGAGATGAAAAAGGGTTGGACAAAGATATTTTCCCACAGAAGTAATGACAAACAAGTCTGTTCATTACTGTACTGTTTTTTACGTAGATTTGCATAATAACAAGGGGTTACATCTCACTATTATTTCCTGAATTTAAACATGACTCTGTTTAGGCATGCGTATACTGTATACAGAGTGTGTTGATGTTTTCTTCCACAGATAAATTACATACTTTAAAACTTTTTAAATTCTCCATCCCCATTGACCTGCCTGTGGGCTAGTCTTTACAAACTCATGATGTGCCGTTAAACATTATTCTAACCCACAGAACTTTAAATTGTAGTGGAGATCCCAAAGTTTCTAAAGATACCAAATATGTCAGGCTGAATTTGGGAAAATGTGTATAAGTTTATGCACTTAACATTTAAATGATTTCTATTTGCTGGAATGGTGCAGTCCATTCCCCAGTCACTGAGTAATATATTTATTAATATTGTTCATAAACATGGTATAGAAATGGTCAAAAGTATTCCTACTGAATTATAAAAAAAATATGAAAATATTAACTTAAAACATATATGTGATACATATTAGTAACTTAAAATAAGATGAAAATACGGTACTAATTAATTAAAATACCACATTCTAGCATGTCATTTCTAGTATCACTTTAAAATATTTATATGGCAATTTATGATTTTGCTCTGTTGTATTTACACCTTGTATCCTCGTGGTGTGCCCAATATTATCAAACATATGTTCTTTTGTAGCTACTCAAAAGTGAGTTTATGATATTTTTCTGATTTGATAAAATTATAATATCATTATAGAGAATTTCATTCTGTGCATTGTGTCCAGATTCTCTCCAAATATCTGGGAAGTTATTTCTCTGTCAGTCACAGGTGGTGAACAGAGCAGGTGGAATAGTCAGAAAACATCAGGATCACAGCACCCAGTCCGGTGCTGTACTGGCCTTTACTACTAGTTTACCACTGAGAAACCAGAGGCCATGCAAGCAATAATCCACACATAATATAATATATATTATATTTCTGGATTATAATTAATGATTCATTAATGTACATCACTTTAATTTTGCGGATGGTAAAGGCCGGGCTAATTTTAATTGGTTTATATACTGTTGTGTAACTTAATATATAATAATATTTATTTTTACTTATACAAATGTATTTAGTTAATGTATATTTTGTATTAATAATCTAAATATGCAAAGTTACTAGTAGCTAAAGCTGTCAAATAAATGTAATGGAGTAAAAAGTACAATATGTGCCTCCAAAATGCAGTGGAGAAGCATAAAATAGCATAAAATGTACCTTTAGCTTATGTACAGTACTTGAGTAAAGTACATTCCACCACTGCTTGTGGAAAAATATAGTCTGCGTTTTGATATCTTAATTCAATAACAGAATTCAATTAGTTTTGTGCCAATTAAAACAATTGTCAACAAACAAATCTTCTGAGTTTCCTCAGTGGCATCCTTTGTCTCACAGAATCCTCCAGGCATGTCAGCCACAGTGGCAAGGCCGGTTAAGTTAACAGAGAAGTCAGCTGTCTGCTTTTATGAGTCTCAGGTGTTAATTTTCAGCTGGTTATCAAGTATATTTATAATGTGTATGTACCCCTGGATACAGATTGGAATGCGGCTCTAATACATGACATTTTGGGGAGAGCTACAGTACATATGTGGTTGGTGTTTCGCATCCTTTATGAATTACTCCCCCCTAAAAAAGTGTTAAACTGTGACACTTCCCAAAAATTGTATGTTTCAAATTCTGTAAATTTAGATTCTGATCATCTGGTGCATCTTTAAAGCAGATATAATCAATACCTTTATATTAACAAATGATCAAATAACTACAAGGATGTGAAAGGTGTAGCTTGTAGTGACAAACACAACACAACAGAGAATTATCATTGTGCTCTACAGTTCCCCTCAGCTGTTCTGAGCATTTTCCGTTTATTGGTGCATTTAGATGTGTAAATAGACAAATGTTTGCTGTCAAATATGCCATAGTAACTTCATAAGGTGATAATATACCAATATGGTGTTACAGCTTCTTTCCACTGCCCCATTGTGGCTAGAATTCCTGATTCAGGTTTAAAGAAAAAGTTCTACATTTTGGGAAATATTTTTAGTAAAGTTCGATGAGTAAATTGTTACCACATTCAAATGTGTCTGTATGAAGCTAGAAGTAGGTTAGTTTTGCTTAGCATAAAGGCTGTAAACAGCAAGAAACAGCTAGCCAAACTCTTTCCAAAGGTTAAAAAACACCCATGTAGACCCATGTCTACATATAAACCTTATTCTAAGGTAATGAAAACACAACGATTATTATTTTCAGGTGATTATAAATCTTATATTCAATTTCTGCCAAAGGCTCCTCCTAAATGTTACACAGTGGTCCTTTAAGAAATCCAGATCAAGTATGGGCCAGGTCTGAAACTGTATGCGTTGAGTCGCTAATAACAGACAGTACTCATACACCATCTAGTGCTCAGAGGTAGGCCTATAAATCCATACAAGTAAAGAAGACAAGAAATAGACCCTCCAGAACTTGCCTGAGAATTGTCATGTTTTTAAGTTATTTTCAGTACAAAAGTAATCCAGTGATACTTGTCTGTACATCCATAATTCGGCATACTTTAATGTTGCCAATTTACCAAAATGTAAACAAATACAGGCTCGAAAAACGGGGCTCAAATTGTTGCCCACAGCTAACTCACTGACTCCAGAGAGAGCAGATGTGTTTTAGAATATGAAACAAATGTCACAACAGTGACAATTAAAGAGAATAGAAATATTAAGAAATAATTTTGAACAAATGCTTAACACAAGGTAAATCAGTGCCTACACCAAGCATACGTCAGATGATGAAGTCTGTGCACCAGCAAAGCTGTCAAGGCATGTATGATAAAATCACAGAACCCCTTATAACATCTTAGCTGGTGGAACAGCTGCAGCGAGAGTCAAAAACAGTGAAAACTTGTCATCAAATAGGACAGGCACAGGGCACTAATGGAAAACCTGTTTTGAACAACAGAGGGAGACAAACTCCAAGAAAAAACAGTAAAAGGTGAACATGGCATAAAACAGTAGAGAACTTGAATAGAAATCTATTTCCATAGTTGTTGGTTAAGATAAATTGTGTTATTCAATCATTTTGGAGCAGATAAGAAGAAGAAGAAAAATGTATTTTACTCTCAGACATTAAAGTAGCATATTTGGTTACTTTATGCTAAGTGAAAATAGCAGTAAAGCTCAACCAGTCAGAGTTGAAAGGTAAAAAATATTGATAGAAGTCTAAAAATTTAGACTTAATTTTCCTGTTTGCTCTCAAAGCTCTATAACCCCATATAAAGACTCTGCACCTGTCTTACAGTGTTAGTCACTTATTTCCTGTTTACATTCATTGTTACAGTATTTCATTTTTATTTAATAATTTTTTATTTAGTTGTTTATTTTAACAGGGACCATGTAGATTAATAAACATTTCTGTAAATGTGCCAGAGTTAGCCACAAGGATATCTGTAGTCACTGGACAGATGTTACAAAGTCATCGTATATGAGCATACAGTATAAGATGAAAACTATCAATAATAAAAGAGAGGAGAATATTTGTGTTACATTCAATACATAAATCACTCTGACACAATAAAAACAGGCCACAATAAAAGACATGTAGGAACATGAGGACTGACTGGTAACTGTAAGAACAATCGATGATGTGAGTAGGTTCGTTTGATCATCATCTTCTTCTTCAACATCTGAAACGTTCTAATTTGTAAAAATTGTTTAGTATTTGTTTGACATTCTAATCAAGTCTTATAGTATTTTATACAGATAAGAGTCAGATCAGATTTTAATGATTCCATTTTTTCTGTCTGACAAACCAACATGTTGCTCAAAGAGTTATCACTAATTATTCACTAATTCAGTGTTAGTTGACCAACTTGGTAATGTGTCAGCTGGCAATGAATTTACGTCCTGATGCTGTTAATTTCTAGTTTAAGGAGAGTGTTGTCTGTTTGTTGGCATTTCCTGCCAGGATCACTGGAGTTCCACACTATAAAGTCTGTATTATTTACTCTGAAAGTTCTCAATACTCCATCAAAGTTCACTGAAAGATTCCCACAACAAGACAGCAAGATAGATGGAAAAAGGTGATACTGTCAAGGTTTGGACAACTGGCAGCCAAACCACATAGAGCCTGTGTGAATCAGTATCAGTGGAAAACAGGAACCCTTGACTCATGACTTTTTGTCAATACATCTAATTGAACTTTGTTTCTTGAATTTCCCAACAGAAATGTCCTCACTTCTAAGATTTAAAGCAAAATTTTTAATGCTTTAAAACAAATAACGTGGCATAGTTGTGACTTAAAATTTGAGTGTGGAGTGCTGGGATTTTATATCTTTTTGTTTACAGCCACACAAGCTTTCGGTAAGAAAAGTGTGAAACAATGGGTTAGGGTCCCTCTCAGATTTTACTTAATCCAATTTGTCCTGTTTGTAAACAGGTGGCTGTTGGATGAATGAAACAAGGAGAATAGTCCAACATGGCCACTTTAATCCACATGCCTGTCAGTATTCCAGAGGGCAAACAACAGATAATAATAACACTTCATGGAACACGTTTTTGTTTGAAAATGTGTAACATTTATTAACACTGCAACAAAGGTGACTTTATAATATGAGTTTTCAAAGTATCATCAGAGAGATAAGATACCTAGAAAGGACTGCAGGGCCAAACGTCACATATCTGCAAGTTGTTTCATCTGTTAATGGGAACAAAATCCTGCAGCATGTGTTTAACAAAGAGGAACGCTAGTCACAAGATGGTATGTGACTGACATGTGAAGTAGAGGGACTCACAAATACGCTGACACACAACCTAATGTGGCTCAGCACAGCTGCCGTGTGATTAGTGGTACAGTCAACAGTTTCAACATTTCTGATTACGTAGTTTGCAGGATTTGGATTGGCTTGAGATGATTGCTTATGCAGATGAGATGATGAGGCTTGAGTTGATTTTATTTAAATGATTTCTATCGGGGAATAATTTAATTGTCCTGCCAGAAAAGTTGAAAGAATAGAGGCACAAAGTCATAGAGACCGTTTAGTTTCTGTGAGAGCAACTGAGTGCAGACTATAAATGTGATTGTATGTTCTGACCTGTGTGTTGAAAGTATGTAGCCTTTGCTGTGTATCAGCTATTCAGAAGCTATTCTTTACACACTGATCAGTCATCAAGTTCACGGTTCACCTCCAGTGCAATGGGATTCATAAAGGTTTAGCTTACACAATGTGTTTTTGTTCAAATGGAGGTATTTATATGCAAGTGACTCGTGCAAATGTCCTGAAGGTTGGGTGGCTCAGTGCCTGTGCAAATAATGCATTAATGTGTAGTCACCAGGTGTATGAAGCCTGAAGCCTTAAAATAGTTTATAATGCAACTAATTTAATTTACCTTTGAATGACACATTTTTTGGCATAAAGAATCATATTAATTATTTTAAGAATACACATATATATTCTTAAGCTGTTGACCAGATTGGGAATGAACAAGCAAGACAACTCTATGTCACTTGTCGTATGTGTTCAACGTTTATCATTATTATTTTTGCACTTTTTGTAACTGAATGCTTGTGTGGTCGGAGAGAAGGTCGTAGCACTCCACTTTCAATTCTAAGCCAAAACCATGCCACACAACCTGTTGTAAGATATCACGGTCTTACACCCTGAAAATGACTTTGATCACTGTACCAGCAGAATAATTCTGAGCGCCCTGCCCCTCCCTTATTCCCACCATTGAGAGGCGAGACTCTTAATGTATTGGAGATTTGATCAGACTTTGGCTTTATTGGGTGACTTTCAGGTGTGAAACCCTAAAAAAAAAAAAAGCACTGCACTTAAGTAGAGATTTGAAAAAAAATAAAAATTAAAATAAGCTGGAACCTACAAGAAAAGAGGGTTGAATAGTACAAAGCTCTTAATGGTCAGCCACCATATGTTAAGGAGCTCATAGTACCTTATTATCCCACTAGAACGCTGCGCTCTCAGAATTCAGGGTTACTTGTGGTTCCTAGAGTCTTCAAAAGTAGAACAGGAGCCAGAGCCTTCAGCTATCAAGCTCATCTCCTGTGGAATCAGGTCCCAGTTTGGGTTCGGGAGGCAGACACCATCTCCACATTTAAGAGTAGGCTTAAAACTTTCCTCTTTGATAAAGCTTATAGTTGCCTGGCTCAAGAGAGTCCTGAACCATCCCTTAGTTATGCTGCTACAGGCCTAGACTGCCGGCAGACTTCCCATGATGCTGGAGCTACTCATTTGTCCTTTTGGATCCATCCTCTTCACTTATGTTTTACAATCTATATATTTTTTTTATCATATTTATATATACTACAATTTCATAATTTTCATAACAATTGTAGGTACTATGACTTCTGGATCCGTTCTCTTTACTTTTGTTTTACAATCTACGTTGTGTCATTATGATTGAAACAACTCTGATCTTCTGTAGTGAATCTATTCTTTACATACGACATCTATTGCATATCTGTCACTCCTGGGAGAGGGATCCCTCCTCTGTGGCTTTGCCTGAGGTTTCTTCCATTTTTTTCCCTGTTAAAATGGTTTATTTAGGTCATTTTTCCTTATTCGAATCGAGGGTCTAAGGACAGAGGACATATGTTGTACAGATTGTAAAGCCCTTTGAGACAAATTGTGATTTGTGATACTGGGCTAGATAAATAAGGTTGAATTGAATTGAATTAGATAAGACTGACTGTATGGTAGCCTACTTAAATGATACAGGCAGTATCTACAAACATGGACACAAACATATTCTTAAAGTGACCTTTAGATTTAGTCATTTAATCTCACACTGTATGACTGCATCACGCATGATGTTTGATGTGGGATCCCATTAGAAGTACACAACAGGGTCTTGGTGGCTCTTGGATTGCTGCATATCACGCAGCTCAATACGTGGGAGTCTTTCGTAAAAACGGAGGTGAACATGATCGTCTCCTCCCACATGAACCTGCAATGAAGTAAAAATATTGATTATAACCGCTTTAAATCTCATTTGATCTTGATGCTAGTAAAAGTCTTCCAGTCATGGAAAAAGCCCCCCAGAAGTCCTGAAAGATAATCTTGTGCGCACAACATAAAAAAAAAATCATGTTTCAGGACACAGTGCTTTATTGTGCTCTTTGCCTGGTAAACAATAGTTACCTTAATGAAGTAGTTGGTCCCGGCCACTGTCTGCCTCGCGTAGCTCTTGGCTGTGAAAACATCATAGGTCTTCCCTGCTTTTTGCTCTGCCTGGGCCTTTACCTGAGCAACAATGAGGTGATAGCAACATCTACATGAAACACAGGCCCCGTTTACTGTGTGTGCATAGTTTTGAGGTGAGAAAGTGTAATAATAATAACAATAATAATAGGCCTATATATTCCTTTTTTCTACTTACCCTATCACAGATCTTCTGGATATTTTCGTCTGCATCGACTGGCGAGGAGGTCCCTCCACACTTTATTGGCATTGTGACAGTTTTGAGTGGTGAAAATTAGAGAAACCGATTGAGTATGTTTCAGTGAGGCGATCCATTTGAGTCAGGGAATCATGACTGTATTTTCTAGTTTCATACGATTGTACCATCAGCGTAGGGGAAGATAGGCTACTTTATTTAACGGACTGAAACAACAAATACAGTCTCTGAATTGTAAATAACCATATAAACTACTTTTATATTTCTATCTTAAATCATCGAAAGTATCAGGAAGGAAGGTTTTTAAGATAGGCTACATTTAAATATTCTGAACATAAATTGTCTTTGTTCGCCTTCAATACAGACATGTCGGTTAGTTCAAGGTTTGGATGTGTTTGGACATGATAGCTGACCAGACAAGTGTTCCAACACACTTCTGGGAAGCTCCCATTTCCAAAGATAGACAGGAGGCCACACTGCAGAAGGGTTTAAAAAACGTCCCATACGTGTTCAGTGGACAGGTTTTGCAACCATGGGTGTTTCATTTAAGTTTCTAGGACAAGGATTAGATTTTAAAACAACACCTTGACAGGCTCTTTTAGGCCTACATTTAATTTCTGCCATATACTCAAATTAGGATGAAGTCGGGTAATTTGGGACATCAGTGGGAGAAAAGAAGCTTTTACATCTTGTTCTCTTTAAATATTAGCAGCCAATCACCAAACATGTTATGGCATTGTTGCTACAAATAACTAGGATGAGCGGAGCAAACATAAAAACAAATGTCTGGTCCCAGAACTTGCAAGGTAGTCCTTGTGGCATGTTGATTTTCTCTTTTTTTTTGGCTAAAACAATACAGATAGGGGTGCACAGTGGCAGAGCGGTTAGCGCCACTGCCTCCCAACAAGGAGATTGTGGGTTCGAATCCCGGACCAGACCACGGCCTCCCTGGGTGGAGTCTGCATGTCCTCCCCGTGTTACTGTGGGTTTTCTCCGGGTTCTCCGGTTTCCTCCCACCGTCCAAAGACATGCATTAGGTTAATTGGTCACTGTGCGTGAATGGTTGTCTGTCTAAGTGTCAGCCCTGCGACGAGTTGGCCACTGTCCAGGGTGTACCCCGCCTAAGGCCCGAAGCCACTGGGATAGGCTCCAGACACCCGCGACCCCGAACGGGAACAAGCGGTAGAAAATGACTGACTGACTGACAATACAGCTATAACACCAAAAGTGGTTGTAGGATGTTGCATTGTATTAGCTGTTGGACTTCTAATCAAACTATTTTCATGATACGCTTGACTTTTTATGGGAAAGGGTTTTGAATGACTGTCCCATTTTGCATTAGGAAAAATGGGACAAAAGAATTAAGCTAAAATGGGACATCTTTCCGAAGTGAAACCAGCATGTTTACCAGGTATAAAATCATGAGTTACTATGCTATTGTGTGCCACCCTGTCATATTAGAGATATTTTTTGAATTTTTGGCACTTAAAAATATTAAAGATGATGCAGTGAGTCCATATCAGCCATAATAGTCCAGTATTAGCCATCATTGTTACACACATGCAAGCACACATACATGCACACACAACGCGAGCGTTTTAGAATAATTATGGACTTGAACAGTGGTTAATTAAAGCGGTTGATGGATATACCTTTGAGACAAATAGTCATTTAATTTCAAACTGTATGACAGCATCACACATGTATTGTGGAAAAGCCTTTTCCAGATCTTCCCTGAAGGTGTCTGATGTTTACTCTGTAAAACCCTTTTTCATTACACTGTCCGCCAGCTAAAGACACGCACCCTGGGCTGCAGCTATTTCACAAATCAGATACCACAGGAGGAAAAGCAACACTTTGTAGAATCACAACAAATCTGATTCATTTATTAATGCGTCTTGTACAAAATTGTTCCATTTTGACTTCTAACATCATGAACTACAGTTTGTAGGCCCTATACCGTATGTTACTACATGTTAACAATGGGAATAACATTGTTTTATATATTGCAGAAGAAAAGGCTGATAACTAATTATAATGAGACTGCAGCCTGTAGGCACTGATGTTTGATGTGGGATCCCATTAGAAGTACACCACAGGGTCTTGGTGGCTCTTGGATTGCTGCATATCACTCAGCTGAAGGTCGCCTCCATGACATGGGAGTTTTTCGTAAACTCGGAGGTGAACATGATCGTCTCCTCCCACGTGAACCTGCAATGAAGTAAAGATCTTTAAACCTGCATTCCCATATTTTTTCGGCCACTTGGAGGAAGCAGAAACAAACACAACAAACACCTTCTTCTAAGATATGATATTGATGTGGCAAACTTGTTAGCAAACGGTTGCCTCAACACACAGCCAGCAGACACTGAGCAACATCAGCATTTATTTGGAGTCACGATGTCGTCCACCTGAAGAATGTGCTGTAATATTCACTCTCCTGTTTTGGTCCCCACCAAATCCTGAGTAAAGCATCTGGCACCTTAGCTGTTAAATGCTCCTCCATGTTCACCAGTGAGACGTTATCGTGGTCTGTCTGCTGTTTGCTGCTGGACAGGTAGTGTACAGTGGGGTTTTAGAGCTTTTACGCCTGCTGAGTCCAGGACGGGTTCAGTGAACCACTTACTTAAAGTTGCTGGCCAGAAAACCAAAACAATAGCTGAAAGTCGCTGTAAACCTTCATAGAAATGAGGGGAACTCCAGTGATAGTTCCCTCTTCCTACACAACATATCTTTTATTTATCACACTTTTACACATTTTGGGTTTATCATATCCACAGTTCATCACTACAAGCCACCACTTTCATCCATTGTTTGTATAAAAAATGTATTCTAACCGCTTTAAATCTCACACATCTGCTCTTTGCCTGGTAAACAATAGTTACCTTAATGAAGTAGTTGGTCCCGGCCACTGTCTGCCTCGCGTAGCTCTTGGCTGTGAAAACATCATAGGTCTTCCCTGCTTTTTGCTCTGCCTGGGCCTTTACCTGAGCAACAATGAGGTGATAGCAACATCCACATGAAAAACACTGGACCCGTTTACTGTGTGTGCATAGTTTTGAGGTGAAAACGTCAAAGTGCAATAATAATAATAATAATAATAACAACAATAATAATAGGCCTATATATTCCTTCTTTCTACTTACGCTATCACAGATCTTCTGGACTTTTTCGTCCGCATCAACTGGCGAGGAGGTCCCTCCACACTTCATCGGCATCGTGACACTTTGGAGTGGTGGAAATTAGAGAAAAGACGAACGAACCCGAGTGAGTCTGTTTTGTGAGGTGATCGAGTTGAGTCAGGGAATCACATGACTGTATTTTCTAGCTGCATACGGTTGTACTGTAGGGGAAGGTGCTTTCGTAAACGATGTCACAGACCGATTAAAACAACAAATGCAATCTCTGAGTTGTAAAAAACCATAAACTACATTTATAGTTCTAGCTGACATAATTTAAAGTACCAGGAAGGAAGGTTAAAATATATATATTCTGAACAAACATTGTCTTTGTTCGCCCTCTTCACAGGCAGAGTGGGTTAGTCCGAGGCGTGGCTCTGTCGGATGCGTCAGCTGACCAGATGAGTTCAACACTGCCCGGAAGTGACATGTTGCAACTCTCAGTCAGCGAGCGCTGGTAGGACTGTCATGCAGAATCGTGTCGGTTCCGTGTGTGGAGAGTTTTGGGGATCAGAAATGAGTCATGCACTAACTAAACAGCTCCATAAGCGCTTCTTGTTCTTTGGTCCATTTCCTCTTTTAGCAGTCGTTTCTTCTGTGCTGCAGATCCAAAGCTTCCACAAATAAACAGTCGGCCACGCAGCAGGGGTGGGGCACGAAGTCCCCCGGCAGTCTAGGCCTGTAGCAACATAACTAAGGGATGGTTCAGCCCTAACTATAAGCTTTATCAAAGAGGAATGTCTTAAGCCTACTCTTGAATGTAGAGATGGTGTCTGCCCCCCGAACCCAAACTGGGACCTGATTCCCCAGGAGAGGAGCTTGATGGCTGAATACTCTGGCTCCTGTTCTACTTTTGGAGCCTCTAGGAACCACAAGTAACCTTGCATTCTGAGAGCGCAGTGTCCTCGTGGGGTAATAAGGTACTCAGAGCTCTTTAAGATACGATGGTGCCTGACCATTAAGAACTTTGTCAGTGAGGAGGAGGATTTTAATTTACATTCTGGATTTTACAGGGAGCCAGTGCAGAAAAGCTAATATTGGAGAAATATGATGTCTTCTTTTCGTTCCCTGCCTAGTTCTTGTCAGTACACGTGCCGCAGCGTTCTGGATCAACTGGAGAGTCTTAAAGGACTTTTTCGGGCAGCCTGATAATAAGGAACTGTGATAATCCAGCCTAGAAGTAACACATGCATGGGCTATGCTATTGTGTGCCACCCTGTCATATTACAGACCTATTTAGTATTTTTGCCACTTAAAAAAACATTTAAGATGATGCAGTGAGTTCATGTCGGCCTCACTAGTCCAGAATTAGCCATCATTGTTACACGCGTGCAAGGACACATATGCATGTGTCTGTGCATGTATGCACACTTGCATGTCTCTCTCTCATACACACACACACATCCTGGTGGGGGAGGGAGGTATAGTTTTAAAGGGAAAATTAACATTTTTAATATCCATTGTAGATAAAATGACACAGAGGAAACATGCAGCAAAAGAACAGGGAAAGCATTGCAGAAAACTTGGAGGAAAGTATAATCAGTGGATGGAGGACAGACTGAAGGGTGCGATAAAGGGTGCATCTAAGGTTGCATAATATCTCTGATCTGCTTTTCGTTTGATCAAGCTTTCCATTTATCTTAACGCCCACCTGGCTTGGAAGGCATACAATACTCCCATCGTGTAACCTGGTTTTTCACTTCTAGAGAAATTAGTAAAATCTTACTGGCAAGATCACTGATGCCTAAAGTCACACAATCGAGTTCAGCCTTAAGCACACAGGTCGATAAATCAAGGAAAGCTTACTGCTCTGACCAACACATGATGGAGATGTACAAACGAGAAAATGGGAAACCCAATGAGGACATCTGCTGGGCAAGTGTGAGGAATCCAGGATCAGTAAGACGTTCAGCTGTGGCCAACATCCTAATCCTGTATCAGGATAAGTAGATCAATCAGTGTAAAACAGAATAAAATACCTCCAATTCTATATTCAGCCACCTGACCTAGTTGTACAACATTGTCTTTAGGATTTTGTATTGAATCGTTTCCTGCTGACGCCAATAAAGAATCCCTGGCAAGACGGACAGAACAATGGAGCCTCTGGATTCAGTTTTTAGTAAAGTAAAATCTGCAGGGAGCAGAGATTAGTAGTCTGGTTTACAAAAGCAAAAATCAATGATCTGTGAGAAATACACAATTTGTGTGGCAGAAATGTTTTTTTCTCTCTTCGTCTTTACCCCCTCAAATGCATCTTGTGACTGCTGGTGGCGTCCTGCAGATATTGTGATCGGATTAAAAACAAACCATAAAACACATATAAAACAAAGGGTTCTGCATAAAATCAAAGCATTAAATTTAACTGTATAAATGAAAAAGATGAAAATCCTTAATAGCACACCAAATCCCAACAGGACCACACAGAGTTTCCTCTTCGTTTGCCCCCAAAGAACACAACATATCCCGTTATTTCTGGCAAGCTACATGCTTGTTTCTTGGTTTACTTTTTATTTATTTTTTTTAAATCCTGTCCTGCTTGCATCTTGTGTCCTGACGCTGCAGGTACAGAAACGTATGAAGTTATAGGTCTGTGAGACCTACAACGTTTCCAGCCTGAGGATGGCAGCAAATGCAGCGCTGAGTGGGACATTTCTGAAGACGAAGAAGATACACGTCTGCGTGTTCTGCGTCTTCAGCGGGGCATGTTTCCACTTCGCGGCGCGCTGGTCTTGACGATGCTGTCCTGTGTGCTGTCGCGGAGCTTCTGCCGGGTTGTTGCGGAAGTGAACAGCAGGTCTTGGCCGAGTGTTGGTTCAGTTTTTCGGGCTTTTACAACTTCGAGTCCAACATGCGGAGAAGCACCGGACAGCGGTAAAGTTAAAACACATTTCCTGGTCGGTGCGCAACAGGAATCACCTTATCAGCTGGAACTTTAATGCCCTGCCGGCATATGTGCCAGTGTGTCTTTATAGTGAATTTTGAATCTGCTAGGTTTATAGTGGTGAAATGTCGTTTTAATGCGCTATTTGACTGCTACCACTGTACAAATGCAATGCAGCCCTGTCATGGCATTATTCGAGTCTGGCTGTATACATAGCCTGCTGCCTTTGCAAGTGTATAGGGGACATAATCCAAATCATAATGTAAACTTGAAAATTAAAATGTAATTCCACAGCATTACAATTTTCCACATAAATATGTGTTATTTGAGTACAAATTAAAATGAAAATGCAAGGAGGACATCAGAGGGAAAACCAGAAAATATTTTCTCCTTCAAATATGATCTCTGTGATGTTGCACATGTAGCTGCTGCGATGCAAGAAACATTTCAGACTCGATCTGACAGTAAAGTATCATCATCATCCAGTTTCACCAAAATCTGTGAAATCAGTGACAGTTCAGTACAGTTATAAAGTTGTGTTTTTGTATAGTCACAGAAAATAGTCATTGAAAGCCCATACAAGTATGTGAAAATGAACATTTGGATTATGTCCCCTACATGCTTCCATAGATGTCAGCCAGTGGTGGAAAGTAACAAAGCAGCCTACATTTACTCAAGTAGCTGCTGCATTTAAGTTGGCTACGATTTTGAGGTGGCCTGCTTGTACTTGAGTATTTATCATTTTTTTGCAACAATTCAGAGGCTAATATTGTAGCCTACTTTTTACTCTATTAGCTCCTTTGTGGATTGAGTTTAATAGGCCTACAAATTAACAAATTCACACAAAATATAATCAACAAATAAATTATGATGTAGCCTATTATTACAGTTTAAGATAAGATGAGACTTTATTGATTGTACTTTAAGTAAGCTATATTTTGATGCTTTTGAACTTACTACTACTACAACTTAAGTAATATTTTGAATGTATGACTGGTACTTAAGTAAAAGATCTGAGTAGACTTCTTCCACCACTGCAGCCAGCATTATCAAACTGAGTGCCCCGCAACATGTGATTGTTTGAAACGGAGAGTTTGGTTGACTGGCATTTTTGTTTCAAATGAACAACAATTGTCTGTCAGTAGAGAAAGATCTAGTTTATCCTCAAAGCTACAGCAACCTTGACCAGCACTACATGCTCCATACAACTAAGTTAACACAGGTTACTATTAAATGAATGGATGGTGAGTTTATAGGTTTTTATAGGCATCCGTAAAAAGGGTCCAGTTTGGCAAAGGTTGAATTTGTAATCTTTTATGTTTCCGCCTCAGCTTCAGTGGTGACCTACTCGCAGCTGAAGGCCATGCTGTCCAACCGTGACATTCAGTTATTTGATGTGAGAAATCCGGATGAATACCAGGCTGGACGCATTCCAGATGCTCTCAACATCCCACGTAAGTGTTTAAACATGTACGAAGTGGCAAAAGAGTGGGTTTTCTATGGGTTTTTACTTTCATATTGCTTGTGTGTATGTGTGTGAATATCAGTGGGCAACCTGGAGGAGTCTCTGAAGCTGTCCCCAGAGCACTTTCAGCAGAAATTTGAAGTGAAGGCTCCTGGGAAAGATGACGACAACATCGTGTTTCACTGCAGAAGCGGCAACAGGAGCTCCAAAGCCCTGGACATCGCCCGTCAGCTGGGATTTATCAGGTTAAACACACACATGAAACATATCCATCCAGTCGTTCAGTTATTACATGACCCATTCTAAGTCACAGGGAGCTTTCAAAGTGAGAGGACAGTTATTACCTAAAGAGCAAATAAATGAAAGTGACTCCTCTGTTTAACTCTCTGAATGAAATTCCAGGGAAACTGAAATATTTTTCAGTCATGTTAGGTCATGTGGATCCTGCTAAATCACATAATGGGCTATAGTGGAGTTATCCAGAACTATAAATGGCACATTTAATATTATATATTATATGTTATTTAATTATTAATCAGTCCTGGCTCTGCAACAACAGTACAAAGTCCTCGGATGCTGCCGTGCTTGGTTGAACACTGGATGAACTTTAAGTAGAAAAACAAACAACAGTGATAAGAGACTAAGCTCTAATCTTTACGCTTCTCTTTCTCAGGGCGCGACATTATAAAGGAGGGTACACTGAGTGGGCAGAACAAGAAGGAAAATGAATGATTCCGGGCTGAATTCTGCGCCTGAGTTGCATATCTTTATTAAAAATAATAAACTACAGAATATACTAAATGAGAGATGACAAGTTAGTTAGCCTTGAGCAACATTAAGTTAAGATTTTATATAATATTGACTGTTAAGTTACAATTTAGAATCACATTGATTGTTTCTTCACAAGGTACTCGTTTTATTCATATTAACTGTTGCTTTAAAGGTAAAAACCACTTGAAAGATTGAACTTCTTTGCCATGTTAAATTTTTTTAGCTAATGTTTCAACACTGTCATTAAGGTTTTGCATGTGCTGTGTATCCTTTTTATTCAGTTTGAAGACATATGATTCATTAAAAACTGATTAATGTGAAAGTGATTGATGTTGATTAAATCATACAGACATTTCAACGTGTCTTTGTACATCTTTTTGGACTTGCAGATTGTCCCAATTCTGAACGGCACACCAATTTTTTTTTTTTTACAGTTTCTTAGTAATTGTCATAGTTGGCTGTTTTTGTAGTTAGAATCTAAAAAAAATCAACATACTTAACCATTTTATACTTTTTAAAATTTTTAATAAAACAAAAAATCAAGCAGAAAAAAAAACTAAAATAGAAAAGTAAAAAAATAGTATGAGAAAATAATTTCAAAAAGAGAAATAAAAGGTGAGTAAATAAGAGAGAGTTAATAGATTCATTATAACACAACATAAACGTTCACCTTTCTGTTTCACTTTGTTTGTTTCTGGGCCTAAAACATTATTTCTTAGGAGTTTTTGTGTTCACAGGTGATTATTTTCCCTTTTCATAGACTTCCTTTAATCTGCTTGCCCATTCTCCTGTGGACGGTGCACCCATGCTGAGCTATTGTCCAGTTATATCTAACCAGATTAATATTTTGCAAATATGACTGTCTACAGTCTTAAGGAATTACTGCAGCCTTCGGATTCATTTGCAAGAATATGTCAAAACATTATTTATAAAAAGAAAAACTTCTAACCATTTATACTTACTGTTGGTATACAATGGTATGGTATGTTAACTGTTTTCCAAGAGATTTAATAGCTACTTCTTTGTTTTCTCAGGTGTTAAAAAAGCTGTTTTACAACCGTGCCAAATTAGTTTTAAGCTCCCCCATTTCCTTTGTGCAGTGCATGATGGGAAAATAGTGTCAAATCAAGAGATCACTCAAAATAAAGTGTTTTTTTTGTGTTTTGTTAGTAATACTCTTTTGACTGTATTTAATGTTGACACTTTTCCAGTGTGAACACACAACATACTTAACTTGATTATAGGTGTGGAATTCGTTCATAGTTGTTGTTTCCAATTCTGTAGTACATACTAATTGATACAGTATAATGTGTATTACATATCAGAGCTGCAACGATTAGTTGATTGGAACTTAACCCTTTTTTGATAATCGATTAATTATTCCAGTCACCTTTCAAGAAAAAAAAGCCAAAAACTCTCTGGTTTTAGCATCTTCAATGTGAGGATTTACTGCCTTTCTTTGTCCTTTATGATAGTAATACAAATATGTTCGGGTTTTGGACGTTTGGTCGGATAAAACAAGAAATTAACTGACTTCACGTTGGACTCTGGTACATTATAAAGGACATTTTTTAATATTTTTTGACATTTTAGAGAGAAAATGATAAATTGAGTAATCACCAGAAAAATTGATGAAAATAATTGTTAGTTGCAGGTCTGTT
>CM022493.1:14221773-14257483 GCA_011952105.1 Coreoperca whiteheadi
AAGGATGCTTCAACACATGGCTGGGGGATCAAACCGCTGACCTTCCGATTGGCAGGCAACCGCTCTGCCACCAAGCCACAGCTACAATCTTTGTGCTGTTTTTGCAGTGAGTTTACAAACAATCTGTATACTTAACTGATTTATACTAACAGGAAATAATACTTTTACTGTCAGACGTCAATCACACACAGTCCAGAAAAAAAGCCAAATAATTAATAGTATTTTCTGTGTTCTGAGGTGCTCCTGGAGCTGTTTCACCACAATTAACTATTACTGCAGCTGTGTGCAGCTCCTCCATCAACTGCACACTCAAAAGTCAAGGGTTTTTAAATATTCGTACAGGCTGTTTTGAGTTTATTGTGTCACATTTCTTTAGGGTGCAGTCAGGATTGGGGACACAGCAAGTGTTTGTGTGTGATAAAAGCAGTTCAATCTCTGGACCAGTAGATGGCAGCAAAAGTTCAACCAACTCTGAAAACGTTTATTTCCATTTTTTCCTTCAACTGTTCTTTATCATTATTGTAGCAATGCCCTCTCAGGCCTGACCTTCACACTGGTATTGGTCTAGACAAGTATAGATCCTGTGAGTAACAGCTCTGAGAGCAGCTGTCAAGAGCCCAATCTGCACAGGGACCATACATCCCTCATTCAGAGGGAAAGCAGATCCCACTCCTCCCTCCACCTTTCCATCCTATCAGCTCTCATCTGGCCTATTTGCAAAACATCAACAGTACAGCAGGTGTGTGTGTGTGTGTCACACACTTCTCAAGTTTCAAATGTATGGATTCATGCCAGCTACAGTGTGTATTAGGATCCTCTCCAGCTCTGCACTGCACAGGAGGTATTTGCCAGCCTGCTGCTGTGGAGAAGAAGGATGGTTCAAATTTCCAATGAGCACCAAGGACATTTGGGCACTTTTAGAGTATTAAAACACAACCTGACCACAGATTGGTTTTGGAAAATGATCAGTTTAGAGCGGTTTGTCAGCTGCTGCGGTTACATCGAAACATTTGTAATGAAATCTACAGTGAAGTTGTGCATGTGATGTCATTTAAGTATACAAATATCTGGAAACGTGGTCTTCATTTGCCTTCCAACTGACAGATTAATGTAGTGTTTTAAAAAACAACAACATTAAAATAAAACCAAGTGCCACAGAAATGTCTACGGTTTTTAAAAAAAATACAATTGGTACTGGTTGATACAGGAAAAAACACCTTCCCTTGGTACATTTCAAATTAGTTTGGTCCATATGTATTTGTTTGGTGTATGGCTCCTCCTGCAGGGCTTGTTACTCTTAAAATGCCATGTTGAATATAGCAAAATAAAGCACATTGGCTGGACGTATAAGGCTGAGATATAAGACACAAGCTCTAGGTACTTTTTTATCTGCACTGAGGCTTTTTTTTTCGCGTTTCTTTGTGTGAAAGGGGGTTGGAAAGGGACCCATAAGATGCCAAAGTCACAATAGTGTTTCTGTCAAAAACTTTTTCATGCATAGACTGACCTAATTTACGCTCTGTAGGTCTTGCTGGTCCTCTCATCTGGTTGTTTTATGAGGCCAACTTTAGGCTATTTTTATGGAATGTCACTTCCAGCAAAGCACGACCCAGACTGGTTCAGGGTCATGCTGAGGAATACAGTCATGGGACAGGATTGTAACACAGCTCAAGCATATATGATAATTTTAATAATTATTTAAACTAGATATTGAAGGAATAAACTATTTTATTCTGGATTTAAAACAGATGTTTTTTGGGGGGTGGTAATAATTCGAGTCATCTTCATTTACACTAAACGCGCAAAGTGAGACGCCACGCACACACGTGCGCAAAAATCTAAGCGTAAAAAAAAAGCTCAACGCGCGTTAGCGGCAGTCACAGAGCCGCAGAGCTTTGTGGGAAATGAAGTGAGTGCGCGGCGGTTCACTTGTGAGCTTCCCACATTCACATTCGCCTGTGCGCAATGGCACCGAGCGCCCCCTCCGCTCGCCTCGCTGTGCTGGACGCGGTGACCAGATAACTTTTAACTCTGCACGGACGATGCGTTTCCTCGATGGCAGCTGATGAATTCTTCACTGGGAAACAGTAACAGGTATGTAAGTCTGTTTAATTTATTCTGCATCAGGGGGAAAAGATACACTAAAGCATCATTAAACCCCCTTTTGAAATGCTGAATTCTTCTGCTGGAGTGTTTGTGCCTGATATTCAATTCTTATCTGCTGCTAATTGATTCATTCTGCATGTGCTCTGATAAATGATCATATCGTGTATTCTTCTGTTAATGGACCACCGTCTTTCTGGAAGCGTGATTGTGAAGCCTGATAAGGTGCGCTGTTTAATTGAATTTTACGATTAAGGTTCGACTCGCGCCGCAAATTAAGATTCCCTGGTAGTTATCAACAAAGCAATCAGTTGGTATCAGTTAGGTCTTCTGATGATTGATACGCAGTTCATTTATCATTAATCATGTGATAATGTAAGTCTTTAGGTTTCACTGTATATATATCCAGTTAAATACACTGACACCCCTATCCTTCCATTACATTCTTCGTAATGGCTTCAGAGCATACAGGCACAACAGTATGTGTGTGTGTGTGTGTGTGTGTTTGTGTGTGTGTGTGTGAGAGAGAGTGTACGTGTAGGCATGCTGTATGCCGTTTCACACATACACACTTGGTCCTGCTCATTGACATCGAGTGAGCAGGATCAGGTGGCGGTTAATGTGAGAGGGAGGTCCAGAGAACAAAAGAGCAAAGAGGCAAATTAGTTTAAATTGGCACTTGATCTACAAGTATAGCAAACCATTCACTGGAGCATTGTGCAGCCTTGTATCCTAAAGATTGGTGCATAGATGTGGTTTTATGATCTGCATTCCTCCTGACCTGTAACACCTGATTTTGTGATAAACCCAGTACTGCTCTCCCATTAGGAGACTTCAAGGTGAACGGTATCATTGGCTGTTTTTTCTTTGCTTCTTCAGATTCTCTTGTGGCCAATGATATGATACTGGAGCCATTGAGGAACTTAGTGGAATTACAGACTGAGGAAATCTTTAAAAGGCTCCTGGGTTTGAGCCAGGTCTAAAAATGATCCTAGTTTCTCAGTGTATTTCTTTCTACTTCTGTCACAGAAAGAAAAGGGCTCAACCGGGAAGGGGAGAGCTGGGTAAGATGGATTAGTTTGTTTAACATCGAGGCACAGGTGTGAGCATCACCGCAGCGCTGTTATTTGGACTCGGGCCAGATAGGGAGGTTTGGGAATTAATGAGAGGAAGGATGGAGCGCAAGGAGCAGAGCTCGGGACCAGAGCCAACCGGACCGCTCAGGATGGCAGCACTGACTTATTACCCCTCCCTGATGAGCTAACCTCTCTGACACTGCTCAAAGGAACACTGCCAGCCCCTCATTAAAGTTACCATCCTTCCTTTGTAGTTTCTGTTTCTGTTAGTTGTGTTAAAAGCCAATTACAGAAAGGAAGGGGTAACATGAAATGCTGACTGGAACAATCATAAATGCATTACATAATGTCGATGAAGTTTGCCGTTAAGAGCATGAATTTCTGCTGAGTCTTTATGGAGTTGATTGTCTATGTGGGAGCCAGAGAGCCTTATTTTGAGGAGGCATTGACATGTGCTTCCATTTTTCATTCAGTAGGAAAAATAAAACACTTGTGCCAGTGTACAGCAAAGTATATCACTGCTGGGATGCGTTTCAACCGTTCATCTGACCACTATTTACAGGAAAGGTTTCCCAGTAGGCCTCTGACCTGAAATGAACCTGCCATCATCTGATGGCTAATATGCTGAACTTTAATCTGAATAATGAGATGTGAGAAGTACAATGTCTGTGTTTGCATTAGAATCCAAAAGAGATGTGATGAATATGTACACCAAATATGCTCTTTTTCTTTGGTAGGTCTGCCAAACATCGCACCTTCCATGTCACCCGGACGCCTCCATGGCGATGTTTAGCAGCGCAGAGCGGCTCTGGAACGAATCAGAACGTCTCGGATGGGACGAGAGGAATGGGAGCTCAGGGGCATCAGGGCAGGATGAGCGTAACTACTACGCCATGCTGTACTCCCTGCTCATCCTGGCCATCGTGTTTGGAAACGTGCTGGTGTGTCTGGCTGTGCTGAGGGAGCGCTCTCTTCAGACGACCACCAACTACCTGGTGGTCAGCCTGGCTGTGGCCGACCTGTTGGTGGCATCGTTGGTCATGCCCTGGGCTGTGTACCTGGAGGTGAGGAGGTCAGGGAGTCTGAATATAAAACCCTTCATTGTCCAGGAGCACTGATTTAGAGCAATGATTCCCAACCTTTTTTATTTGACGTACAGGGGTAGGCCTACGTCACATTCCTAAGTAACACAACATAAAAGTGGATATTGTTACAATCATTTTTTCATATAGTTGAATTGTCCATGTTTAAGTTTGTTTGGTCAAGTTTGTATTTCCTAACTATTTCAACCATTAATTTATTACATTTACATTTAGTCATTTAGCAGACGCTTTCATCCAAAGCGACTTACATATGAGGAAGACAATGGAAGCAATTATAACAATACAAGGTAACAAAAAGAATACGTGCATCAAAAACTAGTCTGATTAAAGCCCAGCACAGTATACAAAGCTAAGGATAGGAAGGGTGTTTTTATTTTTTTAAATATTTATTTTTTATTTTATGAGAAGAGATAGAAAGGAAGAAGTAGTTAGTGATTGTCAGTTAGGTGTTTACAGAAGAGATGCGTTTTCAGCTGCTTTTTAAAGGTGGCTACAAAACCTGCTGATCTTGTAGGAGCAGGCAGATCATTCCACCAATGTGGAACGGATCCAGAGAAGGTGTGTGAGTGATCTTTTTCCTTTTTGGCACGGTACCACCAGACAGTGTTCGTTTGCAGAGGACAGGGACCAGGCAGGACCATAGGTCTGTATTTGCGAGCGAAGATATGATGGTGCAGAACCAGTGGTGGTCTTGTAGGCCAAGAGCAGAGCTTTGAACTTGATGCGGGCGACAACAGGGAGCCAGTGTAACATCATGAAGAGAGGGGTTACGTGCGCTCTCTTCGGTTCATTGAAAATCACTCTTGCCGCCGGGTTCTGAATCATCTGCAGAGGTTTGGTTGTGCGAGCAGCTGGGAGACCAGCCAGTAGCGCGTTGCAAGTCCAGTTTGGACAAGACAAGAGCCTGGACTAGGACTTGTGTAGACTGTTCAGAAGGTCTGATTTTCCTGATGTTGTAGAGGATTAATCTACAGGACCCGGTGGTGCTGGCAACATGACTTTTGAAGTTGCTGATCATCAATTACCACCCCCAGATTTCTGGCCGTGCTGGACGGAGTAACCGTCGATGAGCCTAGTTGAATGGAGAGTTGGTGGTAAATCTTTGGGTTGTCCAGGGTCACAAGCAGTTCTGTTTTGTCGAAAAGTTTTAGAAATTAGTTACTTTTATCAAATAATATCGACTCCTCTGCTTGCTTGCTAACTAGTTTCCATTCAATCTCAAAACATTCAGGTATTACAAACGTCTCAGGTTTTTTGGGAGATGAGTACTGTGCTGTCAGCTTATCGTAGCTGGTAGCTTAACGGTTATTGTCTCAAAACATTTAGTGAAGATCAGCATCACACCGATTTGTAATTCTAATTGGATGTCTTTTTTTTTGTTGAGCTACCCCAAAATCTTTCCGCCGACCCCCAAGTACCAAGTACCCCTTGTGGTACAAGTACCCCTGGTTGGGAATCACTGATCTAGAGAGGAAAGAATGGTAAGGAAGTGGTGATCAAGAGATTGAAACACGGATGTTTGTCAGTGAGTAAGGAGCTGACACTGAAGAGGAGAGGGAAAGGACAGTGCAGGGGAAACAAAGTGGACTTTTGCAACAAATAGGCACTATAGTCAGAGAGAAAAAGGATGGGGGTAATTTGGAGCTTATTACATAGTGACAACTGTGTGGGTGATAGGGAGACAGTAATGATGATGAAAGGTCTTTTAGATAGTGTTTCACTATTCATGTAGATTATACATAATTGCAGAAGGACATATTAAATATTAACAAATAATGACTTAAGTGATGAAATTTGTAAAATGTGATTTTGATCAAACCTTTCAGGCAAATCACTATTTATGGTTGCTGTTAATTTTTACTTGTACTTCACAGATTACGCAATAGTGCAATATAGTTTGTCTGCTAATTGTTAATTTTCTCAGCCTCCATCCTTGTGTCACTCACTGTTCAGTAACTCCATTAACTGTAACGCCACACAAGACCCTCAGACATCCACACTAAAGGAATACAATGCATGCTGAAAATGCACTGTAGATGTGTTTGTGTGTCTGTTTGTGTAAGCAAAGTGTGTGTGTGTGTGTGTGTGTGTGTGTAGAATAGAATCCTTGAAGCTTACCGAGTGTGTTGCTCAAAGGCAGGTGTTTGCCCACATGAGGTCTTAAAATCATCTGGTTGAAGTCCAGTTATGTTTAGCAAGCAGCCACCCTGCTGCCCAAAGTTTGCTCACTGTCAGCAGAAAGTGCTATTTCTCAGTGTGCAGAAGATTCAACAGCAGGTCAACCAGAAAGAAAGAAATTATCATACTCAGTGAGCAGAAGCAGACAAATTAAAGATGATTATAGCCTATGAAAGGTAAATTAAGGTAGCCAGGAACCTCAACGGGATTCAGTCATGAGTTTCACTTCCATGCAAGCAGTCATGCCGTAAGAGCATGTGCTACATTTTTCATTTCAGATTCAAAAGGGAGACTTACAGTCCCATAAGAAAATGGGTCATTAAAAGAAAGTATGACTCAAAAGTAAAATATACATTCATTTAGCAGGAATGTAAATGTCAGTAATATCTTGGATACGGCTGGAAATAAATATATTAGTTCGGTCAGGGGCTTTCTTTCAAGACTGGAACTGTGAGCACCATCACCCTGTGAGCTCTAATCTGAAGGACGGGGGATTAGCTTGTTGTGACCAGAGGGTTGCTGGTTTGCTTCTGCAGGCGTGTCTTGGCAGGAAAAGTGACTGATTTTCACTCTTTCCACCCTCAGCAGGTACTAATCATGTGCCCCTGAGCAAGCCACCTTATCCCTGGATGGTACAGTTGATGTATGACTTGTACTTGAAGGAAGTGGTTATATTGGCAGCAATGACTGAGCGCTCACTTTCCACAGTTCATCCTAAATTATGTTTCTCCGGCTCAGCAAATGTATGACCTGACTACGGAAACAGCTCCATTTGTAGTGGGGAGGGTACTCGTCTTTCAGGGAGCATTTTATTATATATAATAACATAAGATTAAATGTACTCCTGCATACGCTGCTGATTTATTCTCAGGTCAACATTTTGTTCTTCCAAATTTTGTCAAGAAAAATATCTACAAACGTATTCAGTATCATCTACATCTGTTTCACCATCATTTCCAAAAAGTAATTTAATATCATATGATAATTCGTTAATTTTTACTTGATGGAAAACAGTAGAAACACAAATTCCTTCCCTTTTAACAGATACTATCTCCTGTTCGAGTGTCCAACCAATTGCTGCTCCTGCTGTGTCTTTTCACTTAGACATTTAGTACACTATTCCCACACTGTGCTTTCAATCTTCAATATGTACCCACATGTGTGCCTCAGTCTCTTTGTATGTGGGGGTGACGGAGTGAAAAACAAGTACTGTGTACATGCATGCCCTCACTTCTTTTAAATATCTAGTTTGGATTTAGTTTAGGATCGAGATCAAAGGGTAAAGCAGCAATTTAGTATTGAGCTTCCATAAAGTTGGAAAGATTATAAAGAGAATGGTCAGAATTGATGCAGCAGAAGCCGAGATATCCTGATTATCCCTGTTTCCCACTTTCATACTATAAACCTTTTTTAACATACGCTTTTGCCGTTCAATTCAATTCAATTCAATTTTATTTATATAGCCCAATGTCACAAATCACATTTGCCTCAAAGGGCTTTACAATCTGTACAACATACGACACCCTCTGTCCTTAGACCCTCGATTCGAATAAGGAAAAACTACCCAAAAAACCCTTTCAACAGGGAAAAAACGATAGAAACTTTAGGAAGAGCAACAGACGAGGGATCCCTCTCCCAGGAGTGACAGACAGTTAAAAATATAAAAAACCTGCGTACTTGACCATTTTGTAGATTGTCTGTTTGCCAAGATCTTTCTTGTGCCCCGCCTGCAATGATTTTTTGCAACTGTGAACAGCTCCTCCATTTCCTTTGTGCAATGCATTGTGGATCACCAGTGTGCATCAGCAGGACACTGCTAAATCCAGTGTTTGTTAGTATGCATAGTGACATTTTTGAGTATACTTAATTTAGTCACTTCTCCCGTGAAAACACACTATATGCTCAAAAACCTGCTTAGAAATAGTTTGGAGCAGGGCTATTCAATTACAAATTCAATGGGGGCAGATTTTAAATCGAGGAAATGTAGATGGGCCAGACATTTTCAGCAGCTCATTTAAAACCTTTTATAACTGTGTGGTGCGTCGGAATATTATGTTATTTAACTACCGAAACGCACTTTTTGCCAATCAAACACATTGGTTTGGGGTTTGGAGATGGCGGTAAAATAGACAAGTACTTGCCAGTCCAGGCAGGGTTAAACTGACTGTTTTCATTATCAATTTTACGTTTCAGGGTTTACAGAGACATACTATCAAACTTCATTTAAAAACCGAGCCCCTATTAAACGCTAAGTCCCATTTACTGCTGGGTGTGGCTACACGTTTTGAAAAGTAAACGCAGGTGTCAATTATACAAATATAAATGTTTAAACTTTTGTTGACATGGTTCACATCATTAGATCAGTTAGATTCTCCACAATTCAATCCTTCAGTTTTTGCAAAAAACGTGATGTCTCCCTAGTCTGAATATGTGTCAATTTCTTGATCATTTATTTATTTAGATTGTAAGAGTCCACCCTTCAAAAGAATCAAAACGGTTTTTGATAAAAATGAATTCAAGTTGAGAATATTGTCATGTGAAGTCCATTGTTTACTGTCTGCTAACTTAGTTCGTCACACAAAGACCGCACTATGATTGGAGGTGCCCCAATCAGTAATGCACGTGTGCTCCTCTAGACGTAGACGAGAAGGAAGCAAGATGGCTCGCTCTTAGCTACTTTAATGCTCTACATAAGTAGTTTATGGATTTAATCATATATCAGATTTGTGTATGCTGGGCCACTTGTTTCTGGGCTGGATTTGGCCTGCAGGCCACCAGTTGAATAGGCCTGATCGGGGGCATGGAATTAGGACACAGTGCTAGTATGGGAGCCATTTTCTCAACATTTTCTTATGGGTTAAGCTCCAAAAATACTGGATCCTTCACTTCCCATAATGCAATTGAATAGTATAACTGATTACAGCCTCCCTGTTTGCTAAACATAAAAATCTTTCAAACTCAATGCCCCCAGTTTGTGGCAGGCTTTCTGTTTAAAAATGTGTAGACAAATCCCCTCCAGAGCCACAGAGGACAATATGCAGCAGTTTGTGATGTCACTAACCATCACAAGTAAAATTGTTTTTATGTGTAAAATTGGTAAAGTGTTCCTTTAAAAATGGAATGAGTTAGGCATGTTGTGGAGAGTTAAGCTTAAGATTGGAAACAAACGTTCACAGCAAATACTTCTACGTTAGAATGTATAAGAAAACAAATGTGTATCTGCTTGTCTCTTTCAACTCCGGTCTCTGCGAGAGAGATTGCTCTCTATTTACTATTTTTGTACACGTGTGTGTGCCTGTCGGTATTCCCATGTGTGCCTGCCGCCTCTCTTTATAGGTAGGCGTACAATCGCATCTTAGTCAGGCGATGGAGATCGGATCCCATTTATCCTTGTCAGACTGGTATTACCAGGCATTATGGAGCCTAAGTGAAAGCCTGTCGGTCTGAGCAGGACTCTGCAGAAGAGGGGTGGAGGTGGAGGGGATGGTTAGGGGGTTAATGTCCTCTCTGAGAATTGGAAACTCTCCTGAGGATTATTAGATCCTGTGTTTGACACTTTCCTCGAGTCTACTTTCTTGTTACAAGCTAACAATATGTTTGCTGTCCATCATCACACCATCATCACAGAACATTCACACTTGACCATTTCAGAGCCCTTTGCAGCTTGTGTTATCTGAAGACAAATACTGTATGCTGACATAAACATATTAGCTAATTTATGCATAAATTCGCCTAAATAATATCCCTGTTATCATAAATGCTTAATTTCAGTATATCAGGGTGAATATGGTGGTATTTTTGGCAGCTCAGGCTTATTTGTCTCAATCCTTCCATGTTGTATTGTAGGCCAAAATATCTCCATGTGCACATTGTTCCTTCTTCCTTGGTTTTCTGTCACATGTACGAGTGTTTGTGTTGATGTGTGTGCTCGATGAGTGCTTCACACTTCACGGTGAAGAAGGGGAAGAGGAACGTGTGTGTTGTTAATATGCCTGTCTGTCCTGTGCAGGTGGTTGGCGGGGCCTGGCTTTTCAACCGGCTCTACTGTAACGTCTTTGTCACGCTAGATGTGATGATGTGCACCGCCAGTATCCTCAACCTGTGTGCTATCAGCATTGACAGGTGAGTGTGCAGTGTCTGTGTGTGTTTACCTTCTTGCTGCAGTTATTGTGTATGACTACAGATGTTGCCACAACACCTCCAGTATAAATGTCATCCATGTGAGATTTACAGTTCTTCCCCTCACCTCATAAATATTTAAAAACTTCCTGGAGAAAGACAATATTTTAGCACAATCTTGTTCATTTCCTTTTGATAGATGTGTGTATGTGTGTGTGCATCAGTGGGTGACAGAACAAGATGTTTTTTGTACACTGTGGTTTTGATTTGGTATTCTAGGCTCAGACACCGGTATGTTTACGTCTAATTACTGTGCATTTTGTTTGCATTAATTCAGGAGGAACTGTGGCGTGCATTATTTTGAATATTTACTGTAGCTGCAGCTAGTATTTACATTATTTATTTGCTTAGTTGTCTTCTTTTGTCACTGTAAATATTTAAAAGCTATCTAGAGTCTTTGAACTTTCAACCCACAGGCATCTAGAGTTTAACTACTTTGAATAAATAAGGTACTACAGAAGGACTGCGGGTGTCATGGGGATGTATTTGTACAGCGTCTATAAAGGAGGGAGTATTTTTCTTCCTCTGCAGTTAGAAAGAATTTCTGATGGGTGCTTTTCTAAGATAGTGGTGTCATTTACAAAACTGGATTACCAACAGGGCAAAGCAACAGCTGCCTATGGCCCCCAAAAGTCCCAGGTTCACTGTGTGTCTGTTGGTTTTTGTTAATTTGATTATCTGTACATTTTAAAGGAATTTGCGCCTCTTAAGAACAATATAGAAATGATGTGGGCCTACATTATTGTGTAATTACTGTGAGTTGGTTGACACCTAAAACAGAGCTAAAAAAGAGTGAATATTGGAGTTACAGTCACCAGGTTGCCAGAAACACAAGTCCAAATGAATAAATGTTGTTTCGTAACTGCTGGATGTGTAAATTGGCAACTGTTTGCCAGAAAGTTCACACATCATAACTTAAAAGGTGACGATAAGTGAATTTTGCGTTCACAACTTGTTTCTGCTGCCCCTGGTGGCCAAACCAAAAAGTCTGGTTATTGCAGGTTTAAATGACCACAAATTAATTAATATGCAAAAATCTTGCAGCCAGGACTGGATCTTAATGAGAACTTATAGGCAACGTGGTACATACACAATACAGAGAGGGCCAACAGGGCCCCAAAAGCAAATTCTTGCTTCAGAGACCGCTAACAGATTAATCAGGCCATTGGCCAATTACACTAAAAGATTCCAAACCCCTTTTTTAATTTCATGAACACTTGTATGCTGGAATACACATTTCTCCTGCAGTGTTTTTTGCATGTAATGCATAATTTTCTTCTGGGGGATGAAGTTCTTTGGAGCCCCGTGGTTCTCTGTGATTGATTATTTGTCAAAAACTCTGCTACAGTATCACACACTTTGTGAGGTGCTAAATTAAGCACCAGGAGGACATTATGTTACATTGATACTGTATAACATACCCACATCGCCTTTGTTACAGCATTATTTATTTATATGTTTATAGCAATCGTTGCTTTGATAGCAGGAAATATTTTGTTGCCTATTAAAAGGAAGAGTCAAACCTGGCTATCAAACGTCAAGGTAAAGTCTTTGTGAAAGTATTTACAGTGTAGGTCATATTTTTTGTGGCGACTCAGAGCTGTGGATTCTTGTTTTCATCCTCAACTAAAATTGTAACTTAAAGTAGCACTTGATCAATACATCATGGACATTATATTTTACCACACCACTTTTTCATCTCTTCTTTTATTTAGCCAGACATTAGCATGGCTGGAGGGTAAAGGCAGAGTAAAGCAGGGAGGGAAGAGTATTTTTAGTAAACGCCTGTGCTCCGGGTGTCGCCCTGCATTTTGCCCAGAGAGGAACCAGTGTTAATTAGTCTGATGAGGATAAACAATTGTGGCAGTTATCTGGCTGTAAACAACATAACATCACGTCCATTTTGGGTAGGGGTCCAGCATAATTGCTGCTTCTTCTGAGCCATTGCTGAACCTAGTTTTCCCGGGCTCATTATACACTCTTGGTGTATGGTGTGCTGATTAACTCTTAAATCAAAGCTCCACTAGGTTTATTGCTGAATGCCCAAATTGTTTCTAAATAGAAATGCCTGGTTTGCTGCTCCATTGTTGGTCTTTATGTTATCCGCTTTCTCTCAGTAGTGAATTTCTTGGCATCCCAAAAGCCCAGTTCTTTTCAGGGAGGGTATTTTTCTCCCTCTAATTATTCCCTTTTACTGAACTATATCAGCACTTTTCTCTTCATTCAAATGTCACCACATATCCCCTGTACACACACATTTTCAAAGATGGACAGACTCAAATCTGTGTGTGCCTGCAGGTACACTGCAGTGGTGATGCCCGTGTTGTACAACACTACCCATCGCTCCAGGAAGAGAGTTTTTATGATGATTGCCACCGTGTGGGTCCTGGCCTTCGCTGTCTCCTGTCCTCTGCTGTTTGGTTTCAACACCACAGGTCAGGTCAACAACATTTTGACTTCATCCTTCTGTCTAGATGTATCATGCAGAATAGAATGCGAGGCACAAAGGCACCATGATATTATGAAATTCAACTTGCCTTTTAGGGTCAGCGGAGGGAAATGAAAGGCAATCTGAAATGGGGATTAAAGGTGCACCCCCCCAATTTAGCATGTCAGAGTCAATTTGCTAGTCATGTACTGCTCAGCCTGTGAAAATGCTGTCTTCTGTGACTCCGTCGTGAGCTTTGTCAAGCCTAAGAAACTAACCAGTGATGATGAGACTTCACATTATTAAAGGTGAACCTGTGTTACAAACACGGAGCATGTTGAGTTTGATAGACAATAAACAATAAAATGGACAAAGAAGTGTAAGAGACATCACCAGTAGCTATTTTTATTTCAACAGCCAGCACGCACACAATGAAGAGCATTAGTCAGACACAATGTAAAGCTACTCACAGAGATACAGGTATTTGGTTGAGTCCACTTACAATCGATGCATAACAATAGATGGTGATTGCAAGAATCCTACTGTTTTGTCAGTATGCAACTACGCATCAGCATTGGAAGGAGGGACCAGTGGGTTGAAACTCATCATATCCCTCAAAAGAAATGGATTGAAAAAGAGCAGCTTCACAAGACAAATGCTTTATAAGTGACTGACAAAATCGCAAAATAATGGGAATCTAGAAGCTGAAGGTGGATTACATTGTGCCTAGAAATTGATTGCATCTGTTTGTCCTTGTTTCCATCTCTCTGTGTATTTATGTGTGTGGTATTAACCCAGGGGAACATCCAGGGAGAAGAAAATCGCTTCAGTTTGATCATGCCACTGACATGCAAAATGCATTTCACAGCTGTGGTCAGAGCATGTCATTTTTTTTCAAACTTCAATTCAATATTAGCTCACCTGATATATATTTAACTCTGGAATATTGATTGGCTCGTTGGTCTATACAGTATTATTATTATGCCAAATGGTCTCTTATCCTGAATTTATGGCTCAATGATTGTCTAATCAATCAAACCTCCATCTCATAGTCATCGCTGTGAGTGTATGTGTGCAGCACTGTACAATTCAGTATGTATGCAGAATATGAAAGATGACAAGCCATCAAGGTCATTTTGAAGATGGAGAGCATGCACCTGAGTCAGAGGTCGGATGTAAATTACGCCTACTGTCTCTTTTATTATCTTGTGATTTTGAGGCTGTTTTGCATAGTTATATTTTCTTTTTGACTCAGATGACCCTTTGGTGTGCTCCATTTCCAACCCCGACTTTGTGATCTACTCCTCGGTGGTTTCCTTCTACCTGCCGTTTATTGTCACTCTGCTGGTCTACATCCGCATCTACGTCTTCCTCAGAATGAGGCGGAAGAGGATCACCTTTGGCCAGGCCAGAGGAAAGGTGCAGCCAGGCTCAACTCCACTGTCTGTGGTGAGATCTTTATCTTGTTTCTGTTTCCCTCTGTTTCCTTTGTTGGTGTTTTCCCTTTCCCAGGATTATGGTACCATTTTCTAATAAGGCACCCTTCATAAAGGATTTTAATTAATCCCTTTATTTATGGTTAATAATTTACAAATGCTTTATAAATCAGATGTAAGCGGTTAATATGAACAACTTTTGGGTTGCCAGGTTGTTGCTGGGGTTTATCCCAGCATGAAATTTGCTTGGCCTTTTCGTTTCTGGAAGAGAGCTGCATGGCATCTGGACCAAAATTTGTTTGGTTCATAATTAATTTATAAAGAACCCTCTATTAATGACTTAGCAACATTTATAACTGCTGACCTAATGGTTTATTATTGTTTATTAATGACCTTCTAACATTTAAAATTGCAGACTAGATATTTATTATCATTTACTTACTAATTATAACTGCTGACTTGATTGTTTATCATTTATTAATAACAACATTTAAAACTGCTGACCTGATGATTTATAACTGTTCATTAATGACTTACTAACAGTTATAAATGCAGACTTGTTGACTTATTAACTCTTGACCCTTTATTATTGACTTATTAATGACTTGACTATTGAGGACTCGACAACCAGAGATTTTTACATTCTGGCAACCAAAAAGTTGTCTTATTAACACCTTGTAACTGTGAACTGTAACTGATTTACACTGTAAAGTATTAGTAAAGGATTTATTAACCATTAATAGAGCCTTAAGTTACAATTATAACTTATAAAGGGTGTCTTATTACTGTAGATAGTGGCATCTGAATTATTATACAGTTGTCTCCTGAAAAAATAACATTATCCACCATTTTAAACCCTTTTAGATCGGATAGCAAAAAGTCACATTCATGTTGTTCAAACACAGAATCTAGATACAGTCTCTCTCCCTCATTCACATTCACCCACATTATGCCTACTCGTAATGACTTGCAAATTACATTTCACCTTTATATTGTACCTTTTCTGTTGGACGCGCTCACCTTTCCTTTTTCTTTTATGTGCAAATATCTCACTAGCAAAACCTCCTCGCAAGCCAGATAACTGGTTCAATTTCAGTATAAAAATGTACAGCTGCTGCCAAAAACACTGGGTAAAATTGCCCAAGTAAAAGCTGTATGTATGAATTTCTATAAGTCATGGGTAAAAGGGTTCAGAGGAGATGTCAGAAGAATCTCAGGAATATTACTTTGCCCTCTAGGCTGCTCTCTAAATGTAAATATCTGTAAATAAGTGCAATGGGCCTTTCAGATGATCACAGGTCAAAGATGAAATGTAAATGTCTAGTTTGGTTCATCAACAGCTGACACAGCTGTCACTGTGAAACTGAAGCTGTTCTTAATTAAAATGACTTCTCAAGTTAAAAATAGTCAATTTACTCAGAAGGAGCTTTGACCTCATTTACAAAACACTATATTAGTTTGTGAGGATAAAAGAATGAAGGGAGTAAGACTCAGAGACAAAAAATACATAAATATTTGATGATAGATAGACAGATAGATAGATAGACTCCATTTGACTGTGTTTATTTTGAGAACTGGTCACTTCAGTTTCTTTTTTTCAACAATTTTGTGACATGGGTGACACTGTTCTTTAAATGGTGGCTATCCCATTACAGTGCAAATCTGAATTTAGTTTTCAACCAGCTGTCAGTGCTTTGATCACATCCATCACTCTAATATTTGATCCAGTTACATACAAATGATGGCTTTGCCTTTTAACCATGGGCAAGGAGACATCAGGTCATGTTCTGTGCATCTGTATCAACCCTATTTTTTAAAATATGGTGTATAAAAAGAAACTATAATTCAATCCAGTAACTTGACCATCTTTGGGATATCCAGGTGTAATGTACTTGGATTCAATCCACTCCATTTTTCCCCTACATTGCACACAAATCCACAGTCAAGTCCTCTATTTTAACAGCAGGTTACAGGTAATTGGTCATGGTTGAGCCCCTGTTTGGGATCACATCCATGAGTGCAGACACCCATTGTATGATCCCAGCCCTGGTGGAGTTCAGGCTGAGGGAGTTATAATGAAAAAGTATTTTGAAATAACATAACAGGACTCAGATGGCTGAAGGAACATTTGATATGAAGAAGGAGGGTCTCAGTCACTTTATTTCTGAGCTTTAATTGACTCGCACAGTTTTTTTTCTGTGACACTCAACAAGATTTGTTTGATGTTGAATAAAACATCTTCTGAGATGAATAGAGATGAATCAATGAGTTTTCCAAGTGAATGGCAAAAAACTTCTGTACCTGTAGATTGATGGGGTGGGGGTGTTGGTGTGGTAAGGAGGGGTTTGAGCATTTCTCTGGAAAATATTTTCTATCTTGAACTCCCTCTGCTCCCTCAGGAGACCTGTCTACAAGACGAGACTCCCAAGGCGAAGCAAGACCTGTCACCTATAAGGATTAAAGTGGTATGTGTTATTACAATCAGAGATCCAACACAACTGTGAGATTCTTGAATAGATTTTTTTTTTTCAGTGCTCTAGTTTTTGCTTTTCATGCGAGTCCGTCTGTGTGTATGTTGATGCATGCTCAAGTTTTTCGTTCCGCTCTGTGGTCGCAGCCCAGGGGTCTGAGAAAGAGCTGAAAATTGCGATTACGAAGCGTGGCTTGTCACCTTTTGTCACCTGGTCACTAGTCAGCTGAGCAAAGTCTGTGGGTGACGCACTGCTGCACCTGCATAATCCACAGGCCGTTCAAAGGCAGAGAGAATAGCAATCTGTAATTTTCCCCTGAGGAAAATGTATGATGAGATGAGTGTATGAGTAAGAGAAGAAAAATTCATTCTGGAAATATACATTGCACAATACTTATAACTGAGCCTTCTTATTACTCCAAAGGGAAAAGGCTCATTGGAGCTGTATTTGTTGAGGTTTTAGAAAGTGGAAGTATTTGCTGGTAGAAGAGGTCTGTAAATGGATTATAAAAATGAAATATTGCCTTTACAGGTAACACACAAATACTGTAGTCGCATTGACGTGTGCCGAAGACTAACTGTGCATCCGTGATTTAAAAACTTGGAGTCGAGGTGCAGGAAGAGCTTTTCCACTGCTTTCAGTCTGTCAGAAAAGCACTTCTGAGATGTATTGACCATAACCTTCAACTTCCTGAGACTGGAGTAACACGCAGCTTCTAATATTACCCACCTGATGTTAAAGCAGGATAAGATAAAGGTAATCTTTCAATAGATATTACACTGGAGAAGAAGTTCAAAAGAATAAAGAAGGGAGAGCAATAAACTATGATACTTTAAATTCAGACATTAAAGATACAATTGGCAATTGGGTGCAGCAGAACAAGCATAAAACACAACACTGACACATTATCACCTTATAAAGTTGTGGCAAACAGGTAAGCATACAATTAGCCAGTGATGGAAGAAGTATTCAGATCCTTTACTTAAGTAAAAGTACTAAAACCACACTGTTAAAATACTGCATTCAAAAGCAAAATGTATTTAAAGTATCAAAAGTAAAAGTATCCATTCTGCAGAAACATGGTCAGTGTTTTACAAATGTATATGATGTTGTTGCATTAATATTACTGCTGCATTAACATTTATGTTTCATTTTACTGCTGTAGATGTTTAAGGTTGTGCTCATTTTGACTACTTTTGTTTAATCTACCTCAATGGCTAATATTGTATAAGATCATCATAATTCTTTTTGTAGCGTCGCTGCCCTGTAAGAACCACATAGCTCTAAAAAGTAAACTTTTCATGAGCTCAGATAAACAGCCATGTTTTCAGCGTTGTGTAGATGCATCTTCGGTGCTTGGCAGGAAGCGTACAGTACTGTAAGTTTACTGTACAGTGGGTGATAGGGAACCAAAACATTAAAGCTGCTAAACGCTAAAACCCTCCATAGAGCTGAGGGGAACTGCAGAGTTGGCTGATAATTCTGAAGCTGGTCCGTCACTACAAGCGATACCATTCACATTTCACATAGTTATTTGATCCATTGTTTTTTATAAAACTATTAATAAGTGCATCTTAACTGACATAACATTTTATCACAATGAAACTAATATGATGACGTGATTAAATATGTGTGCTGATGTATCATGTATCATTTTTCACGACAGCAGAGTGTAGAGCCTTCAGGTCCCTCCAAGCCCAACCTGCTGTCAGGATGCCTGTGGCGAAAACGCCCAAAGACGGGACCTGTAGAGAACTCTGAGCTGCCCCCGGTGGACACACAGAACTGCTGCAGCATCAGCCACGCCTCCTGCGGCCGCACCGAGCTGGACCTGGAGCAGGAGCAAGGGGAGGAGGAGGCAGCAGAGGAGGCGGAGGAGAACAACCAGAACGAACATCCTCGTGTCAGGATGAGCTGCCAGGTTAAGGATCTGTCCAATGGACGAACACACACATCACTGCGGCCGGTACCTTATTCTCACGTCAACAATCGATTCAGGAGCATGCACGCACGGGAGAAAAAGGCCACTCAGATGCTGGCCATTGTGCTTGGTGAGTGGAGACAGTCTTAAGTTGGATAAGCTGAGGAAATGAAAATGTAAATGTCATGATAACACTTAATACAGGCAATTTTATTGATACAATATATGACTGAGTTACTTTTTCTGCTTCGACTCCTTTAATATTTTTCTGATGGACTCTTCTGCCATATATACCTGGTCACCTGTACCGCTCTCGTGATGGCACCAGCACATTTTCTCACTCTGTGTGCATTTGCTGCATATTTTGCAGAGCCACAATAAATCAAGTTGAAATGTCAAAAAAAAAAGTCCGGCTGGCTTCGGGTTCCCAGTGTGTGTCCAGATGCACACTGTAGCTCCTGACAAAGCTTCCACACGCTCCAATTATCAGCCAGGTTGCTATAAGCCTGGTCAAGCTAGCTCTGGCACAGCATAGATCTGGCTGACAAAAATGTAATCAGAGGTGTCTGATTACATTACACTGGTGTCAGTGAAAACTGTGGCGCACACATAGAAAATGATCTCAGTCTGGCTCCAATTATTTGAGTTTGAATTTAATGAGTTTTTCAAATATACTGCAGCATTTATAGTTGTTTATACATAGCAAAATAATGTCCTGTAGGCTACTGCTTAGTATAAATGACTTTAAGATTGCATATGAATGCCACACAAAGTATAGGTTAATTGGGACTCAAAAGTGTTTTAAATTACCCTTTGCTAAACCTGTTGTTAAGCCTATTGCTAAGCTTTTCTTTCTAGCACGACACACGATAACAGCAGATTTACCACTTGAAATTCTTAGTAATTGTTGAAGCAATGATTCTTTGATTTCACACAAAAGTAAACTAAACAAAAGTTAGCCTTGGTATTATAGTACAGTATTATTAATGAAAACATGTATTACAGTTTTATTTGTTCTAACATGATGCTTTAAAATCGTATGTATCAGTTTTATAAGAGAAAAGGATTTTAGGATTTAGATTTTTAGTATATTGCGGGTAACAAGTTTGGCTGAAGCAAATAAAGAGCAGGAATGAGCCACTATCTAACTCTGACATAGCAGCGACGTGGTGCAGGGGATGTGCCAGTCTTGTAACCCCACATTGAAATTAATGTAGATTATTAGACATTATAATAACGCACATTATTAGCTAACTGCTTTGGATGTAACCCTTGGCTATTGTAGTTAGTAAGCTAGTTAGCTGGGTGTGCTAACATTTGCAGTTTACATTAGAGCAGACAAACACCTTTAATCAATTTCTTACTAAATTTTTCTTTTGTGTTTTCGGTTTTGGAAAGGCTTTTAAAAAAGACCACCCTTCAAACTCTTAATATACAGAGTATCACTCAATTGTTACTCTTAACTCTGACTCTGGTCACCTGTAACCCCACATAATAATTAATGTAGTTAACAGCTAATGACCATATTAATTACTGTATATTATTGCAACATGATAACGTTTAATCTATTCCTTACAATTTTGCTCTTGTTTTTTTGGTTTCATCCTTTCTCCATACCTCTCTGCTCTCTGGCTGCTCCAGGGGTGTTTCTCATCTGCTGGCTGCCTTTCTTTGTGACTCACGTTCTGAACACCCACTGCAGGACATGCTATGTGCCTCCTGAGCTTTATAGTGCATTCACCTGGCTGGGGTATGTCAACAGTGCCCTCAACCCAATTATCTACACCACATTCAACATCGAGTTCAGACGGGCCTTCATCAAGATCCTGAGCTGCTGATGGAGACAAGCGTACCAGGAAAGTGAATGGAAATGAGGCTGTGCACTCGTGCTACAACGTGGTGCATTTGGTAAACAGTGACCACAGAGGTACACTGGTCATGGTCAAGGGAAGCAAACCTGCTTTGTGTCCTACAGGAGTTATACAGTAGCAGCAAGGTGAAGCGTGAAAAAGGACAGACGCCTTGGTATGCAATGAATGCAAACAAAAGAGGATTTTTACTTAAAAACAGACTCAAACAGGGCTGGGACTCCATTTGAACAGTATTACTCTTCAAACAAGACTTGAATTTTCACATGCATACAGTCTTATTGATAGCACAAGCTGTTGGACTTTCTTGTGGACGTGTCTTTTAAAGTATGTGAAGTGCTCATTGGCACAGTTGCCTCAGTGCAGGACTTTCCAATCGATCTATGTTTGGAAGCTCTCTGGAGCCACAATGGAGGTTTAAGGCTGGTAAATTGATCGTAGAGCTGTGGTCCTGAGTCCCGCTGCCACCTCACTGTGTGGATTAAGTGATATAACTCACCCCCTCCTTCATCATCATCACCATCAGTTACTCACCAGTGAATGCACAAATCAAATTTCCAGGACGTTAAACTGGAATTGCGCAGGAGGGATCGTATTGGTTCTTGCACAGACTTACAGAATTTTGAAGATTGTCATATATATTGATGTGGAAGAATTGTGCTCAATGTGGATTCATTAGAATTTTAAAATTAAAAATCGGTTTTGATGTAATGCACAGTGGAAACATTTTTTAGTGTTTTTTAAAGGGACTGCTTGTTCATTGGCAAATCTGCCCGTGATTAAGAGCTGCTGGCTGTTCTGATGCGCTGATGCAGGCAGGAGCTTTGTGATCTTAACAAATTGAGCAGGATTGTAAACCGTGTGTGGTGGGCAGCTTTGTCATGGACAGAGCATTTACTGCAGTGGTTGTAAATAAAAACAAATGATGAAACATTTTCCAGGCTTGAAATCATCTGTACAGTATTACACAGCTCCTGTATGCGTGTGGATGTCTGAATGTTACTGATGATGGGCGACCAGATGGTGTCTCCCATCATCATACTGGTGAATAAAAGTGTTAAGTTGTGTTTTCTAGAAGGAACCAAGCTGAGTGAACAGGATATTGGGAGATTTATAGACATAAAAAGAGGCGTAACAGTGATACAGAAGGAGGATGAATCTGGAGAGGAAAACTGAGAACAAGATAAGGGATGATGGGAGAGCTCAGTAGGAAGGAGTAAAGCCAAAAATGAAATAAATGAACTGAAAGAACAAGGATCAAAGATGACTGTAGGAGGGAAAAGAAGGTAGATGGATTGAGGAATGCTGCAGGAGGCGACGGGAGGGGAGGGGGGTGGCTTATTTTTTCTCAGCCTACATTAAGCGCTTTTATTTCTCTGCGAGGCATAAACACCTGCTCCCCTGACACTTTGTGACATTGCGTCGACTCAGCCAGCCACGTTCCATTCATGCTACTTACGATGATGACGCACCAGGTGTGTATATGTGTGTGTGTGTGCATGTGTGTGTGCATGTGTGGGCCTGTATTTATGGATGTACGCTGTGATGTGAGAAGAACCTCCAGTTTAGATCATCTTAAGGCAACCGTCAATAACCCATAGCATTAATTTAACTTTTCCTTCTCAAAACCCATCCAGGGGTGCCTCGATAGCTCACATGGTAGAGCATGGGCCCCATGTATGAAGGCTGAGTCCTTACTGCAGTGGCCAGGGTTCAAATCCGACCTCTGGCTCTTTGCTGCATGTCATCCCCTCTCCATTTCCTACATTTCCTGTCTCTTTTCAGGTGTTATCAAGTAAAGACAAAAAGTCTTTAAAACCCATGCAACTGAAATCAATATTTATTACGATGTCGAGACTTAAATACATGCTCATTTACAGGGTTGTAATGAGGACATAAACAAACTGAGGTTAGGATTTATTATGTTTATTGTTTGTTTTTCTTTTTGTGTATTTGTTATCAACTTTTATGTTTGTTTATCCTGTTCAGCACTTTGGTCAACAGTGGTTGTTTTATGTGTGCAATATTAATAAAATTGATGTTGAGATTGACATTCCATGGTGATTGGAGTGTTTGATCCTCTGTTGTTTAATTGAATTTAAATATGAATGAATTTAATTAAAGATCCATTTTAGGGTGCAAATACTGCACAGCTGTGCACATGTGCCCCTAGATTACATCCAGTCATTAGGAGACAATAATAACAGCAATTCATTCACCTCTTAACTGTAAATGAACTGCATATAAGCCTAAAGCCCCAAAGGCCCGGGCCGTTCTATGGACCCCCAAAGGCTGCAGTGTTCATTACATCCAATATGAAGCAGCACGATGGATCAACCATACTGATGGTATTGCTGTGCATTTTTATCAACAGTGAGGCTAAAATAATGCTACGTTTGTCCTTGGATTCTGCTAGAGGATAGGTTACAGGGTCATTAAAATCCAATAACATGGCAGTCAGCTTTTTTAGCCGCCCTAGCCCAATGGTTAAGGCGTGTACCACATAACTGCAACATGCACGGTTGGAACCCCGGCTGGTGGACCTTTGTTGCATATGTTATCCCTCTCTCTACCCATATTTCCTCGCTACTGGCTGTCATATAAAAAGGCAAAATTGCCATATTTCAAGAGAAAGTGGCTGTAAAGCTATATTTTACAAGGTCCATAATTTCAGTATAATATGGATATAATTTCCAAGACATTTTCTGGAAAGAGCTACAGGAAAGCTTACAATTCAACATATGTAGAATTAAGTTTACAATAATAAATTAATAATGCATTTGTGTTGGTTTAATGGAGCTTTTATTCAAGGACATTTCTATTTTTCCTATAATTAGTAATACATCACATGGCTTTTTCCAGGAAGACTCATATAATAAAGCTTTTATCAAAGTAGCTTGTATGAAATGATCTTCTTCACAATACATGTCAGGCACACAGGTGCAGGGGGAAAGCACTCAGCCACAATCATAGAGTATCAGGTTCAGTCTGGGGTACTGACAGTGTTCAAAGTCCTTGCAGGGGGGGCGTGTGAATGGCAGGGGTTAAATATGGAGCAGAATTAAAGTTGAATTAATCTGCTTAATGTGTGAATGATAAACAAGAGCACTTTCATGTTAGAAAGATTGAGGTTACTTAGAATCTTTTTTTCATTATTATCCTTTTTTGTCAAGCAGGAAATGAAAAACAGGTCATGCTAATCAAGAAAATGTGTCAGTCATGACCAACATGTGATAAAGCCATCTTGCTCTTGCTACATTTACAGCCAATGTCGTGGAAGTTCCTTTTTTGTTGACTGTTGACAGTTTGGGCAGAGTTTAACTGGCATTTATTTGTTAATGCTCAACTCACGCCAAAGTGAAAAGAAACATGCATGTTTTTTTTTTATTTCAATAAAATAACATAAATATGAGCAATTTCTTTGCAAATTTCTCCTATATTGTTGATGGATGAAATTAAATATTAAAGTGGTGTAAGGGGGTCATGAATTTTCTTCTGCTACCTAAAGGGCATGGCTGGGAAAGTTTGAGAACCACTGATCTGACCAGCAGCTCTTTAGATATAGATATGCTCTGAACCAAAGTGATGGACGGACAGACTGAACAGCCAACAAACATATATGACTAATGCTGCTACTGGCGCAAAAATAGAAAAAGGCCTCTGTGCTCTCAAAGCACATATAACCCTGGATATTGTTATCAGGATAAAACCTTATGCAAACTGATTTTAACTGGGTTTACCGTCCACTTCGTCCCACGCATCTTTGTATGTATATACTGTTCTTACTGTCAGTGTGTGCTGTGCAGCTATATGCATATATGCCTGGATGGATACATACACAAGCTTTGGGGATTCTATTATCTGCTGTGTGACATGCATGAGTATGATGTGTGCATGTCTATGCAAGCACAACCAGGTGCTTTCCTCTTGGTGTCTTTGCGCATTTATGAGGAGTGCAAGATGGAACGTGTAAACAGGTCTAGGTGAGCTGGGAGGTTCAGAAATGAAGGAGCCCATCCATGAGAGAAAGGCAGAGGGAGGGTTTAGCTGCTGTGCTCACCCTGCTAGTTGGGGATGACACATCATAGGAAGGAAAAGATAAATGTGATGCAGCGCCTGCATCTTTATCAGCAGGTCTCAGAAAGAAGAGGATACTTGGGTGAGTGATGGCTGCTCACTGTTCAATTACTCAGACGTGGTGTTTTTACACTTCAACTTTTAGTTTCTAAAGTTTCTCCTGCTTTGCACAAATGTGACTGGGGAGGGAAAGCTCGGAGGGCAAAAATAAGTTGATGACTGAAAGTGCCACCACGTTAGTTCCCGCACAAATAGCAAGTCTCCTCTTGCTTCTTCCCTTTGTTCAAAGGATATGAGAGGCTTTGTGCATTTCTGTGGGTGGATGAACAGATGTGATGGGCGCTTGCAATGTTTAGCAGTGGCTAATGATGATGGATAAAGATGTGGATCACAGACAGGGGTGGCTACATGCCTTGATTGACATTCAGTCTGTCCCTCTCTTCTTCCACCAATTCCTCCTACTTTTTTCCTGCCACCAGTTGTCAAAGCAGCATGATAATCATCCTCCCGTCTCTGTCACTCCCTGATGTTTATACACATGCTGCCTTTACTGTTAATTTGATGCCATTTTGAGGATCAGGGGTCATGTATGAGGAGGGAACCAATCCTGCAGTGGTGGGAAACGAGTTCTAGCAATTTGACTGAGTAATGGGCCGGTCACGCCTGCCGTTACTAAGCAACCAGTCCAAATCACAGTCAGTCTGAATGAGAGATCAGTCGCTCTTCCATCTTCAGTTACTTCAGTTTGGCTGACCTTAGAACCGGATGTTGTGACGTCCTTGGACGAAGGTTGAAACATGTCATGTGTAGCTGATTGGTTCATTTTTGTCACAAGAATGCGCTAGCTGCATTTAAAAAAGTTGAGATCAGAGACGGTTTAGAACCGAGATGGTTCACTTGAGAGGAACAACCTGTATCTGTGTCACATGGGTTTCACTACAAGCAGCAGCTCCCGAGTCTATTCAATCCAATCTTCTTATTTAACTCCCAGCAAGAAAGCAAATAAGCGTATTTCCCAAACTTTTGAACTTTTCCTTTATTAGGGTTTGTTAGGATATGCCTCCAAGGAATTAATGTAAGTCAATGCAATGTCCTCCTTCTTGTAAGTGACAAAAACAAGTGTGTGTGTGTGTAAATGTTGCCCTGGTGACAGGTTAATACTATCAGATTCTAATGAATGCATAATGTGGCCAAGAGGAGAGTGAAAGCCCTTTAAACATGCCAAACAATTAGACAGTATCAAAGCAATTGATGGAGCATATCCCACACATTTACACAAACACACACACGAAAACAATGGAATAGATAAAGTGACAAATATGTAAAATCACAGTAAAGCTGATGGGTTCAAGCATTGGAAAGTTTCATTCAGACATAATTGGCTTGTTTTAGTAAGATTTGTGTTTATTTAAAACAGGTTACTGTCTGGGAAAAAGGACTACAAGTGATCTCTGTATGAAGATTGGATTATATGTTCTCTATACATCTTTTTATTATCCAACATGAAGTTATAAAGATTGTTTCTATGTAATCAAGACACTCCCGGAAGTAAAATTCAGATAAATGTATTTCATGTTGGCCCTATTAAAGTATTCAAATTCAAACATATATTTAGTCTAAAAATACTGGAATCAGCCTCTGAAATACCCACTAACAACTGTCCGTTCGTTTAATTAGTGTAAAAATTGTACAATGTAATCTCCCTGCAGGTTGCTAAAACCAACAAATTCACAAAAAAAATACAAATGACCCACGTTAATACTCAGACTAACATTAAGGTTAGCTCAGATTTTTATGGAAGCTCATTTCTGCCAGAAATGTATGAAAGGTGATGTATGATAGAAATTAAAATATTCAGTCAAAATTCTGAGGTACTAAATCAATATTTTGAGATAGTCAGTCAAAACTTGAGATATTAATTAAAAATTTGTACTAAATCAAATTGATACAATAGTAAATCAAAATTATGAGATTAGAAATCAAACATTAGATTTTTTATCATGGCTACATTGTCTTTTTTTTCTTTTCTTGGCAGAAATTATTAGATTTGACTTTTGTCCAAAACAACTTTTTCCCATACACATGCATTGGAGGCACTTTGGGGCTCAATGTCACCTCAAAGACACTTACATACGTACATTTTTGTATAATTCAAAACATTATCTATGCCGTACTGCAGGAGTTTTGGTGTCTTTAACCCTGCTTTGTTTTGGGGTTATTCTGCATTTATTGGCCAGTTCACTCGCTCTAATTTGAGTGTTAAAACCAAACGTGACTGGACTTTTTTATCTTCAGAAGCAGTCTGGGTACCCTCGGATAGAATGCAAATTTCTACATGCTCCTGCAACGCTCTTTTGTAAACAAACCCTTGAAAGGGGTGGCCCTGCCCCGCGCTCCCTCGCATTTCCTTCATGTATCCCCAGCCATATTTATCTGACTCCTGTGATAAGGAGTTAACAAGAGGAGGAATGGAGGCCTCAAGAGGAGAATGTTCTTCATGTGTTTCCTGACTAACATTCATAAGTAGCACTGAGGATTTGAGGTAACTATTTCAGCGTGATTATACATAATTAGTTCTAAACGGTTAGTGATGCAGAGCGTTGGTAAATAGGAGGAGAAAAGGGTACGTTTCAAAGGACATTTCAAAGTGAATTACTTCGGTAAGACACCTTCAAAATCAAGATGCATAGAATGAACCTGTTCTTTCTCAAAGACGTCGACATTAAACAAGAACTGAAGAAACCAGTGGCAAATGTTCTGATATTTGTATGCTAAATAAAAATCAAGATTCAGTGTGAAGACTCCAACTACAGTTCATTGTATATGCAGTGTGGACACTCCGTTCAGAACCTTGCACCAAGGGATTACCTGAGGCTACAGCCACAAAACGATCTCCTTCCATACTACTAAGCCTCTAAATGCATAGCACATGAACTAATCACGTACACTGGGCATGTGCATGCCGGTGTAAACAGGAAGTAGTACAAAAATAATGACAGATAAAAAATGTGACAGCTCTTCAAAAAATATTCCCAAATAATGTTGTTTTAATTAAAACGTTTTCACTAGCATTTTTTTGTCTTTTTCCATCATTGTACTTTCAAAGTCCTTTTGTGTCTTTATAAATATAGACAATATAACTTCCATCCCCTCAATGTACAAACTCAAATCCACCACAATATCATAGCACATACTCACATTTGCCAATGATGCTTATAGCCTAATGTTACCCTGAGGGTTTCTCAACCTTCACACACAGTTTGCACAATTGCATGCACACACTCACATACCCATTCAAATGCTAGCACACAAAACTAGTGCACACACACACATATTCAAAGATTTGCATAACCAATGTACTCCACTTCTTCAGGGTGAGTGCTCCGTTTCCGATATTTCTTTAGATCCTCTCCTGTGGAAGAGATTAAAGGGCAAACTCTGCTGCCCTGAGAATTACCATCACAATGCGGCCGTGTGATTGTTATCTGCAAGCCAGGTCTCCACCAGGGAGCTACTTTTGGAGTTAATTAGCAGAAGGGGAAGCTGGAGACAAAGATAGAGGCAGAACAACTATCACACCTATCAGGATTCATCCGAGGAACAATCCGCCCTCCCGCTTTATTGGGAGTTGAAAGGGTTAAACTCCCTCAGTGCACAAGCTCCTGTATTTCCCCTGAGAAATGGTCAGTTCTGGAGGGAATTATGCCAATTAAATGATTATTTTACCCAATCGGGAGTACATACTGTATCTTGCAAATTGCACTTAGTTGCAGATAAGCTATATTCCTTACATAAAGGCACACATTTAATAATGCATCAGGGGCTGGCCTGCATAAGCAAAGCATTCTATGCACGTTCACACCTTTCTCACTCTGGACCCTCAGCACCTGGGCTCACCTTATTCTGTCAATCTGTTGAGTAATTAAAGCGAGACCTCCCTACCACCTTGGCAGGGATGACGGGGAGGGACTTGCTGTGTGAGTGGTTTACGATAAAAATGAGCATTCACTCATTTGAGGGTGCTTGGGTGTGCTTGCATGTGAGGCCAGGGCCGAGCAGGAGAGACGGAGAAAGATGGCCACGTAAAGGCTTCGTGATTATACTTTTTTCCTACAGAGGTCAAAGAACATGCAGCATATTCTATAATTGCGTCACATTTAGACCTACAGTTTATTGCCATAATGGTGGCTAATTAGAGGCTAATTTTCAGGAATCCTGTGAGTCACGGGATTCCTGTGAGATTCCCACGGGATGGGAGTCAATTTCACTATTCATCACAGGACTGAGATGGGACCGGAAAAAGAGTCCACAGGAGGGGGGCGGTACATTTTTATATGTAAATATACAGTTCTAATATGAAAAAAAGTTCTGGTGTTTTGATCGGGAACGGGATGGGACAGGAGTCATTCTTCCAGAATTGGAACGGGACAGTAATTATTTTTAACTCTGTTATGGGGTTGGGACGGGACAGGAGGGAAAATCCACTCCTGTGTCACCCTCTACTGCTAATTCCACACATTGTTCTCATGCTTGTCATCCAGTTTAAGCAGGCTGCTGATGCTTTGACAAAGAAAATTTCACCAGAGCCGGGAAGGGCAACAAAAAGTCTTTCCTCATTCCTGCTTTTCAGAAAGCTAGCCGCACTTCAAAGTGTTTACTTCTCGTTTTTTTATCACTCCCTCACAAGCACCTGCATGCAACCGGTTGCCTAAATCAGCACATAGACAGACACTCCATCTCTGTTTCCTGGTAGACCTCTCTGCTATCTACCCTGCTTGCTCTCAGTTTCAATTTCCCCTGCTCCCTGTTTCCTCTCCCTGCTGGGTGAGATACTCTGCCATTGTGACTCCAGTGCCGAGCTACAGACTCTCACAGCCATACTAAAGTGGTTCCACTCACAAATCGTATTTTATTTCCCATTTCTTGCCTTCTGTTGTGTCAACATTTCTTAATTGTCCCATCTCCAGCTCATTCTGCTTTGCAATTAGATGTGTGCTTTGTCTGAGTGTGTCAGGCTCTCATGTATTGATTGTTTAGTGATGATGCACAGGTTGTTGTCACTACGAGGCAATATTGGCCACTCTGTAGCTGCATGCTTATCCTGCAGTCAACATGTGGTTGGAATTGAGATTGGACATAAAGGAATAGTTCAACATTTTGGGAAATACATGTATTTGCTTTCTTGCTGAAAGTTAGATGAGAAGATTGGCACCACTCTCTCATCTGTACACTAAATATGAAGCTTCAGCCAACATCCAGTTAGCTTATTATAAACACTGGAAACAGGGGGAAACAGCAAGCCTGGCTCTAAAGGCCCAAAGCTAACTGGCACCTCTACCTCAACTTGTCGTTTTTACCCTTCGGTTTTTGTCTGAATACAGAGATAACATATTCACATTACTGAGCTAACAAAGAGGGGAAACAATTTGTGACTGTTAACTTATGCCTCATCAGGATTTTGTTGCTTTTGAGCAGGCTAGCTGTTTCCCCCTGTTTCCAGTCTTTATAAGAAGCTAACCGGCTGCTGGCTGTAGCTTTATAGCTCTCTCACACCTTCCCTTTCTTTCATATTCTGCTTTTCCTCACCACCATAATCCACTCTCACTCTCCCAGCTGCAGGCCACTGCTGCCTGTTAGTCCCTTTAAAACTTGTTAATTAAATCTGCAGATTGAAAGACCCTGGGGAACAATGTTTAATCGATGAGCACAAATACATGACTCTTATTCCACAATGCTTGCAATCCTTGCCCCAATTGAGATGGTTAAGTGTGTGTGCACTCATACCATTACAGAGAAATCCATCTAAACAGTGCAAGAGCAATCTCAATCAATTACTAAATTAAATGCTAGCAATCCTGCTCTCCATCAGTCACAGAAAGTAAATTGTTTCTCTACTGCACAATGGCTCTCTTTTTTTGCTATCTATTCTTTTAAACTTTTGCCTTTACCCCATTTCCTTTGGCACTGTTCCCCCTGGTTCTCTTCACCTCTCTTTTGCTGTTGATCTGTCAGCTAAATCAGGAAAGACGGTGCTTCTACTGGAGACTTAATGAGCACCTTATGTGTAACGGAGGAGGTTTCCTCTAACCAGCGACTGTCAAAGCCAGACCCAACGATTCACAAGGAACAGAACAGAGGTTACATGCAAATTAGGTTAAAACTGTGTCTAACCATGTACAAATGAAGACAAATATTCATGCATGAAGCATGGCACGAACACATGTGCACTCTGTAGTCAGAAGGAGGGGTGCCTGGCTTTTGAAGGCAGTATCTCGTTTCGCCCAGCTGTTCTTTTGGCCCTGCAGCTAACTCTGTGTCTGACCTCCCCATCTCCACAAACAACAATCCGACCCAGCTGGCTCAAACATCAGCACCACAATGCAAAGTCACAGAGAACACATGGCTGTGAATCATCACAGACACAACAATCTCTCTTAAAATAGCCATAATAGTCCTAAAGCGCCCGCAAAGATGTCATCAGTGACCCACCATGAGTTTTACCCTTTCATAGGTGAACTTCAGCAGTTGTTTCATAAAAATATGTTAGACAGGTCATAGTTTTATTCGTAGGTTTAGTTGTGTAAGTTAGACAGCGGCACAATAATAAATTAATAAATAAACACTTAAAATGTTAGCCATCCAACCTTAGGCTGGCTAAGAGCTGTGTTTCCATGGTAACAATCAGTTAGTTATTAATTTCCTGTTTTATTTTGAAATAGTCTCCTTCCCTCATGCTAGTTTAGCTTCCTGTCCTTGACTGCTTTGGGTGTTTTCACCTGTGTTAATTGGTTTCACCTGTGTCTTGTTACGCTACTCTCACCTGTGTATTTTGTCTCTTCCTTTTTGCGCCTGGGTCCTCTTCCTATTTGCCAACGTAAAACATAACAAGTAACTAACAAGACTAAGAGTCTACGGCCATGCTAGCTCCTCTGTAAGGCTGTATTTAGGCACAGCAGTGCTTTGAGCTAAATGCTAATGCCAGCATGCTCACGATGATGCTGATGCTGAGCAGGTAATATTTACCTGCTTAGTTTAGGGTGTTAGCATGCATTTGATAATTAGCACTAAACAACAAAATACTTTATTATGAAAACAGGGATCCAAGTTTTGGATGTTTGTTTCCAGATTGTCTATGAAACACATCTAAACACACAATCCACACATTACAAACATTTTCAACCCATCTGTCACCACAACCTGGCAACCCAAACCCCGATCCAAGGGGGGTGTGCACAGCTGCTCTCTCTCTGCAGGCAGACAGGCCAGCTAAGTTACATTAGCTGGCTGAACCCCACACCGGGGCTTTGATTAGACCTTTATTAGAATTTTGTCATCATCTCAGGATGTTTTATTTGGTGGTTTTGCAGATCATCCTGCACATTCAGGCTCCCTTTTGTGATCTTATGCTTAAGAGACATAAGATTTTGCGACAGCAATGAAGGCTAAGGCCACCAGTATCCAAGAGGAATGTGCCCATTTTGTCTGCATCTTTTGTTTTAAAATTGTAGCAATTTCTTCCTTTTTTTAAACTATCCAAACTGAAACAAATTTAGGTCACGCAAACTTTTATCCAGCATCCTCAAATAACCCTGGAAGTAAACAGTTTAACAAACAGCAATGAAAATGTTTCTTGAACCACCAGCATCATGCATCCAGTAAATCACAGTGTCAGAAACATCACCTTAGTGGTTCAATCATACTTGAAGTAGGTGGAATACTGCTGTTGGACATTTTTATACGACAGCCCCATCTTATGCATTTCAAATGACGTTGGGTGTAAATGACTGCAGGTGTCAATTCTCTGCTAAATGTCCCAAGTGGGGGTGAGTAACGGGGGCAATGCACAAGACTTGTGGTGTGACGAGGTGAACAACAGCAGAGATTTGTGTCTATGTGTGGCTGCCTGACAGCCTTTTCATCAACAACATTGAAACACTGGACTAATGCCAGTTTCTATGAGAGTTTCGGCCCCATCATTCACAGAAACACACACGCTCCCTTCACTCCAGAGCAAGGAGGCGAAGGATTCTGCTCACAGATTGTAAAGCGCAAAGAGAGTAAGGAAGGTTTAGGGCGAGAGAGAGGATGTCATTTTACGCAGGTCCTATAAGGTGCCCAGGTCAAAAAGATGTGCACAAAATATTTAACACTTTAACATACTAGTCAAAACTATATTTTGAATACTTGGGTAATTAATATATGCTTGATTATGCTTTTACAAAATACAATCAAATGTTAGCATATTATTTGCAGCATTTTAGTGTATTCACATGTAACATATTATTTTCACTCTTACTTATAGTGCCCTTTAGTTTTACGTTGTATAAGTACATTGACAAATAATTCAACTTTTATTGTTATAAATTTACACAATTTTTGCTTTAATGTATACCGATACACACTTTAAATAATTATGTAATGAATATGTGCTTCGCATCTACTTTTGAGAAGTATGATTTTTTAAGCATATTTTTGTAAATTTTATTAAAGCATATTAATTCACTGAAACTTGAATACAATAAAGTATCCACAACTGAGCCACCAGAAGGTCTTTCTCTTGTTTTAATGAAGACACAAGGAATTTGACTTCAATCACACTACTGGCCTTAAAGACCACTCCACTCAAAAATGTGTTTTTGCTAGTGCTGTTTCTTTTGGTTATTTGACAGTAGACAGATTTATGTTTATTTGGAGTTTGTTTTCAGAGAAATTGGGAGATATTTCATGTCAAGTGGTTAATCTTTTGAAATTAACATGACAGACTGACAACCCAGAGCTGAGATTCCTTCCACTACATAGCCAAAGAACAACATGCTGAGACAGAAAAGATTGGATTTAGGTGAATCTGAAGCCTGATGCTGGCCTGCAAACTATTTATCCTCAGGCAACAACTGCAAGTGGAAGTCACAATGTTAAGTATATATTTTATTTAGCAAACCCTCTAAAGAAATCTCTCTCCACTGAACTTATTTCCTAGGTGACTTTGATATCGTTAGCTTACCGCTAGCAGCTGTTGTTAGCGAGCAGACAGTGTGTTTACAGCGTTCATATATGAAAAATGTGCCCAGATGTTGGTCTCGTGTAATTTAGGTGGGAATGACAGTGGCATCAATAATTTCTTGAGGTCAGCTACAATTTAAAATGTGCTGTGTTCGTTCAACCCCTTTGAATCCCACGGACTTTAGGGTTACAGTCCTTCATGTTAGTCTAATAACAATTTATAATCATGCAGACAACAATCTGCTCATCTCACTTTATCAGATAGTAAGATGATAAACATCTATAAAAGTGTGAGCAAGTGCTCTGGCCAGCTCAGTAGAAAGTTTTATATGATGACAGCAGTATGCTTATAAAATGAGACAGGCTCTCTGCAATCCAGTCATTTTCTGAGCGTACGGCTGCTGAGCGTACAGCTGCTGAGCGTACAGCTTGTATGGCTGCTAGTTATCATGTTCAGAACAGTATAAGCCAACCCGCGTTGGTGTGCAGCACAAGGCCTGTGGCAGCTGCTTATTTACATATGCATAGACCTGGGCACAGATCCCGGGGGGTCGGAATAAATGATGTAATTGAAAATATATATTTAATACACGCCAACTCCACTTTTGAAATAATTCACACATACACAAAACACTTTTTCTGTCTCCCCGATGAATCCTGCTCAGTGGTCTGAACCATTGCATATACTAAACTAAGTGGGAATTTGGTAAATTAAGTTAGCGGTTTACTTCGCTCTGATACGTTTGTTTGCTATTGGACTACGTTTCCCAGATTCCATCTCTGTAGCGTCTCTGTAGCACGAGTTGCATCTCCTGTAAGTGAGTCTATATAAAAATATATATATATATATCTATATGTAAAGTCTACGGAGGGACAGATACCTTGTAAGTAATTTAGTTCAAACAAAGATAGTCTATGACATCAACAGAATAAAGGTTTTCAAACCTTTTAAGACTATAAGATGGTATGTGTTGGGAGGTTGTGGATGTTAGGTAAGTTGGGGTACCCTTTACACTTTCCACACATGTTGTTCACTTTTTTTTTTTAGAAACACTAGGATTACTGGATGTCCTCCCCCACATTTGTCTATGAACCTTTTGTTATGTGTGCCAATAACAAGATGAGCTAAAATAGAACCCATTCATTTACTCCTTCAATTTTTGGTTGTCGAGTTACCGTCTCTGTTTTCCCCCTAGTTTCACAACGGGGACGTAACAGTTGCATTGATCATACCCGTAAAAATTCCATGTTTGTCATGCCCTCTTAAATTATAATGAGATCTGTGCCCTTGTGCATAGACTGGAATTCTCAATAAGGGAGTAGATGTGCTTTCGATTATTTTTTTCAAAGGAGTTTTATTTGTGGAAAATCCATTATGAACAAAATATTCACTGTTTTTTTTTTCAATTGCATCCAGAGGAGATATTTGAAAGGAAAAATTAGCTTAAAACCAACACCATTTGCAGTGAGTCCATCCTGAGCAATGCATTTGTGATGTGATGTGACTTAAAGCTCAACAAGCGAATCTGCTTTTGATGTTCCTTCGAATCCAGATGAACTTATCATTCTCTGCTAACGGCAAGAAGAAATAGAACCTCATGTTTAAGAGCAGGAACAATCAGATTTGTCTTTGCGCTCTTCATTTCTCCCACTTATAAATTCACTTGCGATACTGTTCACCTGCTCCCTGAAAGGCTGCTGTCGACTGTCCTTTCTCTATCCTCTATATTCCCCTCATTCCTACATATCCTTACTTCTTTTCATATCCCATCAAATGCGTTATGGATACTCAGCCAGTCCTTCAAAATAGACAAAACAAAATTTCAGAGAAACCCACCACCACCCCCCCCCCCCCCCCCCACCCCACCAC
>CM022493.1:14264923-14280993 GCA_011952105.1 Coreoperca whiteheadi
ATTTTTTTCCCTCTGTGGCCCTAATATTCTATCATTTTATATATAGCCTTATAGTCTATTGGAAACTGTAAATTATCTAATGATAGCAACATCATCTAAAAATCATTATTTATCCAAAATGATTGAAATTAATGATCACAAACGTTTAAATAATGACAGTGGGTCTAGTTATGTGATAACAATGTATAGTGAGCAGTGAAATAACTATTGGTTTCCATTTGTGGCGACTGCTGACTGACATTAGGGATGAGATTAAATAGATCCTGGAATTTAGCCTGGTCTGGAGCAGGCTAGCTCCACAGAATAAATCTCCATGGTAATTTATACCATAACATATCCTCCTGCCCCCTATCCAGCTTTAGTGCAACCGGATTAGGGATCAATTGAGCCAGGATCACCAAGATATCCTGGCTTAATCCCTTATCCTACTTTTGTGCAACAGGCCCCTGGTCTATGCTTCTATGTCAATGAGTCCAGACGATATTAGTCATCCACTGACCTGCAATCACACAACAGGAGGCACACTTTGATTCAGTCATAGTCGATAGTCCACCACCATCCATTCTCACTTTTCGTTCTTTATGCAGATTCCTCCTGACCTCAGCTCCTTTCCCTCTTCAGTCGCCTATCCCTGACTCCGTCTCCTGGCTATGAGCTCAGATCAATACATGAGCTTAAGTGAGCAGTCCTCCTGATGTAAAACCAGGACACAAACCCAAAGAGACAAAAATCAAATGGTTGTATATATTTAAACGGTTCTCTTTTCATCCTTCTCTTTTAAAATGTGCTTGAGACATGACTTTAGCAACATATGGAGTGACTCAGTCTCAAGGTCCCTGCAGTGTCACAGTTCATCCTCTGATTGGATTGGGAAGAGCAATATAGTGCTTTGATTGCCTCTGGCCAAGTCAGTCCAGTGATCCTTTAGAGGAAAAGATGAATCCCTCTCCTATCTTACTGACTTATCCATCTTAGTCCTTTCTTTCTGTATGCCTACCTCTCTCCCTAAGGACCCGTCTCTTGAGAAGGTCCAGTTTATCGGTGGCCAGAGCTTCTCTCAGAGCGCCGAAGAAGCTGTGATAGTGGGCTGTGTTGTGGATCATGAGCAGGACTCCTGCCAGCAGCTCATTGGTCACCAGCAGGTGGTGCAGGTACGCCCTCTGGTGGTTTTTACAGCAGTAGCAGCCACACCCGTCCACCAGGGGCCTGAAGTCGTCCCGATACCTGGATAAAAGTTGAAAGAAAGTTTGAGTTTAAGTTGAATTCATGAAGATGCACCCTAAATGTAAATCAAGTGTTCAACAAGTATATGAAAGCAAATATTCTGCAAACGTAGCTGCTTAAAAAACCCTTTGGGGTTATATTATAGCTCCCACATACCTCTTGTCTTTGAGATTGATCTCAAAGGACGTCATCTGTGTTTGATCATCAAGATTAAGACCTCCATTCTGTTGAGTCTCCTCCGCTGTGTCCCCCTCTTCATCCAGCTCCAGTACTGCCAAAATATACATACATCTCATTAGCACACTACCGACTGTGCACACTATAAACTCATGCTTCAGAAGAATATACATCCGTATATACAGAACCACAGCGCTCCATCAGCGGAAATAAAATGGGAACACATACTGAAACTTCACCCCTTTTAAACACTGCTGCCCCCTATATTGTCTCTGCCATTACAATATAATTACTTCCTGGCTATGTTGTGACCACCAACACCTGTCAAACACAGATGGGTGTTCACTGCAAGGTGATGTCACTTAATTTAATGAGAATGGAGAAAAGTAACCAGAGCTGATGAAGAGCCATCTTTTATCAAGAGGGCTGTTGTTGTATATGTCTTTGCTTTGTGTCTCATTTTGCATCTCTTTGTAAGGTACATTAAACTATCTGGCCAGTTACAGACACAAGGGATGTGAGGAAAGCAAAAAATACATGGAGGAGGGAAGGATAAAAAGGAAGAAAGTGGCCCATAGCAATGGATATGATTTAAGATAGAGATTAAAAGGCAACAATAGAGCAAAATGGGTTTAGCACACACTGAAATGGGTGACGCAAAGAGCAACAAAGTGTATAAACAAAGCATAAAAAGGAAATTATTATGGGGGGAGGGGGTGTCTGTGTGTAGCATAGGGAGAGGGTGATGAGCATGAGGAAAGAAAGGGACAAAATGAGGCTTGACCAAAGCTAATAAGATGTAAAGGAGGGAGAAGGAACTTGCACTGAAGAGCAATTCTACCTTACAAAGACAGACAGCAGTAACTACAGAAAAAATTTGTTTGAAGTTAGAAGGGCACTTAACCAAACTGTACACCTTAATCTTATGCTTTTTAGACTGACTATTAAACATTGTCACAGATCTTACATAAAAGACACAAAACAAGACATTTTGAATTCTGCACTCAATGTCTTGACATCTAAAGGCTGCGGGGAAAACACACACTAACAAAATGTGTTCTTAAATCCCCTATTTGAACAAATGAGCCAGATTAATCAATTAATCTTTAATTAAATATATTTAAATATGTGACTTAAAAGTAGCTCAACCACATCAAATCATGTGTATTCCACTTGAGTCCGAGGCACATTATTTTTTTTCTCACCTGTTTTGCATTAAGTTCCACCCTACTGTGCTGTGATTGGCTAGCTCGTTGCTTCCACGTGCCCTTGTGATTGGATGCTACCTCCATGGTTTTATCTGTCGAATTTTCAGCACGTCCCGCTACCAACACTAGTGACACTACTGATGTTGACGATAATGTAATAATAATAATAGAAAAAATAAAGATATTTAAAATCCTTATATCTACAGAGGGTATGTAACTCAATTGAACTCTATGCAATTCAACTACAGGAAACAGAAAAAGTGGGAAAGTTAGCTTTAGCTAAAGCAATCTCACCTGCTAGCCATAACTTGCCAGAGTGCTGCAGTTTGGATTTTAACTCTCTTTTCTAGTTCTTACAAATACTCTCTGTTCCCCAAAAACTAGACATCTTTATCATGGCGTAATGTCTTTTTTAATATTATGGTAAAACAGATTCTGGTCTTAACTCAGTTTTGACCATAGATGTAGTTAATGCCTTTTGCCTTTGTAGGTGGACGAAGTGAGGTGAGGAAAGAAAACAAAGATTGGATGATGAAAACAGAAAGTTCTACAGATGGAGAAAGGAAGAGTGACAACTTCGAGAGGGTGAGAAGGAAGGAAGGGGGTGAATTAGCATATGGTTTGCCAAGTCAAAAACTGGGAAGTGAGGGTGTCAACCTGCCCACCCCCCAAGGGGCCTTGTAATTGGCTGAGAGGGGAATTAGAATTTCTCTTCAGGTTTGACACCATCACTGCTCCCACCTCCACTGAACTCCATTACACTCCCTGTGGAGATTGGTTTAGTGCTGTCTGACACTAGATGCTGCTGGATACCAAATTTCCCTCTTTAGCCAACGTTTTAATGAAGCACAAAGTCCTCGGTGGGCCGCGTCGGTGCATTTCCCACAGCTCGACGTAACGCTTCTTTAGCATTTCACCTGGGACCACAATCAGAACGACGGGCCCGGACTTAACTGTTACCATTCTGGAGCTGTTATGAGGTACAACATTGATTTTATTTCATCTACTGAATTTCTTTATACCCAATTATTTCAACTGACCTGGGGGTAGAAAATACACACCAGCCACTACACACAAACAAGCACACACCTAATTTCACTTAGCCATTAGATCCATGTCTGGCTTTAATGCACACTAAATCCCTCATCTGCAGTACAGCACACACACAAAGAGACACACATTTCTTTTCTATTCATTATGTGAAAACTGGCTCGAACAGCAGTCACTTTCCATCTTGTTGCTCAACAATTCGTAAGTAGATGAAAGGTTGTTCGTTTACGCTGAACCAGTTAGAGTCTTGTTAAAGATGGAGTAACTAAGAAAACTCTCTATGAGATGAATGCCCCTTTACATTATACAATATAAAAACCAGAAACATTTTCAACTCAATATCACAGGCTACTGCTATAGATATTAACATACACCTGCTGGGCTGATTACTGGGCATCTTTAATCATCACGTCAGTGCTTTCATCAGTTAACTTTGACTCTCATTAATGACATCAGAGTGGTTCCCCTTCTCCACTTTCTAACATTTAACTTCTCTGTTCATGACATCTCCACATATTTTTACGACAAGAAATCTTTTCTCATTGCTTTGTCCGCATCTCTTTTATGCACTGAAATGATGCTAAGTAAACTATTATGCTAAGAGGAATCATTATTCCCAGTAAAATCCCATTTCATTCAGGCTTCATTCTCATCCAAATGCATCCAGCGAGAGAGACCCCCTAACCAAACCCCCAAATTACATAGTGACATGTCAGTTTGCTCTAGGCATATATTGCAAGCTTTTGAAGAGAAATGCCGGTGTTTTCCAGCTTTTTGGGGTAATGTCCTTCATCACACTTGCATTAAAAAAAGTCATTTTGTGGTTTTGGGCAAGGTTGCTTTCCCTGAAAGGTCATTTGGTTTGACAAGAGCAAAATTATTAAAATAAGCGATGTACTGCCACATTCCAAAATATTAAATTTTACCCCTCACCTCTCCAATGTCCCCTTTTCAATTCAGAATTAAACGTCTGTGTGCTTTAATTTAAATTCTACATGTCTAAAAACACAGTGAGTGTTACGTAAGTTACTGCCTGAGAAGAACGAGGAACCCGTTCAGTGCAGAGTATGACACAATGCACGTAATGGGAATTCTTCAGCAGCAATAATGTGATGGGGGGTTGATGCAACTTTAAGATATAATATGTTGCATTAAAATGTCTAAAAATGAGTAGACCTATGTTATATATTTTGTTGAGTTGTTGTCTGCCAGAAGCTGTCATAAATTGACTATTATCCAGTGTTAAGACACATTTTTACTAAACACTTTTTAGATGTTGATCGTTTTTAACTATATATTCTAACCACTGACGCTGCGAGCCGTTGCTGCAGCTAACATTTGGTTAGCCTGTTTCTCTGATAACTTAAAATCCAGACACCCAAGGACTAAAATCCTTTATGCTTTGTTCACTGTTACTACCGGTTTTAAATCACCAGCTCCATTTGTTTTGGAGTGGAGACCTCAGCGGATAATTCGGCTCCTGGTAAAACCTCCTGAACGTCTGGATCTTAAGTTAACAGAGAAACAAGCTAAGCAAATGTTAGCGGCACCCCAGCTCACAGTGTCCTGTGTTTGCCGAACATCGTCGGACAAACACAAATTTTTTATGTGAAACTGCTTTTTCAGTGGTTTTTTTACTGGTTTTATTCACCTGCTCCGTTTGTTGTGGAGAAGAGGAGACCTTTGCAGATAATATAGCCCCCGGTAAAAATATTAGAGCAGCTGAAAGTTAACAAGCTTGATTTACGTCCCCTGATATGTTCGATGCATGTTACAACATCAAAATGAGGCTGGAGGACAAGGCAATGAAAATAAAATCATTAACAATTAAATTGGCTGCTTTATTAATGGAGTTTGGTGCTGAGGCACCACATATATAAATGAATGGACTGATATCTATTGATCTTAAGTTAAACCTTCTTTCATTACTTTGGTTTAGCTTTATATGAGATATTGATTTACCATCTGAATGATGTAACTTCAAATCAAAAAGTTGTAACAAATCTATTCTTCAGCACAGCTATTCACCACACCTGCAGGGGGCGCTCTACCTGCGCGCTCCGGGTCCGGGGAGACATCAAAGCTGAAGCAAAGAGCACAGCCTCGCTCCGTCACCTGGAAGGGGAAGAAACTCTCAAACAGGTCCACGCCGGCCTCCACGCACGCCAGCACCTCATCAGGTCGTCCTACACCCTGCAGCAGTCTAAGAGTCACGCACAAACACACACAGCCAACAAGCACACAAGAAAACAGCAGGAAGCCAAGCAATGAATTAAATAAATCATAACACACAAACGCCTACAACATATTACTGCTAGACAAGAGGCGCGCACAAACACCGGCAGCATTTCTCTACCCTCTAACATGTGCACCCTTGTGTGTATGTGCTTTCGCTCTTCCTGGGCTTCCAGCTAACTGGCTCCCTCGAACTCTCGGCCTGCAGTCGTCAAGGTCAAGCCCAATTTAGCATTTGATAATGACTCCACTCCACTTTCCAGTAGGCAGCTGCATCTCCTAATAGCCAGAACTACCAGTGGGGCCGGTGTCCCGCGGTGTTCGAGGTGAGTCTGTTCACAAGCAAACTTGGAGAGGATATAGACGACAGCTCCAAAACAGCTCCTCTCTCTCAATCTCAGAGCCGCTGCCAGTGTTCCTCCATCAGCCCCTGGAGAGGAGCGCTCATGTGGACGGTCTCCAGTGAAAAGGCTACAGGCTTATGTAGTTTGGAGAACCAGAACTTCCAGAGAAAGTTTGTCCTTGTGCCTTCAAAAGGGACCGTACTCTGTGTAGTCAGTGTGGTTGTAGACATAAGAAGTCTTTTGATATCTTCAGAAAAAGCTATTTATTACGATGCAATATTCCTTCCACAGGATTCAAAATTATGTGTGAGTTGAGTGTTTTACCTTAGTGTAAGATTTAGGGCTGCAAGTTACGATCATTTTCATTAAATTTATCTGTCAGTTATTTTTACAATTATTTGATTAACTGATTCAATCATATAACATGACAAAAGTGAAACGTGTTCATCACAAGCTCCCAGAGCTCAAGGTGACGTCTACAAAATGACTTGTTTTGTCCATCCAATGGTCCAAAACCCAGAAATATTCAAATAATAATCATGTAACAGAGAGAAGTAGAAAATCCTCCCATTGAAGAAGCTGGAACTAGCTGTTCACGATTAAAATTTTAAATTACTTCGATTTCAAAAAATAAATAAATAAATAAAAATGTGGCCTTTATTTTGAAAGGACAGCTCTCAAAAAGTTCAGGGCTTCACCCCCAGCCAATGACAAAGCACCTTTTAGTCACGTGTTTCACTCGTCGAGCGAGCGCTGTAGTTCGGAAATAAACAAAATGGATATTAGTGGTGTAACGGATCACAAAACTCACGGTTCGGATCACATTACAGGTCACGAGTCACAGATCGGATCATTTTCCGATCCTTTGGAACTTTTGGTGTCTACATACCGTTACAGTTTTAACGCAATTACTTAAAAAGCAATATCAGCAGAAAAACTCTTTCAATTTCCCATCGCTAAACAATTTTGATGAATCCGCTAGTTAAAAAAAAAAAAGCGCAATTAATCCGCGGGTCATGTGCGTGCCGAACCGTGGGTCGTGATCAACTGCGATCCGTTACACCCCTAATGAATACTGATGAAAGCTTGTAGCGATGTGCAGTTTTCTATGTGCCAAAACAAATATTTTTGGTCCTGCCAGTTTGTTTTGTCAGGGTTCATGTGTGTAACAAACATCACCCTTCATGAGAAAAAAATCGTTGCAGAGAATCGTGATATCAATTCTAAGCTAAAAAATCGTGATTCCTATTTTTCCCTGAATCGTGCACGCCTAGCTGGAACCAGGAAATGAGTTGAGGAGTTTTTGCTTGAAAAATGACAAACGATTAACTGATAATCACAATAGTTGCAGATTAATTTCTGTTGATTGATAAATCAACTAATCCTTTCAGCTGTAATTCAATTAATAATGTAAAAGGGAAGGCAGCATCCAACTCTACATATTCATCAGATTATTCAAAATTGGCAAAGCTTTTGTCAAAGTTTCTCCTTACTTACTTTCGGACGTGTGAGCTGTGTGTTTTAAACTCTATACAAGACTGTCAGTCTTCTTTCACTATCACAGGGAAATTTTATTTCTCCACCACAAAATCATCCTTTAAACTTCTTGCTTTACAGTCACTTAGTGTAAAATCTGCCTTTTCGTGTTTAACGTATATGTTAGCCAGGACACAGTTTCAACTGGTTTGACATTGTAAATTTTATATTTTAAAATGGACTAAATGTTAGTAAATTTGAAAAACAAAAAAGCCAATCATGGTCAGCAGACAATGCTAAACTGTTACTGACACTGGTATTAGACCCTTTAAGGTCGAGCCGAGATAATTACTGCTGACAGAGTGTGGAGGGGTTGGGGGGAGTACGACAGAGATGCTGGGTTTTCACTTGGAATCAATCAAGCGGGATAATTAACTGATTGAGCGTGCCCAGTTGGTGGGTCCTGCTCAGTCTCTGAATCACAGTGTTTCGCACACAGACGACCATAACGCCATCAGTCACTGCGCTTTAAACTACACTGCTACACTGGCTGGTTAATTTACTAAATCAAATGAATGAATAGTTTTTCAGTTTATGTATCAGTTGCAAAGAATTAATCTATTCAATTTTCATAACTGATTCATCGTTTTAGTAATAAGTAAAAATATTGAGAATCTCCTTGTTAGACGTTCACAAATATGTGCTGCATTTCTCTGTTCAATATAATTGTGATTTTAATATTGTTAGGTGTTGAACAAAACAAGACATTTGAAGACGTCACTTTGGACATTTTCACTATTTCCTGATGTTTTAGACCAAGTGATTAATCGAGAAAATAATCAGCAGAATAATCGCCCACTTTTCAGTGAATACTTTCCAATTAAACACTGGGATGTGGAGTGGATGATTAGTGTGGGAAAAAAATCTCCCCTTACAACTGTAATCAATAAACATATTTCTCCACAATTTACAGTGCTGACCTTGGTTTGTCCTCAGGCAGCTCCTTGGTCACAGCAGTGATGAGCTGGGTCCTCAGGGCCTGGTCCATGGCGCACGTCTGGAGGCCATCCAGGCAGAATCCCGCCACAGGCCTCTTGGCTGTCTCCCTGGCTGAGCGCAGCCTCTCTTCCAGGATGTCTCCCCCCTCCACCACCCCGAAAATCTCCACTCCCTCCAACTCCTGGAAATGACAGATTGCTGATTAAACATCTGACAGAAAGAAACCGTGAACGATAAAAAGAAGAGCAAGAAATAGAAGGAGAAAGATGAAAAATTTTAACTGAAATCTGATGAAACAGATGCTAAAGACAGTAGAGCTCAATTCCACACATGGTGTGTGATCAGGTTTCTGCAAAAAATAAAATAAAAAAGGTTTCATTTTTGCCAAAGCCCATCTGAATTTTGATGACGCAACATGAAGTTGACTGCACATCACGAAGAGGCCGCAGTGGGGGGTGCGGAGTGGAGCTTGGTAGCAATCAAGCAGCTCACTCAGTACAGTATTGATGGCAAGAAGTACCTGCAGTACACCCAACATCATTCAACACTTAACATATATATTCCTGAGGGAAATTTGGTTTTGCAGCCCATGCAATGAATTACAAAGAAGAGAAAATAAATGAAGCACACCTAATATAAAACAATATTAAAAAGGCAAAAATGCAAAACAAGCACACAAAGAAACAACCAAAAACTACTTTCTATAAATTAAGCTACAGGTCTCCGAGAAATAGATCAATACATTCATATCTCCTCTTAAGCATAACTGAGTTAAGGTGTCATATCTGTAACTCTTGACAACTCTCACTCTGTACTCTCTATCATGAAACGAGGTATTGTTTCACTGCTTTTAAAAGAAAGACAATAGATTTCATTAGTCATGCCGGTTGTGTGTGTACCTGTGATTTTTGGTGGACCAGCAGACACTCGTCCAAGTGGGTGAGAGTTCGATCCACCGACTTTCTAACCCTTTTGCGAGAGGGGTTGTTCTGCCACGTCTCTCCGTCTGCCATGCTCTGGTACCAGTCTGGCTGCACGGTCTTCTGGAGAGCCATGAACTTGGCGACTGTCAGCTCTATTCGCCCACCGCTGCCCCACACGGACACCGTCTGATAACAACCCAGAGAGGGTATTTTCATGTAAAAAGACGTTCCAGAGGAAACAAGATATTTCTCTCTTTCAAGGAATAATTCGGCATGGTGGGAAAAACATTTATTCGAAGATCAATACGAATCTCACAGCAGCTGGATAGTTTAGCTTAGCATAAAGACTGGAAACAGGGGTAAACTGTCTGAAGGTAACAAAGTCCACCTACCAGCACTTCTAAAGGTCAGTAATTAACGAAAACAAACTCTAACAATGATAAAGTGTGTTTTAATGGGGGGTTATGTGTTAAATGTGAGTATTTCTTGGGCGGGAGTAGTCTCCGTTGGTTGCCTAGCAACTGCTCCTGGGCCAAGAACTAGTATGATGCATAACCCCCCTGTAATACCACAACCTCACCATTTTTACACTTCAGAGATTTAGAGCTGCTGGTGGCAGAATTTTCTACCTTTGGACAGAGCCAGGCTAGCTGTTTCCCTGTTTCCGGTCTTTATGCTAAGCTAAGCTAACAGGCTGGTGGCTCCACCTACATATCTAGGGCACAGAAATGAGAGTGGTAGCAATCTCCTCATCTAATTCTCGGCATTAAAGGGAATAAGTGTATTTCCCAACATGTGGAATATATTCCTTTAAGCACAAGCTGAATCTCACCTTATTAGTGGTATAACCTGTTGGGCAGGAGGTCGCAGGGTCGTGAAGCGAGCAGTACAACACAGTATCATGAAGACCTGCACAACACAAAAACACAGTGTGTATCACTCACAGAGAACAAAAACAGACACAGGGTTACAGGCCGGGCACGAAGCGGCCGTGACGGAGTGAGACGCTTCATTACTACATGTTAATGTGACAACTCTGAGTCTGGAGAGAGGAATGAGGTGCGGCCTTATCAGCAAACCCAGCTGCAGCAGATGATCAAACGGTGAGAAAACAAAACGCTTAATAGCAGGAAATGCTGTTATTCTTTCTAATTATTCAATTACTGCTCTTCCCTGCTGGGACTTAAGAGACAGTGATGGCGTAATCCCCTGACAGTTTACAACAAGTGGTGCCACAGTGATTACATTTCTAATTTCAAATTTGTTTGCCAGAGGCAGGGTAACGCTTACTGTTGTACAGCAAAGCTGAATGAGGTCACTCTTCTGGGGCATTTATATAAATATTACTCAGAACAGCATTACCTTTTAGTTAGGCTCGTGGAGCTAATCAGCCTTTCAATATTGAACTCAACACATACTGTATATTTAGAAGCAATTTGTCTTTCCAATTTAGCTTGTGGTAATAATGTTCATAAACCCTAAGCTCTTCAAAGTAAATGCGTGCATCATGCATGCTTAACATTTACATGTATCAACCAGTCACACCAGTACAGGATTGTTGGGCCTCGCCTTGCCTCACCACGTTAGGGACAAAGACAGGCCTACTTGGACAAACCAAAGCCTTCACTAAGAAACAAAGAACAGGCAGTAGAAAGGCACCAAGCTGACACACCCGTCCATTCATTCATGTAAAACAGAAGAAATCTTGCTTTAAACCAAACACTGGATTCTCATTGGACGAGATGCACAACACGGCGCATAGCTATGACGACACCAACTCTATAAAGTCTGGCACACCACACCACCTGTTGTCTTTCCACAGTAAACTTTGTTTAAGACAGGTGGCGCATCACGTCTTTCTCCACTGTAACTCCTGTTACCACAAGACGACGCTTTTCTCGTGAACTTTAATTTCTATAGGAAGAGTCTCACTCGCTGGATGAGCAACAGACTGTTTAGTGTTTGCTGAACACTCTTGGATTCTGATTGGACTCCCCATTACGATCCCGTACCGCAGAGTCTCTCTCTCCCACTAAAGTCGACTGCTGCTTCCCTTTGCTGCCCCGAAAGGAACAGTTTCACCACTGGACCCACTGACAGTGTGGACCCGGCTTTGTCAGTATCCAAACCCAAGAAGATTTCCTGGAGAACCCAAACAAACGCCAACCAAGAGCAATTTCCAAGTAAGAGGCTTGTGTCTGGGATTTTAATAACTGCGTGTTATAAGTTATGCTCTACTGTGTTGATATTAATACAACACTTCATGATTTTTTTTGCAATTAGTTAAAAAGCTGATGATGGATTACATTTTCATCAATACTGAATAAATCTGAATTCACTGGAATAGCATTGAGTGTCATCATAATTTATGTCTAATTAATGCTGTTTTGCCCCAAGTTGTCCTCTTATCCTCCATCATCCGGCTCTACTACAGGACAAGCTCTCCCAGTTGAGTGTGCCTGACTCCACCTGCAGTGGATTACAGACTTCCTGTCTGACAGGAGGCACCATGTGAGGCTGGGGAAACATGTCTGTCTCCTGGCCCATCAGCACCGGTTCCCCTCAAGGCTGCGTTCTTTCCCCTCTGTTCTTCTCCCTGTACACCAACAGCTGCACCTCCAGTCACCAGTCTGTCAAGCTCACCACCCTCATTGGGCTCATCTCCGATGGGGAGGAGTCTGCCTACAGGTGGGCGATTCACCACCTGGTGACCTGGTGCAGCCAGAACAACCTGGACCTCAATGCTCTCAAGACAGTGGAGATGGTTGTGGACAACAAGAACCCCCCCCTCTTATTGTCAATTTTATAGTTAGGATTCTGGATTCTTCACCTGCAGCATTATTTATTATTTATTATTATTTTTATTTTATTTACCAAAACAAATTCCTTATATGTGTAAACCTACTTGGCAATAAAGCTGCTTCTGATTTCTGCTTTTCTTTCCTGCCATCTTCTCCTGATTACTCTCTGAAATAGATTTGGTGCTAAGTGAGGAAAGAAAAAAAAGGCGATTGAACAAAAGTACCTGCGAACTTCCTGAATCCATCCTTAAACTCCTCCAACACTTCTTGGTGTTCTGCTCTTGAGAAAAAAAACGCAGATGGGCGTTAGATTTCAGAGAGCTCAGAGTGTGTGTGTGTGTGTGTGTGTGTGTGTGTGAGATGAGTTTAACTTACATATTGGACAGGGTGACCTGAGTGACTGAGGGGAGGTTGCTCAGGGTTTGCAGTGTGTCCTGGGTGAGGTGGGGCACTGTGCCAAAGTGTGTGTACAGCACACACCCCGGGACTTCCAGAGAGTGCTGTCCCGTCCTGCCGAGCCCCCTCAGGACACCCAGCCGACTTTTTCCCTGAACCACACGGGAGAGCTCCAGCTTCATCCTGCTGCCAGCCATACGAGTAACGTGAGCTGCAGCCGATGTGCTCTTAAAGAGAATAACTGAACTAAACTAACGTAAGATACCTTAACCACAACGCGTTTGAATGACAGTAGTCCTAGTTAGCTAACGGTGGCTAAAGAGCATGTGAATTAGGACTTAGCCACGTAGCTAACTAGCTTCACGTGTTACGACTTTACGCAAGCTTTCGACGAGTTGAGGCGTTTATTACCCTTAAATGACGTACGTTAAGAAAATCTACGCATTCACAGTTTTGAATTACAAATCTTTTTGACTTAAGCGCATCTTTCATTCGCTTACCTACGAAACTCACTGCCTGAAAGGAAGTCGAAATATGTCGTCATCACCGGCCGCGGCGGCACTACAAAATAGCGCCGTGCCTCCCTTTTTGGACAAAACACCAATCTGTAGTTTTGTGCTTTATACAAACATTTAAATAAGTAGTGTTACTGTATTTATTATCCGTTTCCTTACATTTTAAACGCATTTTGGCTCATTTAGAGAAGTGACCAACGTTGCTACGGTTACCAGAGAGACGCCTGAACTACAAACAAAGTCTAGTGGAACACGTAGTCCTGAAATGTTTCGTTGTCACGACAATTAGCCTAGAAAAAATGATTCACAAACTACATTACCCAGGATTCTATGTAATGCAAATCGATGACAGTTGTGTGTACAACAAGTACAAGTCCTGCGCTTTGCTTGGGCTCTTTTTAGTGACGTCGGAACACTTTTTGTTGATATAAAGTTGAAATAGTTGGCTTTTGTGGATGGCGCATGCTGTTGGTAGGAGAGGACTCTGTAATAATGGCTGGGTCTACATTATAGTAGCAGAGTAGCAGGTGTATCACTAAACAAATGACGTTCCCAGGTCACAATCCTCACCTGTTTAGGTGGAGGATGCTCGGCCAGAGGAAGACATCTGCAGACAAGGTACGTTTAGTCTTTGGATTAATGTTAAATTGAGAGGAATACAGCTTTCTATAATTGGTTCTGGGGGGGAAAAAGAATTAAGCTGTGGCTGCTTATTCTAGATAATAAATCCATGGTGCTCACCTCAACACGTTCTCTTATCTAAGGGGAAAACATGAAATATTTTTTCAGTCACTTTTCAGAGCTCTCCCCCCAGGATTATTAAATCCCCTAGAGTTAAAACATAAATGTAAAAAGTGCCCTGTTGGATTTGTGAATGAAGGAGCAGCACATCAGTGTTAATACTGTGTATGAAGGCATGGCTCACGTCTGGAGACGGTTGAGAAATGTCATACAGATGGCCTTTCTCAGATACTCCCATGCCTGCAGCCTGAGACAGAGATAGCTGAATCACTGCTAGTAAAGCACTGACTTTTGGGTGTCTGGGGAATGATTTTAAAGTAATCTGCTGATTTAAGGCAACGGCTAAGCTTTCCTGTGAATTAATCCGCAGACATCAGGCATTGGCTCAGCACACTGCGCCCACAGCTCAAGGTGTCTCTGAGCTTGGCTGGGCATTTTCAAGCAGGCAAAGGTGACCATGAGACCAGCATTTTCATGGGCTTGGTGGTCTCTCTCGCAAACAGCATCAGCTTACACCTGAAATTGTGTTTCTTTCATGAACAGATGCATGTGAAGAATGGTGATATCGATCAGTGGAGGAAGGTAAGAGGAACTTATGTGCTGCTGCAGCTGTGTGTATAATGTGTTTTTTCATTAAGCGTGTTATTTATCATTGTAAACTAAATTCCTTTGGCTTTTGGACTGTTGGTGGACAAAATGAGCGATTTGAGGCTGTCACCTTGGACTGATTTTCAGTATTTTTTGCCATTTACAGACTAAACAATTAATCGAATAATCATCAGATTAATGGATATTGAAAATAATCGTTAGTCTGTTACCTATTTCCTTGTCCTCAGCGCGTGGAGATGGCTTCCGAGTTTGCTGTATCTGAAGTCTTCTCCCACAAGAAACCTCATTCAGGAACCAGCTGCCTGGCTGTACCATTGCAGAGCTCTGACCAGTTAAGAGACCATGATGACTCTTACAGTGAAGGTAGGTCAGCCCATAAAAAGAATAATAGAGGTGTCTCTAGAGAAGTGTTACCAATAAATAATAGAGGGGAACCTGTGCAGTAGCAGGCTTAGCATTGATATTTGGGCGGTTGTCTCTTGCAGCTCAGGCTCTTCTTGGTGATTGGCTGAGCAGTAAGTTGCGGCTGGAGATGGAGATGGAGGAGGACGATGACCTGATGAGCTCCGCCGAGAGGAGAAGCCCAGTTGCGTTGGCTAGTGCTCAGCCTGCCGCCCTGGACTACAGCAACTTTGAGGGTACAAAGCAAGGACGAAAACTGTCTTACCTATCCAACTAAGCTGAGGTTCATTATTTGAATTAATCAACAGCACTTCAAATTTGACTTCCCTGGCCATAATGGGAAGTAGCAGGTTTACATTTGACATCACCAGCCAAAATGTAGTCATTATCCTGTCACATTGACTCCAAACTCAGTTAAGGTTTGCCTGACTACCAACACACAGGGAATCTTGATGGCGAACAACTCTCAAGGTTCAATTAAAACATATGTACACACACATATAAACACATGTTTAGAAAAAAAATATGTATATTATTGGATTTACAAAAAGGGCCACTCTTTTTTGGCCAAAACCTAAACATAAAGTGACATAAACATAAGGCCCTCACTAATACCAAGTACGGTCATATACTCCAGGTGACATTAAGCGTTACAGCCTTTACCAATGGTTTTTCACATTTTAACTTATTAACAACAAATTATGTCATCATATACTCAGCATCATAGTTTTTTAGATTGATTTCCTACTTTATAGGTACTCATTGATTTGAATTGATTTCCCTGCAGTGCGTAAATCAACTTGCAGTCTTGTCTGCTTTTGTTTTCTTTTTTTTGTTGGTGCATTAAATGCCAAACTGGAATGTTTTGAAAACTCATTGAAACTTCAACATCTAAGATTTGGAAGGCACTTGTTGAAAAATTACTTCATCGGCAAGTTATGTTGTAGGGATATATGAAACCTCAAATACC